>OY720450.1:55460848-56060848 GCA_963082715.1 Harpalus rubripes
TCATTTTATATTTTTTAAGTATAAAATATGAACAACAGCGCTCTGAAAGGGTACTGCGGAATCGGTCGAAACGAAACTCTGTTACCATGGCTGCTAGAACGGTCGTCGTATCCTAGCATTGAATGCTTACTCCATTTCTATCCTCCTTGCATAGAACTGACACTGACGGAAGGTAATGCGCTGGCCACATCAGATTTTTTTAATTTGGGATAAGCAAAGAAAGAACTTTATAGCTTCCTTACTGCGAACGATGTAGCTTAGAGAAAATAAACTAATTGTATAAGTAATAGAAATGTTTATTTTTTATTATTTTTAGTCATCATCCTAATTGAAATGTAAAAGGAAAAGATTACGCCAACTTTGTTTCAGTATATCATACTTATAGTACTTTTAAATTACTAAAACGATGTAAAGAAGTGTTTAGCTCACTTGGATTTACAAATTGTTAATTGTAAGTTTTCATGTAAAATGCTTACTTTACTCTTTAATTAGTTTTTATTGATTTCTCCAAAACTGTTATTAACGGAACCTTTTCCTTATACATTTTAACGCTTTATTTGTTCTTGTAATTAAATTTATTATATGCTCTGATATTTTCATCCCTGGTTAAACCGTCTGTTAGCATTACTGTCAGTTGAAACGAGTAGCATCTATTTTATAGCATAAATTGTCAAAAATTACATTACAATTTTTCGATGCGTCAATTTTTTTTAATTGACAGAGATAAAAAAAACCGGGCCGTGAAATAGGTTTAAGAAGACCTTTATAATATACAAGCAATATTTTTCATATTATATATTATTTTACCAAATAGTTTGTTTATTACACGAATAAAATTTTGACTTTATTATCATAAAATTTGGAAGAAATATAATTATGGTAAATTTCGCACAAAATGAATATTATCTTTTCTTACCTTATTCATTGTAAACACATCCCTGAATAACCAATAGTAAAATCACTTAAAATAATCACTAAAATGATTTAATATGTACCTGTACTATAAACAAGAAACAGTATTAGGCTTCAACTATCTTCAGTTACTACACGGAGGTGCCGTCAATATGCACGATATGCATATATATATATATATATATATATATATATATATATATATATATATATATATGACTTTATCGACTAAATAAGCCCCAGTAATTTTTAAAAGACTGTAAATAAACTGTAAATTATGTGTTAGTTGTTATAAATTATGAATAAATTCTTTTTATTATCACTTATTATTACAAAAATAATACAAATAATATCGTTGGTTAATGTTGTTAAAACAGACTAGAATCAAACTTGATATATAATACTTGGACAATTAATTTTGTAAAATTCAAAATAATATAGAAGAATTACATTTCGTATCGTAGAAATTAGTATATCATCTATTTAAAATTAATGCTGCTAAATTATGTATATCTACTAATTAGGCTGTGATATTTATACTGCGCGTCTTTGTAAATATTATGAAATCTCTGAACACTAGCACTAGCAGGAAATCTACATAGAAATACAAGACTGTTTTTATAAACAGTTAATGAATAACGTATTCGTTTTCCTTATAGACCAGATAGTAGTGTTGTTTAATTAAAATTAAATTAAAAATCATAGTATGATAATTATTTGGATTGGAGAACACAATTATGTTTTTATCTTCGTAAGACCAGGGATGTAGCGAACTAAACTATTATTCACGAAAGATGTCTATTCAAGGTCATTTGTGAACCGTCTGGTATAATATTACTTGCAGATAATTTCATTGCATTTCATATGCATAGGCGTGCAACATGAAATATTTATGGACACATTTTCACTGAATAAATAAAAGTAATTTATTTGAAAATTATGTTTCTTTCTAAATAATGCTTTTCTGAAAGATTATGTTCTTCACTTCTATTTTTGCAAAATTTAAAAACATAAACTTATCTATAAACCAAGGAATAATAATTTGATTTAAACGGCAACGCCACTGGGTAAATATTAGCACAGAAGGCAGTGTAGTAGATAATTAGGTGTACGTAATTCTACGACATACGTCATTATAATTTATAGTGTGTTAGAAAGTAATGCCATTATTTACGTATATCTGTCACCACATAAATTAAATAGAGATACGTCAAATAATATTTCTCTTTCTAATACAAAATGTTGCTAAGCTACTGCTATAAAGTGATGTGTATTCGTTCTTCGAACAAATGAACTTGAATAGTCCACTCTAACGGATTCCGTTTATGAAATGCTTTAAATTTTTTGGGTAAAAAAATAATTTTCTACTTCCGTCAAACTTCCAGAACACGCTTTAAATTTTGACACACGAGCGCACCGCACGCAGCGGTTTCAGGGAGCATTCGGCTAAAATCTGCCAACGCATATGGCCTTATCGATAAAAATAAGCTCCAGTAAAGGACTATAAATTACCTCTAAATTATGCTAGATTTTTAATAAATTATTAATATATGGTCTTTAAATTTATTTAAATGTATTGTTATTTATTCTGTTAACATCATTACCATTTCTACAAAACACATAAAAGAATAAAATTAAACATTGTTTTGCGGTAATAATTGTAAATAACATTAAAGCAAAGTTAATAGCTGTAAAAGAAAAAAAAAGAAAATGATAACAATGAATGCCCGTGAGGTGACGCCTGGTAACCCACACGATACGAATATGATATCATCATTACCGATCTCTATGTGCAAAGCAAATTGGCACACTCAGCAATTGGTAATATGTCGTAATGATATATTTATTTATTTTATTTAAGTAGGTATATAATTCTAATAAATATTTATAGTACCTAAATCTATTGGGTTGCAGGGTTCATAAGTCGAGCAAACTTCAATAGAGACTTCCTCGTTTTGTTTTTCATAATCTGTTCTATAAAACAAGGTAACATAATACTATCAATTTTTTTACCTTCCGTCACCTTTAGGTAAGGAAGGTATTGTCTTTGGTCAAAAAATTCGATGATGAGTTTTTAATCAATAAGCACGTTTTAGGGTCCCTAGAATACGAATTTACTATTTTTACGATGATGTCTGTATGTGTGTGTGTGTGTGTGTGTGTGTGGATGTGTGTGTGTGTGGATGTGTGTGTGTGTGTAACAAAATTTTCGTCTGCGATAACTCTAATACTACAGTTACAAAAATTATAATTTTTTCGTATACTTCTTCGTTACATCCATATGAAGAGCTGATTAGATTTTGGTTACAATTGGTCAACCGGAAGTACCATTATTTGAAGATTTTAACAGTTTTTCTTGAAAAAACTATGTTAAATATAATTTTTTCACATTTGATGTTATTATAAATATTAAAGAATATTTTATTCTCTATACGATTTGACTGCATTTTATACTTAATAGTAAATGGATATAGAGTTAAAAAATTATAAAGAAATTAAATTTCATAAAGTAGCCATAGCTTTGGAAACAGCTACTATATTAAGAAAATTCTGATTGAAAGATGTCAGTGTCAAAGGAAATTGAGATAGTGTGTTTGTCTTATAATTTTACGGGAAATATAGGATCTTTTGCTTTCTGAATGGAATTTGTATAAAATACATACAACTACTTTAAGGTAATGTACAAGAAATAATAATAATATTAAATCTTTTATTTCTGCAGATACATTACACTGTATATAGAAAAAGTCACAAAATAATAATTTTCTGTATGAAATTTGCATAAAATACATGCAACTGCCGCAAGGTAATGTACAAGAAATAGAATATTTAATTTAGCAAGGAACTTTCTGTATGAAATTTGTACAAAATACATAGAACTGACGGAAGGTAATGTGCTGGCCACATCAGATTTTTTTAATTTGATGCTATTATACAAAAAATTGCTGAAGAAATAATTAGGATATCACGCACCGGTCCCACAGACCGTAATATTCGATCATATGGGTTATACAGAGTGGTAGCGGTTACGGGCGAACATACACTGTAAGTGTGGGAGTGGCAGGTCCCGGGGTCGAGCCCCGGCGGTGCCAGTTGATTTTTCAAAATATTCTCCTAGTTATCTACTACACCGACAATTTGTCACGACCCTCTTTCCCTGAATTTATACACTGTAAAGTTTTGATGTAGCCACAGCTACCTTTTTGGGTTGACACTATATGCAACCGCAAGGTAGAATAATTCTTCCTTTTTAAAAGGTCGGTACACCAATCTCTGCCTCACTCCCAGGTAGACACGAAGTGACTCTTCATAGAGTGGGATGCAAATACTTTAAAGTGATTTTTGCATTTCACATTTATTTTTATTTATCGATCTTGTAACATGCTATGTATATTCAATAGTTTGTTACTAATCACTTTCTAATAAATAATGGAAAAAACGATGTATGTATTTTACAAAATTACAAAAAAAAATAATACCAAATATTAATTAACATATTTGATTTGAATTAACCATATAAGTACAATAAGTTACAAAATTAAAACTGAACATTTTATATTATTTTTGCTGCTTTTTACCTACGATTTCTTTGAAATTATACATATATTATATTGTTACGTGTTATTAATGTCAAGTCCATATTTTTTATGATAGGAACTGTACCTTTCATTGAACGCAGCATATACAGCTCAAATCAACGTCTATACAGGATAGAAAGGTAGTAGCACCTACCTAACATACAGTGCAACACAGGTGCCTGCAAACCTGTGACTTGAATCTGCCCTACCAAAATTCCCTGTCTTTTTCTTTCGACCTTCCTACCTTAAATCAACTAAAAGGTAGATTCAGCATCTTAATTAAAGATCCATCGGCCCTGTTTCTACTCAAACTTTAAAGTGTATGGATTTACAAATTCCTGCTCTCCTGTTCATTTTACGGCAAAAACTGTAGAGTGCAAAGTTGTACAAAATAATCACAACGGGGAAAATTTACCGCGGAAAGATCACCTTACACAATAGATGTAAGAAAATATCTGAATGCTGCCAACGCTACACTATAGATCCCCGGAAGCCAATAACTCCGCTTTGCTCCGTGTTGTCTCTTATCGATGCTTAATAATCCCTAACTTTTCAGGGACGGCAAGAACCCCATTAACCGTGGTTTTAACTGAGTTGGGCTGGAATTTAATGTTATACAAAAATTAGTTCTGTTGGACCCTGTAACCCTAGTATTTACCGAATCATCAAAATGTTAAACAGTTGTATTGCTTGAGTTTGGCCACAGATTCAAAACACTATATAGTGTTTTGAATCTGCGGTTTGGCAGATGACACCTGTCATATCGTTTTAATAATTATTTATTTCATTAAATTATTTATCTGTAATCGTGTATACATTTACCATCATAGAAAAAGCCCAGTGGATTAATAACAATGAAATATCAATTAATAAACTTTTAACTGTCAAAGTCAAAGAATACGACTACTCGTATTTGAATTTAAATATTGTCAAGACACGGGGGTAAAACATGTTAAAAATGCTGTGATTACATTACGAAGTAATGGTTAAGTTGAGCGATTTAATTGAACCCTTTTATCGGCAAGATTACATAGCAAAAGTACAATTCGCTATGAATAATACGTACAAAAAAAGCACAGGTAAAACACCAAGTGAATTACTTTTCGCGTCCAATAACAAATTCATTATTAACGGCGGAAATACAAGTAAAGCAATCATATCCACACAATATTAATGTAGAGCGAGAAGAAGTAGCCGAAATAGTATATTGTGTTATTAGGAGTAAAGTGATACTTGCATGCGAGGCACACAAAGACACTTTTATTCCGACTGACACATTAATTTTTTTACCTTCCGTCACCTTTAGGTAAGGAAGGTATTGTCTTTGGTCAAAAAAATCGATGATGAGTTTTTACTCAATAAGCACGTTTTAGAGTCCCTAGAATACGAATTTACTATTTTTACGATGATGTCTGTATGTGTGTGTGTGTGTGTGTGTGGATGTGTGTGTGTGTGTGGATGTGTGTGTGTGTGTGTGGATGTGTGTGTGTAACAAAATTTTCGTCTGCGATAACTCTAATACTACAGTTACAAAAATTATAATTTTTTCGTATACTTCTTCGTTACATCCATAGGAAGAGCTGATTAGATTTTGGTTACAATTGGTCAACCGGAAGTACCATCATTTGAAGATTTTAACAGTTTTTCTTGAAAAAACTATGTTAAATATATTTTTTTCACATTTGATGTTATTATAAATATTAAAGAATATTTTATTCTCTATACGATTTGACTGCATTTTATACTTAATATTAAATGAATATTGAGTTAAAAAATTATAAAGAAATTAAATTTCATAAAGTAGCCATACCTGTGGAAACAAGAAAATTCTGATTGAAAGATGTCAGTGTCAAGTGAAATTGACATAGTGTGTCTGTTTTATAATTTTACTGGAAATATAGGATCTTTTGCTTTCTCTATGGAATTTGTATAAAATACATACAACTGCTTTAAGGTAATGTACAAGAAATAATAATAATAAATCTTTTTTTTCTGCAGATACATTACACTGTTTATAGAAAACGTCACAAAATAATAATTTTCTATATGAAATTTGCATAAAATACATGCAACTGCCGGAAGCTAATGTATAAGAAATAGAATATTTAATTTAGCAAGGAACTTTCCGTATGAAATTTGTACAAAATATATAGAACTGACGGAAGGTAATGTGCTGGCCACATCAGATTTTTTTCAAACGCACTACTTTTCTTTTTATTTGCTAATTCTATGTAGTTTCTATGGATATTTATTTATTTTATTTCTACGCCGGCGGAGTAGAAATAGATAATTTCTACGCCGCTGGAGTAGAAATAGCTAATTTCTACTCCGCCGGCGTAGAAATTTCCAGCGGCGTAGAAATGAAACTTTTACCTTGTGAAACAAGTCATAAAAATGCCATTTCTACGCCGTTTGAAAAAAATTACTTTTTGATTCAATGTTGCAAAAAGAAAGATTCGATAAAAACGAAAGCCAGCTAGAAAATATAAAGAAAATGATTTAATAGTATTCGAGAAGCAAATTATTGGCGAAGGCGCTAGTAAGAAATTAAAACTACCATACGCGGGTCCTTTTATAGTAAAGAAGTATTACCGAATGACAGATACGTATTTTGCGACCTCCCTGGATCAGACAGAAACCACAGGGTTAAATACGAATATACACTGGTCGTCGACAAGTTAAAGCGGTGAACCTCTCCAGGAGGTATGTCTTCGGACTCGTCGTGTGAAAGCGGTGAGAGTGATGAAGACTAGGGATGGAATCAGAACACAGTTCAAATACTGATAATTAAATTATTTATAAACTTTTAAAGCCTCCTCGAGGACGAGGTGATAGTCAGGATAGGCCGAATGTAAGATTCACTTTTCGACTGGGCGCCACTGGTTTAGAAGCGCTAGCTTGAAGCCTCATCTACACGTTGGGCTACTCAACGCCAATGAACCAATATAAACAATTACAGGTGATGCAAAGCAAGGCTAGTCTTTGACTTGTGTTCTAAAAACCGACACTGAGGCGAGCGTCAGCAAAAAGCGAGTGACGAATGCGAGTCGTTTCCACACGTCGGCGTAAACTCGGCGTTGGTTTTCATTCGCCTAACTTCGGTCAACGTGTAGATGAGGCAAAAGGTATAAACACTTAAACATTCCTCATCCCTCGGCGACCGTGCGTCCCTTAGTTGTGTTATAACCACAGTGTCGTACGCATGTGAAAATGTCCATAAGAAAAGATTAGTTGCTTGCAATGATTATGGGTGAGTGGTAGAACTCGCTGTCATTCTAATTATTATATAAGTATAGTGTAGTGTGGATCACCAGATGCTTGATTGATATGTTATACACCGCTAGTGTATTTAATATACATGGTATACGTGAGATATACATTATTTGTAATACTTGTTTGTGGCCGCAAACATATGTAGTAGTTTCCTAATTATCCGAAGAGTTATCTAGGACAACTCTGAGTCCATATAGCCAGGTGCTCTGAGGTGTGAGAAACACCAACTGAGAGGCTGAGATTCACGAGAACGTCTGGGACGTAAAAGATAAACCTGGGGTTTATCATGATAGGTCTGGGACCTACACACGTGTGATCGTAAGCTAAATTCTTATAATGGGTCTGGGACCCATTGACCCCTGGGAGATCGAGTTCTGGGAACTCAACATGACAACTTAAACACCATAACAACAACCCCCGACCCTTTAATGGTTGGGGCTAGTTAATTGCTGTGTTCTAGCAGTCATATGCGGACGTGGGTGAAACTGTGAATAGTGTCAATGAGGAAAAAACGAGATGCTTGCAGTAATTATAGGTGAGTGGCAGAACTCGCAGTCATTCTAATTATTATACAGGTATAGTGTGGTGTGGATCACCAGATGCTTCATCGATATGTTATACACTGCTTGTGTATTTAATATGCATGGTATATGTGAGATATACATTTGTATTATTAGTTTGGGCCGCAAACGCATGTAGTAGTTTCCTAACTATCCGAAGAGTTATCTGGAACAACTCTGGGTTCATGGAGCTATATGCTCCGAGGTGTGAGACGTTAAGAATAAACTTAGGGTTTATCATGATAGGTCTGGGACCTACACACGTGTGATCGTAAGCTAAACTCTCATAATGAGTCTGGGACCCACTGACCTCTGGGAGGTCGAGTTCTTGGAACTCAATATATCTGGGACATGCATATGTGGCTACGGTACCACTATTGGCTCAGAAATGACTAATCACGAGAGCCGTCCATTCCATGCACTGGGTGTATACTTTTGCGGATAGGGGTACCGGAATCCACTAGGTGTTAGGCCGTATTTAATATGCGGGGCACCTGCCCAAGTCTGGGATTTGGGAGCAACCTTATTCCTGCCCCCCTCCTGTCTATCTTAAGAGATGATAATGCACGCCTGTGATAATTGTTGTAAATTAGAATGACAATGTGTATTTTATCCCACTTAGGGGAACGCGCCGTAGAGGGCCAGTCCGTCGCTGACAAAGTTGCGTGTGTGGAAGAGGACACCGATAACAAGTCAAAAAAGAATTGAATTGTATAACTTAGACTAATGTATGTATTATCGCCCATATATTCTAGGTAAATAATAAATAAAAAAGATTAACAAAAAAAATTATATCTTTTATAAGCAAAATTATTTTTACTTGCTTTGTAACGGCAGAAATTAATTATGAAAAAGTCGAAAATCACTTGCAACCTGCAAAATAGCAATACATGGAATTGAGACAAAAATTAACAAAAGTCTAACGGTTTATCTGTCAAGTTAGGTTAGTTTATTTTTAATATTATTTGTAATTTCTGTTTAAATTAACAATTACCAATTTAAATTAATAGATATTTTTTTATTGTAACAGAAATTAGAGATAATCGTTTTTAAAAAGAAGCAATACAAAGCACGTACAAAGAATACACACACTAAATATATTACATATGTCTTATATAGGGTTTGCAGCGATTATCTCTGTGGGAAGGTGCCCATTTGCACCTTTCCACGCTTGAATTTTGCAGTTTATGGGGTGACGTTTGGTAAAAATATCCTCTGGGGACAGGTTAATTATTCTCCATATACAGAGTGTCCGGATTTCGAAGGTCACCATTGGGATCTTGAAAACTATAAGAGATACGACATCGGTTAAATGGGACATGTGGTGTACCTTTGGAAGGCCATCTTACACATGCTTTTGTTTTGCCAAAAATTCTCATATGTTGCTAGAAAACGGCGGAAAACTGAATTTGGTCGATATTTTAATTTTAAAATTACTTCCAAACTATCAGTAATTGAGAAAAGTGTTTTAAATAAAAAAGTAAGATCCTTTATTGTCTACCCAGCGGCGTACGAAAATATTTTTTTACGGGTAAATTTTAGAGATATAATACAAACTTAAAAATTTGAGTGAGTTTTTAATGAATAAGCACGTTTTAGAGTCCCTAGAATACGATTTTACTATTTTTGCGATAATTTCTATATGTCTGTATGTGTGTGTGTGTGTGTGCGTGTGTGTGTGTGTGTGTGTGCGTGTGACGATTTTTTTCCGCCGACAACTCTCAACATTACAATTCAAAAAATTATAATTCTTTCAAATTCCTCTTCGTTACATCCATATAAAGAGCTGATTAGATTTTGGTTATAATTGGTCGACCGGAATGCCCTCATTTGAAGATTTTAAGAAAAGAAAAAACGATGTTTATACCATTTTTTCACATTTAATGTTATTATAAATATTAATGATTATGTTATTCTCTATACGTTTTGATTACATATTATATTTCATATTCAATGGATATTGAGTTAAAAAATTATAAAGAAATTAAATTTCATAAAGCAGCCAGCTATGCAATAACACTGGAAACAGGTAATAATTTAAAAAATTCTGATAGACACATGTCAATGTCAAGTGTGATTGACATAGTATGTTTGTAATTTTACTACAAATATAGAATCAATTGTAAGAAACTTTCTGTATGGAATTTGTACAAAATACATAGAACTGAGGGAAGGTAATGTACAGGGTGTCTCATTTTCGATGTTTTTTAAGGTACATCGGGAATTATTAACGATAGATCAAAACCTATTGCACATTGCAGGGTCAACTTTTCGAGACAAGTTTAAGAGTCGCCACAGGAATTTTCGATCTTCTTTTGTTTCTGAGCTACAGGCAAAAACTCGTTTTTCGCTCATTTTGAAAATATATTATATCTTATTTATTATGATAGAGAAAAATTGTTTTTACAAAAATTTTACCGTTTTTTAAATAGAATAAAATGGCGTAATTAGATTTTTTGAAAACCTAATAATTCTCGAAATATAACACAAACTTATGATTTTTTAAATGGGAACCTATGTTGAAAATAGTCTCGTCTTTTCGCTTAATTTATAAGCTTTTCAATTATATATAACAAGTCTACATTCTTTTGTTTTAAACATTAATAAGAGACGAATTATTAATTTATTGGGGTGATAATATTAAAAATTATTAAGAAACAAATGAAAAAAATATATTACAGATCATCATTTGCATATTTCTAATTCCATTTGTTTCAGTTTTACTCATTTTTTCAATTTATTTACTTCAAAAGCATATTAAACCATCTTTTTCAAATTGTGTCAAAGCCAACTGTAACGTCGGTAATTAGTAATTTAACTATCCCGAAAATAATTGGTTAAGAATAATTTTGAGAACACATAATTGATAGATATTGAATGAAAATAAACAAATGATGATTTGTAATAATTTTTTTCACTTGTTTCTTAACAATTTCCAATATTTTCACCTTAATAAATTAATAATTCGTCTTTTATTAATGTTTAAAACAAAAGAATGTAGACTTGTTATATATCATTGAAAAGCTTATAAAATAAGCAAAAAGACGAGACTATTTTCAACATAGGTTCCCATTTAAAAAATCATAAGTTTGTGTTATATCTCGAGAATTATTAAGTTTTCAAAAAATCTAATTACGCCATTTTATTCTATTTAAAAAACGGTAAAATTTTTGTAAAAACATTTTTTCTCTAACTATCATAATAAATAAGATATGATACATTTTCAAAATGAACGAAAAACGAGTTTTTGCCTGTAGCTCAGAAACAAAAGAAGGTTGAAAATTCCTGTGATGACTATTAAACTTTTCTCAACAAGTTGACCCTGCAATGTGCAAACGGTTTTGATCTATCCTTAATATTACCCGAGATACCTTAAAAAAACATCGAAAATGAGACACCCTGTACTGGAAATATAGAATCTTTCGCAAGAAACTGTCTGTATGGAAATTGTATAAAATACATGGAACTGGCGGAAGGTAATGTGCTTCTTGATGAGCATGGATTGATCAGGGTGGGCGGTAGATTAAAGCATGCAAATATTGACTACAACGAGAAGCATCCAATTATCATTACATCGAATCATCCATTGACAAGGTTAATAATTGAGTATGAGCATAACAAGTTATTGCATGCAGGTTGCCAAATGACACTTACATCAATAAAAAACAAAATTCTGGATTTTGTCGGGAAAAAACGCAATAAAGAAGGTAATTCGAAATTGTGTCACCTGCTTCAAGGCGCAGCCTAAACAGCTCAATCACATAATGGGAGATCTTCCAGTAGAACGTGTGACACCTACACGGCCATTCCTTTCCTGTGGAGTTGATTTTGTAGGACCTCTTTTTATAAAAGAAGGCAGTTATCGAAGCAAGAAGTTAGAACTAGCCAAAGATCTTACTACTGAAGCATTTATAAATTGTTTACGACGGTTTGTTGCACGTAGAGAAAAATGTAAATACATTTTCTCAGACAAGAGCACCAATTTTATTGGCGCACGCAGTGAACTCAAAGAATTAGGAAAAATACTTACCAATAAGTTTCAACAGGAACGTATAGCGGATTGTCTTCTCGTAGATCACATCCAGTGGCATGTGATACCACCAGGATCGCTACATTTTGGTGGCCTATGCGAGGCTTCCGTGAAATCAGCAAAATTACACATAAGACGCGTAATTGGCAACGCTCATTTAACATACGAAGAGCTATACACAGTTATTGTACAGATAGAGGGTTGTTTAAATTCACGACCAATTTCTTCTCTATCCAATGATCCCCATGACCTTTTTCCTTTGACTCCTAGCCACTCAGCTATTAATCAACCAGATTTCAAAGTTGTATAATTTAATAGAGTTTCAAGATATCAAAAAAAAATCAACAGTTAGTGAAGAATTTTTGGGAGCTTCATCCTGGTGCTGATGGAGTGACTCGTGTGGTGACAGTGAAGGTGAATAGTGTATCACGGCACAATTGATAAGTTGAATTCCAAACTCCCGAGTAGTTTGGGGCGCCGGCTAGCGTCAGTGGAGACGAGGGGGTCCTTACTGTGCCTAAAAGGGTGGTCCGGGCGCCAATTAATTTGTTAGCCTCCAAACCGCCGAGTAATAGGACCTCGGGAACGGGAAAACCTAAATGAAGGGATATAGGGCTGTCGAGATCGAAATAATCAAGAATAACGCAAAACGTGAACTTAAAATGCGAACTATATTGCTGATAATTGTACAAAAAATAATAAATAATTGGAGGCAATGCCTTGCGCGAGACTTGGCTAACAAAAATGAAATGCCACGTTCTAAACCGCTCCCTGTAGGCAAGACGTAGTACGGTCGTAGGGCTGAGGACCGCTCGTGCGCAAACTCTGAGCAAATAGCGCAAAACCCTAACAGGTGACGTCGGTTGGTATACCAAGCGCGAATCTGTGGTGCTATTATAATAGTGAAACAAACGGCGAATCCTAGTTCCTTTCCCCACAACGTAATCTCTACCAATAGCGCAATGGCTGCTTAAATGATTACCCAAATTGTTCTCGCGTGAGTCACTACTCTACCATGTAAAACATTCGCAGTAACATGACAAGACAATACAAACGATAGAGCAGTCAACAATGACGTAAACAATAACAATAATACGTGATAACATGAATAGAGGACTGAATAAAAAAGGGCTGGGCTTATCTGTTTGCTCCGGGCGGTGTCGAACAAAATGGCCGCATCGCCTCGTGGTCCTTCACGACGTGGAGACGGCAGGATCGTAGTCCCGTAGTAGAAATACGCAGCAGCGGTACGGCACAACAATGGTGGGGCTGGTAGTTCCCAACGATCGGTCCAACAATCGGTAGCCCAGCAGTAGCTCTAAGCAAATGATCCCCCAAGTAAACAATGATCCGAATCCAATACTGATCCCAATCACACAGTAATCAAACACGAAAAGTAATCCGAAATAAATGGTAATCGGAAATAAATAGTCGTCCGAGGCAAACAAACAGCCTTAGATGTGATGCGGCTGTGTTAAATTTAGATGACTCGAGTTCCAAAATCCGGGATATCCCGAGAGAATTCTATTTCTTTTCCAAGTAACTTTAAGATCGTGTCCCCAAAATGGGTGCTTAAAAATCGCATAAAAATTCACTGACTTTACAACTTAAGCAGAATCTCAAAAGTGCTACTATCACTCGTGATTGCCAATCTAAAAAGAAGCAAAACTCATTTCTTTCACAGATTTAATAGTATCCGTCCGGAGACTTCAACTAGCGTAAAAGTAGGGATAAATATAAAAATGTAAAATTTTAAAGAATTATAAAAAATCACCAAACACCAACATAGCTTAGCAGAGTCGCGGGTGGCGCGACTCGAAGGAGTTTTCCAGGTTCCACACGTTCTAATCTAAATATTCGCGCGTGCGACTGTAACTCAGCGTGCCTCGGCGCATGTTCCCTGCGTTACGCAAAAAGGACGACGCAAGAAAACGAAATAAAACTGACATTTAACAATAACAAGAATCAAACCTAACTTTTAACGAAACTACAATGATTTTAGGCTACAACACATAGAAATGAAACAATGGAAGATTACAGAAGACAGTAAGTATCTCATAAGTAAGTTAAGTTAATTGAAACTAAGATTTCAAGGTGGGCGGAATATAGAAACTTTTGTGAACCACTGGAGTTCCAACTCTAGAGGAGCGAACGAGACGCGTTTTGCGCGGAACAGTGTGTGCAGAGCAGTCGTTGTGACAACATGTATTCTATGAGAAATTAAAGAATTGTTTTATTTAACAGCAAGTTTTATTTAGAATTCAACACGGGTTATTTATTTTCCGGGAGGTTTTCTGATCTGTATTCAACACTGGTTATTAATACACGAGTGAAAATGTTTTTCTTACACACTTTTATTTGAACGTTGTTACATCAGCATTCACAAAAACATATGGTTATGGTTACATTGCGTGGGAATTATAATAATCGTGACAGCTGGTGCTGCCACCTATCAGACAAGGGCAATGGCACAATTTGAATTTTGGCGCCAGTCTCCCCCTTGAAATTATTTGGCCGTCTCGGGAATAATTTCAGATCAATTTCTTGGGCGTACTCTAGGTCGTGGAGCAGTAGGATTGGTCTCGGGGACCTCCTTCCTAGGTCGTCAATAGGATGGACAATTGGCTCCTTTTTGGGTGTGTTGCTAGTTCATATGCAGTGAGAGAGATTTTCTCCATGATCTCATAGGAGCCGTCCCTCTTCGTTGCAAACTTAGACGTAATATTCTTGTCTGCTTGGCTCAGTAAATGAGTGGTGACGAGCACCAAGTCACCAACGGCGTATTGCGGAGCAGGTCGTCGGTGTTTATCAACGAGGTTCTTCCTCTGATCTTGAACTCGTTCTACTCGCTCCTTAACCTCACTCATTGAACTTGCGAATCTTTGCAGATATGGTGTAATTTGTGACACGTAATACTCCGCTTCTATAACGGCTCTTAGGACGCTTCTAACGTCCGCCAAGGATCGCATTTCTCTTCCAAATGTTATATAACATGGACTGCGGCCTATAGTTTCTAAAATAGCAGTATTCATAGCAAAACATATCAGTGGGAGTTTCTCAGACCAATTCTGATGGTCTTCCTCCACTAAAATAGATAACTGGGTTCTCATATCCCTATTCTTAAGCTCCACAGGATTTCCTGCAGGATAATATACTAAAGTGTAAGACTGTTCAATGCCAAAACAGTACATGACCTTCTGCATCACTGCGCTAACAAATTAGACCCCGTTATCACTTCGGATTTTTCGTGGCATTCCATAGCGCAAAAATACTTCTTCTACCAAGATAGATGTGCATGCTTCAGCAGATGCGATTTTCAATGGGAATACCTCTATCCATTTACTGGCGATATCTTCTACAATTAGGATCCAACGATAACCCTCATAAGTTACTGGTAGCGGTCCAAACAGGTCTACAGACAGGACTTCAAATCGTTGTGCAGGTACTGGCGTTTGAAGTAACCCGGAAGGCTTCATATTTTACGGATGTAATCTTCAATATATATATCCTCATACCAGTGAAGTAGTATTTTGTAGAAATTTTTTTCTCTACACCATAGTGACCTGCTTCTGGGACATCGTGGTATTTCTGTAGGATAATGGTACGTTCATGCTCTGGTACAACTAGTTTCGGTTCTTCATTTTCTTCATCAAAATAGCGGTACAGTACTCCACGTGACATGATGTACCCTCTTTCTGTCCAACGAATAGCTTTATCACAGTTTGTATATTCTAAGGAAACAATATTTTTTTATTTCAGGATTTTTCATTTGTTTACCTCAAATTTCTTCAGCAGTATGTGTGGGCACTTCCACAGAGATGGTGCAAATGGAACAAGTATCAGGTTCACGACAATTTGGACGGGACAACGTGTCTGCCACAACGTTGTTTTTTCCTGGAGTATACTCAATTTTGATATCATAGGCTTGAAGAGTTAACGCCCACCGTGCTAGACGTCCTGTTGAGGTTTTAATAGAGAATAACCACCGTAGGGTTGGTGATCAGTATAGATACGGACTTCTTTCCCTTCTATATAGTCACGAAACTTCTTGACAGTGTACACTACGGCAAGAGCTTCACGTTCTGTAGTAGTATAGTTTCGCTCAGCAGAAGACAAAAGACGGCTCGCATATTCTATTGGTAGCTCATCATTCCCCTCCCTTAGCATTAATGCAGATCCATGTGCATAATCACTTGAATCAGTACGTGTTACATACGGAAGTTTTGGATTGGCTTGTCGAAGAATCGGTGCTGTGGTTAGCAATTCTTTCAGCTATGTGAAGGCGATTTCTTGTTCATTATCCCAAGTCCACGATACATCCTTACGTGTCAACTTAGTTAAAGGTTCCGCAATTCTTGAGAAGTTCGGCACAAACTTCCGATACCAACTGCACGTTTGTAAGAATGTACGCAAATGTTTCAAATTACGCAGTTGCGGCATGTCGCGGATCGAGCTCACTTGGTCCGAATTCACTTTAACACCTTCTTTTGCAATAACATGTCCAAGGAATTTTATTTCATTCCTAACGAAAACGCACTTATCACGTCTTGCCTTTAATTTAAATTTGTGTAATTGTTCAAAGACACGCTTTAAGTCCGACAAATGTTCTTAAAAAGTTTCAGAGACGATCAGAATGTTGTTGCGTCGCGCCTTCAGTAAGAAAATAAAAGGCTACTCAATTGGCGCGAGAACTAGTTTTCAACGTGTTAAGCGTCATAGTATCGATCGGTTTCAAGAAAATAGTGCTACACAGCAGCGAAGCACTACGCACTTTTCACGTCACGATTATCGATCGTCTGGCCAGCGCGCGGCGTTCCCGATAGATGGCGCTGAGAGTACCCAGTTACTTCGTCGGTCAGCATACCATTGCGGATTGAGATAAGAGAGCGCATTTTTCATAGCATCTTCACTCCTCACTCGGAGTCACGACTAATTTGGTTTTCGCTCCGAATCTCGACTCGCTCGGATTTTGCCCCGAGTGTGAATCCCACGGTTTAATAACTGAGGGACGAGCTTCCTGCCAAGACTGTAACAGCCAGGAAAGCTGACGGTCACATTCTCTTTTTACCACCTGCCAACAGATTACTAGGCTAGATCTTTTCTAGCCAACCTAACTCTTGGTCCAACAGCCTTCACCACGGCACATTCAAGAGGACGTAGGACGAACCAGGTCCGACTCCGACAACGGAGGATTATCAAGTCCGAAAGTCTCTCCGAGTCGATCATCACGGCCCAATCTTCCATCGAGGTGTGCACCTCCCCATCATCCGGAGGTCGACCTAGATTTCTCCAGACTGCTCGGCGGCTGCCATTGAGGGCACTAGCTCAGCAGCAAAAGCAACCAGGCCAGGAGGCCTACGAACTGAACCGAATTTCTCCTGTCTCCGGGCCATCGACAGAAGCCGTCTACATCCACTGGACCCTCGGCTGCAGTCTCAGCTTTTCCAACGAGCTGATTCCAAACCCTACATCCTTCGAGTCGTATCACTACCGAAGAAATAGTACCACACCGTTGACCGAAGCCGGGTTCATCCTGCAGACCCACGGTTGCAGCTGGTTCGAGCCGCCTACAAAGAACTGCCAGAACTCCGACTTCTTCGAGAATATGCTTATGATCTATTATTTAATTAATTACTGTTTGTTTATTTTGTATTAATAAAATTATTTAATAAATCGAGTAGAAACTACACCAGATATTGTCCTTCTCTGATCGAAATAAAAATAGTTGGGAATTTGGAGTCACATCCCAACAATGTCATCCAGATATGTGAATACACTTAAATCACTTAGACTGATACGGAATTTGTCAATGAGTCTTTGGAACGTGGCTGGTGCATTTTTGAGTCCTATTGCCATTCGTTTGAAACGGTACGTTCCGAAACACGTCACAAAGCATGTTTTATCCCGGTCTTTTTCACGAATGTTTACCTGCCAGTACTATGGTCGACATGAAATTCGTTTTCTTAGAATTCTGCAGCAAATCTTCTATATTCGGCATCAGATATGTGTCTCCTTCGGTCACTGCGTTTAGCCGACGATAGTCCACACACAGACGCAGATCTTCAGTTTGTTTTGGGACTAGGACTACCGGAGCACTCCATGGTGACTCACACTCTTCGATGACGTAACTCTCTAGAAGTCGATCCAATTCTTTCTTCAAAAATTCTTTCTTCGCAACTGATATCTTGTATGGAGGTAATGAGATTTGTGGATTGTTGCCTGTATTTATGCAATGTTTATCGAACGGTGTAGCATCTTCAATCGGGTCGAAAGTTTCCCGATGATCTTGCAGGATATGTTGCAGCGCTTCTCGATCATCTGGTTGTAAGGCACTCCCCTCATCTGCATGTAAATTCCAAATTGAGATATTTGCTAAACTAGTGAGCTTACCCTCATCCTCATGGTTCGAATCCTTTTCATAGTCATACTGAGTAGTCGGATCTTCAATAAGGTACCACGTTCTCTGGAGTAAACAAATTACAACACCAGCTTTTTATAGGAAATCCACTCCTAGTAAGGTGGTATTTTCGCTGTTGCCCGGTAAGACTATGAATGTGGTTAACACTTCTTACTCCTTGATCTTTACAGAAACTGTTGTCTTTAAAACGACTTTACGCTGCGGTATGGAATCTGCATATGCAATAGTTACTTCATCTTCAGCAAATTCTTGACATATTTGCACCAATACTTTATATAATGAATTACTTTCTATGTTTGCTTGAGCTCCAGAATCAGCTAAAGCAGTTCCAGATATTCCATTTATTTTAATAGGTAAAATAGGCCTGATTGTATTTTTATCGGCAATATTTGCAGTACAGAATGTCACCTTCTCTTGTGTTGGAACATCCTTCGGTGGATTACATTTACTACACTTGGATCTAATTACTCCTATCGTTCTACATCCATAACATGCCAAAGGACTAGTTGTGTCTGTCTGTTTGTTCGTTACTTCTGTTTTCTTTGAAGATCCCTGTACCCCTATTGTTTCCTTCCTACATTCTTCTTCAATGAGTCTAAATCGTTGGCAATATTTACACTTTGATCGTTTATTCTTTGCTTCATTATTATTCTTGATCTGCTCTTTAGGCTTCTTGATTCTAGTCCAGTAAATGAAGGATTTTACCCTACAAAAGGTCGGGTAGTTCTGAATTTTTGACATATTGTATAGGGTGGTTGGTTAATGAAAAATCCAAATTTCCAGAAATCCCCTTCCTCCTCTCCCTCCGCCAGTTTGTAAAAACCACCATACATCGGCACTTTTTTCAGTTTTTCGCCTATAACTTCTATCTGATGAATTTTAGCGAAGAAAGAGTTATTTGCCGACTTGTAGAGGATAAAATTTACCAAAAATTTGATACGAAAAGTTTTTTTTCAAGATTCATAGCAACGGAGCTATGAAGCTCCCAAAAAGGCAACAATTGCGCAGTTAGCAGAATTTTGAGTTTCCTTCCATTTTACATCGCAATAACTCCGTAACATTTCATTTTAGCGTAAAAGTTCTCATAATGAGTCTAGTAGAGAATTTAATTACCTACAAAATCCATTTATTAATTTCTTTTTACTACCAATGCTACAGAGTAAGGGTAAATTAAAAAAAACGAAAAAGTGTGTTTTTTACAAGTTTAGTGCAGCAACAGTCTTTGGCTCGTTATTTCTAATTATACAACTATTATTTCAAACAGAATATCCTATAATGTTTCAAAATAAACGTAATTATGTGTCAGTGAAGTCTTATGGGACTACTAGAAAAAACTGTTATAAAACAGCACCTACGTCTTTTATTTGCCTGCAAGATCTTTCTAGTGTTCTTTACTCAACATGGGACATTTGCCGTATATTATATATATTCTAAGATTCAATTTCCTAAAACATATTATGTCTTTGGTCAAACCAATAGTGGTGGATCTGCTCCGCTCTCAACAAGGCAAAAGTAGCGATCTTAGAAAAATATTGAGGATTGGCCATTTTTCATAGCTATAAATATGTCATTATCATAAAATTTCATTATATAGGTTTAGTTGCTATACTCAGCTCTATTGTTACAAAATGGAGAAAATATAGAATACAGAGATTATCGCGAAACATCCATTTTCATATTTTCTTTATGCATATTTTAACAACCGCAAATTGCTACTTTTTTCAGTTTTTCGTTCATAACTTCTTTTTCATTAATTTTAGCGCGAAAAACGTTATTTGTCGACTTGTAGAGGACAAAATTTCCTGTAAATTTTGTATGTAAAATTTTTTGGTCGCATTAATAGCAATGGAGCTATGAAGCTCCCAAAAAAGGCTGAAATTTTTAATTTCTTTCCACTTTACATCTCAATAACTTCGTTACACTTTATTTTAGCGTAAAAGTCATTATAATCAATCTAGAGAATTTAATTACCTACAATATCCATGTGCCAATTTTTTTTTATTACCAATGCAACGGAGTAGCGTTAAACTTACCAAAAAAACAAAAAAGTGTTTTTTTTTACTTTAGTGTAGCAACGTTGTCTCCAATTTTTGACACTATACTTGTATATATAATATACGGCAAATGTCCCATGTCGAGTTAAGAGCATTAGAAAGATCTCGCAGGCAAATAAAAGAAGTACGTGCTGTTTTATAACCGTTTTTTCTAGTAGTCCCGCAAGACTTCACTGACGTTCACCAACACATAATTACGTTTATTTTGCATCAATATAAGATATTTTGTATGAAATAATAGTTGTATGATTAGAAATAATGAGCCAAAGACTGTTGCTGCACTAAACTTGTAAAACTACAAACTTTTTAGTTTTTTTTTTTTTTGTAAATTTACCCCTACTCTGTTGCACTGGTCGTAAAATAAAATAAATATATGGATTTTGTAGGTAATTAAAATCTCTACAAGACTCATTATGAGGACTTTTACGCTAAAATGAAGTGTTACGGAGTTATTGCAATGTAAATTGGAAAGAAACTCAAAATTTTGCTACGTGCGCAATTGTTGCCTTTTTTGGGTGCTTCATAGCTCGGTTGCTATGAATCGGGAAAAAAACCATTTGTATCAGATTTTTAGTAAATTTCATCCTGTACAAGTCGGCAAATAACTTTTTTTTCGCTAAAATTCACCAGATAGAAGTTATAGGCGAAAAACTGAAAAAAATGCCGATTTATGGTGGTTTTTACAAGATGGCTGAGGGAGCGGAGGAAGGGGATTTGTGAAAATTTGGATTTATCATTAACCAACCATCCTATACAACATATCAAAAATTCAGAACTACCCGACCTTTTGCAAGGTAACCCCCTTTTTCCCTCTGTTTACTGGACTACTCGGTCAGTCTCAAACATGGTTTGTTCAACAAATCTAGCTCTAGTAATTAGCTCTTAAAATGTTGAGATATCCTCTCGTGGAAGTCGCTTTCTAATCTTCCGATCCAATAAACCGTAAACCATGTCTATTTGGATACACTCGGATGGAACTTCTGTCAATTTTGAGATAAGAGCTCTTACATTACTTACGAAAAACTCAGTGATAGTGTTATCGTCTTGTTCTTTCTCAAAAAGTTCTCGGTAAATCATGTAATTCGGTTTTCTTGGTCCGTACGCATTCTTGATTAGTTTTATAGCTTTATTCCAGTCACTTACATCAGCCTTTATCTCTTGCCACCAAGTTGCTGCATGATTTACTAGAAGCATTGTTAACCTCGCAAAGCATTTTGGTCTGAAATTCCCGTGCACTCTTCATACGTTTCGATTGAATCAACGAAAGCAACAACGTCTTCATCTTTTCCTCCAAAACGAACAGTACACTTCGCAAAGCTACCTTTATTTGAATTACTTACATCAGTTGTATTTGATGCAGGAGTTGTTGCACGCTGAAGATTCATCATTTGTACTTGAATACCATTTCAGTGATTAGACATCATTACTACTGGAACTGGTTGCATAGTAACATCTTCTTGTACTTGTTCTCCGTCTGACGACATTTTCACTTTTTTTTGTAATACTTTTCACTACTTCTTTAATTCGGTGATCAACACGAGCATGTTCAACAGCTTCCGCGAATGGGTAAGTAGTGGTTCATCAGCATACTTACTTTGCAAACGATTGCTTATTGTTACTGTGTCGCGAATTAAAGATTTTTTGTATTATCTACAAATGTTCAGAACAAAAAACCGAACCAGTCCCACGTTGTTGCGCCACTGTTACGGGTTATTTATTTTCCGCGGGGTTTTCTGATCTGTACTCATAACACTGGTTATTAATACACGAGTGAAATGTTTTTCTTACACACTTTTATTTACACGTTGTTACATCAGCATTCACAAAAATATATGGTTATGGTTACATTGCGCGGGAATCATAATAATCGTGTCAGCTAGTGCTGCCACCTATCGGACCAGGGCAACGGCACAATTTAAATTTTGGCGCCACAATAGTTTAATATTAATTTTCTTATTTTTTAACAAGTGCTTCATTTATTGCTTGTATTCCTTCTGAAATCCTTCACCGAATTTTCAATACCTACCATAAACTGAAAATATGTTAAGTTTTACAACGATACCTATTCAATTATTATTCGTCTAATTAATTAATTAATTTGATTTCAAAAATTAGCATTATTAGATAATAATTTGGAACAGTCAACATAGTTCGTATACATTGTTGATTTACGTGATTTGTCAATAATGCGATAAAAGAACTATCGAAAAAGGCTGGAATAATGGTCTTGTTTCTATGTGTGTTTCTTGTGATGCAGAAAAAGATAGTTTCCTAGTTAAGTGTCAAAACCGATAATAGATAAACTTGAACCACATACCTATAAGGCTTGATTTATATTAGCGGTACAATGACGGTACAATAACGGTACGGTGACGGTATGTAAATCAATAATATCAAAGTCGTTACCGTACCGTCATTGTACCGGAATGTAGCTGTAAATGGGTCCATTAAAATACAGTGGAGCAAGAAGTTTCCGTACCGTTATTGTACCGCTAATGTAAATCAAGCCTAATCCTATAAACGAAATATTGGTATGGCTGAAACGTGCCACTTCATACAATTTTGACATTTGCCGCTTACTTAGTATAACAGTATTACTATTTCCATGGGCGTACCTTTCGAATTTCCTAGCTGTTATAAAAATAATCGCAAGAAGCCAAACGAAAATAAGCCATAATGAATTGAAATTAAATATTTTTCGCGAAGGTATGCAAAACAAATATTAATTTTCCTTCGCTTGTCCTCCGATATAATTACAATGTAGTGTCGCGTTATGTCATACACGTCGGTACATTTGAGAGCTATGTAATCAAAAAAACAGCTGCTACCTGTCACAATATCGTACCATCCCTATTTTCACAAGTTGGACCCGCCCGGATGAATTTTGGCCTGTGCGCCGGTTTTTTCTCTAAACGCACGGACTCTAATGCAGTATGTCGGAGAGTTACAGACATGCAATTATCTACTACACTACCCTCTGTACTAATGTTTAACTAGTGGCGTTGACATTTAAATCAAATTAATATTTTATGATTTACGTCAAATCTATATTTTTATTTTATGTAAAAACATAGGCGAAGAAGATAAAATTTGACGAGCAGCATTATTTAAAAAGTAACAAAATTTTCAAATAAACTACATTTATTTTTTCACTTAAAATGTATCTATAAATATTTCGCATTTCATGTCTATGGGTACGAAATGCAGTGAAGTTATCTGCAAGTAAGACAGCTCATAAATGCCCTTGAATAATCATCTTACATGAATAATACTTTACCTGTACTAGGCTAAATACTTTTCATAAACGCCCGCACGGTACGAATATCATAATTACCGATACCTACGTTAAAACAGATTGGCACACTCAGCAATAAGTAATATCTTTGAATGTAATACCCATGGAGGTAGGAATAAATATGGAGGGAGTATTTGCAATCACTAGTCAACAATGCGTAGATATGGATGTAACTTTAGTTGGGTGGTTGGAGTTACAAGCTTGTTGCTGTCAATTCTTGAACTGCTATATGTAAGTTTTCTTGCAATAATATTAAATTCTTCATTTAACATAGGTAATTATTTGCAATATTTTTTAACAATGGTGTTTTGCACTGCAGAAAGAAAAAGAAATGAAAATTGGAAGAAAAAATGGAATTTTATTTATTTATAATAATTTTTCTATATTATAATTTCTTCTAAGCACATATTTGCTTGAAAAATATGTATGTTTAACAATATTATTAGATATACAACATTTCAATTTCAAATATTTAAATTTATATTTGCCGCGCGAACCCCCACATCAATGTGTATTAGAAGGAGGAGCTACAGTACCTGCGTTTTTGTTTAGTATCATTATAAAAAATTGAAAATTTAGTAACCAAATTTTAGTCAAACTCCATTTTATTTATTTATAATAATTTTTCTATATTCTAATTTCTTCTAGGCACATATTTGCTTGAAAAATATGTATGTTTAACAATATTATTAGAAATAAAACATTTCAATTTCAAATATTTAAATTTATATTTGCCGCACGAACCCCCACATCAATGTGTATTAGAAGGAGGAGCTACAGTACCTGCGTTTTTATTTAGCACCATTATAAAAAATTTAAAATTTAGTGACCAAATTTTAGTCACACTCTATTGTACTCTTACTACATTAGTACTTTAACGTATTTTTTTTCTCTAATTTATTTTTTTGTAAAGGTTGTTAAAATATGATAAATCAAATTTACAATTATTATTAGGGTTTTTACCCATAAAGTCAAGAGTGACTATTACTCCTGGATTGGGTAGCACTGACTTCAATAATTCAACCATTTTCCTTGCTAATATCAATAAAATGAAAAATTAATAGCAAGTTATTTCACATAGTATAGCAACCGTGTCATGGTATTAGTTATAATCACATAACATAATTTTATGGAGTTACAAGATGTTATCGTTTAAGGAAAGTTATTAGAGGTCTGCAAATGATCTTTATTGTAAATTTAACCCAATCAATATTTCTTATTTACTACTTATTTTAATAGCAACATAATTACAATATTAAATTGATATCAGACATCAAGGAAAACTGGCATTTAAAATAGCATACGCATAAAATATTAAAATGGCAATGAGCAGAATAAAAATTACGACAAATTTTTAAAAAGTGCAAGGTAAGAAATATTCTAAACGTCAATTTTATTGGGTATGAAAGATTTTCAAATCCTGATAAGTAAAATTGTTTTTGTTTACAACTAAATTTGCAAAATTAGGTGAAGTACTAGCAATTACACGAGTACCTACGTACATGTATGAATTCTCTTATTTTATTTAACGAAACAAAATGTTTTATTAATAAAATAGTACATTTAAGTCAGATTTATAGCAATAAAAAAACTATTATTACACAATTTATGTAAGAATTCTTTGTTTTTGAATGAAAAGAGGTTACGGGATAATGAGTAAATGTCAAAACGGAAATAATATTTGTTTTTTGGTGTAAACATGGCTGAGATGTGGCGAATCAACGTATAGATTGTATTAGGGAAAATTTGAATTTTCTAGTTTATAAATAGATTATAATTTTCTAGTATTTCTCCATATACGAGTATGTAAACTTTAAAAATTAAATATTTTTTCTTGTATTACGTATGTACATTGTGCATCTACGCGTATATTAATTTAAATTTATACTTTTAGTATTAACACGGTCGCTGTCGATGAAGAGAAAAGTCCATAGCGGTGATAAACCGCATTTAGAAATAATATAGGTATGAATAAATATATCACCACGACGTATTACCCATTTCTGGGTGTGCCAATCTCCTTCTATTCGCATATTTCGGTAATGTTTACATACCTATACCGTAGAGGGAGTTTACCAGACGTCACCTCATGGGGCATGGGCTCTCTACAGCGCCGGATTTAGAGTCGTTGAGGCCCTAAGCTATAAAATGTTTGAGGCTCTTTGCTTTGAAAAATTAAATTAATTTTAATAGGTATAAGAACTGAAATTCGTAAGTATTTAAAATAAAGTAGGTACATATAAATAATTTTTTGAACATACATATATCCATTATTTTATTTATATTAAATACAGTATAACAAAAATAACAATTCTTTAGTTTTTCGATTAATGAGAAAATAAAATAATACACTATACATTTTTAGTTTTTGCTAACAATAAACTAAAAAGCAAGAATACAAATCATTATATAGAAAAAAACAACATGATTATTTACATATTTTTTTTCGCGATTTCATTAAAGCAAAATTAGATATAACATCTTCAAATGATAAACTTCGAAGCTTGTCACTCTCGATACATAAAATGCTCAAGGAAGAGTGTTTATTTTGAAGCATTGTTGTCCTGTATTCATTTTTTATTCTTTTTAACCTGCTAAATGATCTCTCTCCTGAGCAATTTGTTATCATCAGACTTAAAAATAATCGAAAAATAGTTTCAACGTTGGGAAAAACATCTCTGATTTTGTCTTGTATTATAATATTATACACGTGTTAATAATGTATTTATTTAAATGATTCATTTCACAATTTTTGTTAGATAAATTGCATGTATAAAGATCATAGGGAACACACAGATTGTCCCAATGTCCACACATCGCCCGGTTCATTTGCTGTTTTGTTCAGTTCCATAACGTTAAAATCTAAACCATGAAGTTCGCGCAGATAAACTTCGCGCACGCACAATTTAAAAAGTATACTCCAGAGTACAAATTATATATAAAAATAATTTATTGAATATTGAATCGGAATAGGTTGAGTTATTGGTAGTTTTTTTTGTGTAATATGTACTGCGCAGTGTACTTTGTCTAGATTTAAGTACCGAACCATTATCATACAATTTAAAAAAATCTTAATCACTGACATTCGAAGCGCCGAGGCCCCTCATAATGTGAGGCCCTAAGCTTCAGCTTGTCCAGCTTGTACGTAAATCCGGCACTGGCTCTCTAACGCCCTAAGCTGTCATGGAAACAGCACTACAGGGTCACTTATTTTACTATTGGAAATAATTATCAAATTTTTAGTTAAATTTCAAACGGAATCAAACATATCCCTACTCAATAATTAGAAATTTATAGTTATAAAGTCTGTAAAACAGTGGAGTCATAAATGCTCTATATATGATATGTATATCGCCGTAGAGCTTGTGCGGGACCTTAGTTTACGCTAGTATGATGTCATTATTTAACATGTGCGCTGCCATAGTTTCTGGCGCCGGTTCCCATGTCTGCAGCCGGCGCCTGCTAAATAAAAAATGATGCCAATAATTCCTCTCTTTATGTGCTTTCATTCACCACACTTATTTGTATTTGCACTAAATTGTAAAATATTGACTTTTGGTCCTCGCTATTTTCCTAATAATATAACCTAATAATCTAACCTAACGCACAAAATGCTGGTTCCAATATCCAAAGTCGCGATGAACTAATTTATTAAAGCAAACGGCACCGGCTACCATTTAGTTTTTTAAAGGCAGTCAGCGCTGGCAGCCAAGCCAAGGCACATGCAAACTTATATAGGTAAACTGAGAATTAATTTTTGTTTGAATTATCGACGTACAGTAAAATTTTTGAAAGATGTATGATTTAAGATTTTTTATCCGCCTATTCTGTCAAATTCAATAGTGTAGTTTACTATATATACTATTATTCACGAAAGATGACTATTCAAGGTCATTTGTTCGAAGAAAGAATACTCATCACTTTATAGCAATAGCTTAGCAACATTTTGAATTAGAAAGAGAAAGATTATTTGACCTATGTCTCTTTAATTTATGTGGTATGACAGATATACGTAAATAGTGGCATTACTTTCTAATACTATAAATAATAATGACATATGTCGTAGAACTACTAGCATTACTTTCTAACACACTATAAATAATAATGACATATGTCGTAGAATTACAGATATCTAATTAGATACTACAATGTCCTCTGTGCTAATATTTACCCAGTGGCGTTGACGTTTAAATCAAATTATTATTGCTTGGTTTATAAGTAAAGTCTATGTTTTTGTATTTTGCAAAAACATTAGTGAAAAACATAAATCTTTCAGAAATGTATTATTTAGAAAGAAACATAATTTTCAAATGAATTACTCTTAGTTTTTCAGTTATGTGTCTACAAATATTTCATGTCGCACGCCTATGTATACGAAACGCAATGAAGTTGTCTGCAAGTAATATTATATCAAACGGCTCACAAATGACCTTGAATAGTCATCTTTCGTGAATAATAGTTTATGTATGATACTACTGTTATATTGTTAAATATATGTTACACCAAAAGCTTTCAAAGTTCAAAAATAAGTCAACTGGTATGTATATTAGCAAAAAATATAAAACCAAATATGTGAAAAGTAAGATACTGACAAAGTGTCAGTGACACTGACAGAAAATACCGGTATACGCACGGCTATGAACCAAGGTAGCTGAATTTATTTATTTATTTATTTACGTTACAGCGAAAGTATTGTCAACAACGAGTATCGTTTTAAAATGGAATGTCGTAACTTAGTCGAAACAATCTGAATTTTTGAAAGACAAGCGTGCTATATTCATCCTTATCGCATACGCTTCTGGCCTTCTGGTCATTAGATATAAATGAGAGAGAGAGAGAGAGAGAGAGAGAAATGATCTGGCTTCTTTCAAAATTTTTACTGTACATTCCTTTAATTAGGAAATAATTTAATTTATATGTAAAGAACAATTTATAAAATAATATTTGTAAAAAAAATTACAGAAGAAACGTGTAGAACAATATAAAGTAATTTACAACTTCCTGTGAATCAATTATTAACACTCAGTTTTTATATGTATTTGGGTTTTTACTGACAATATTGACAAGATTACAGATCCGGTTTTTTGCTCAGTCGACGAATGAAATGTGAAAAACTTAAAACTTTGATCTCAAGAAATAATTTACTTTTACGTCATGGAAGGAAGTGTAAATGGTGTCCCGAGAGTTCTTCACGGTAAGTTGTTAGTGTGAGAGAGTCCTCGCTGATAATTTTTTAAATGGATAATTTCTAGTCTGTAAAAGTTTTCACCAGGTTAGACTATGTCAAGTTATTGATTTCAAGTAGTATCACTTTTAAAAAAAATACCCACAGAGTATTTTTTCACTTTAAGTTTTCCGCAAATAAGTATTTAGTAAAATGAAAATTTGGATATATTTATTAAAATTTACATAGGAATGTTTACGAACTTTGATACTGGTCAAGTAAAAATTAAACTACATTTATTATTTAATTGAATAGGATAATGAGATATTAACGCTTAACCACCCGGGTCCGGTCTCTCAGAATGCAATATATCTATCCAATATTAGCTACCATCATCTTCAGAATATCGACTATGGTGGGATAGTGTTTCGTGTCCGTCAATCAATAGGAATATGTATAGGTACTGAAATAAATTTGAAAATTTTCTTAATCTTAAATTAGTATTTAATATTTGTTTAATCATAGCAATATCTTTTAATATTTATTTATCGTTTAATAAACATCTATTGTAATTAGTAATAAATCGCGAATTTTTTTACACTTCACCCATAAAAAAACGTTAATGCGGTGGTATAAATATTATATGTGGAAAGTGATGATGATTCAAGTTTAGGCGAAACTGATCAGATAATAAGCGAATATGGTTCATTTTCTACTATTTATTTAGTGAGGACTGCAAATAGTGAGAATAATAAATAAAAATAAAAAAATAGAATAAATACATTTATTTTTACATTTACTTATTATTTGTACCATTACTGCAAGAAATCAGTATGCTTAGAGTGCACAAATATGGTTAGCCGTCATTGAATCATAAATTGTAGACTATCTAGATGTTTGGACGTTGCAAGTTTTTTATAAAATACAATTTTTCTTCTTGTATTTAAAATAGTTTTAGAAATATGACAATAAACAAGGAGCATGGATATTTAAAAAAATCTTACGTTACCTACCAAATATTATTTTTATGTTTGGAATAAAAAACGTATAAATCGCTTGTATCCTTATAAACATATTAATTCGTTTGAAACACATAATATTGCGTAAAACTGATATATTAAACCTTATTCTGGTCACCCTAATATAGCGGCAACCTCTTCATTATTGCATTTATTTATTTATTTTCTTTACAATATTTCTGAGCCACTTCTTAAAACAAAATTGTATACGCTTCTGTATACCCACACGTGACACATAAATACTAGGAAACTTTTCACTATTTTTTTTTTCAAATATGTAGCGGTAACTTTGAATACGACAAGCCCCCCCCCTCCCCCCAATACCACAACAATGTCCTAAAAATATTTTTTGTTCTAACGTTAACATTTCTTTAACAAACTCTCTCTGTTTTGAACAATACGTTCTATCTTTATGAAAATAAGAATTTCTTTAATTGTGTGATGAAACTTATTATTCATTTTAATAATTGTGAAACTTAAAACCAAGTATTTTCAATAATAAAAAAAATAAGAATTACTTTTGACATTTAATCATTTGTCAATATTTAAAAGCTAACTAAAAGAAGGTTAAATTCAATGCAATAACTATGTTATTAGGATAAAATACGACAAAACGTAATAATAACAGAACCTTGCATTAATTAAAAGTTTTAATAATAATAATAATAATAATAATAATAAATTTATTGCCCAACAGTTTACAAAAAAACCAATTACAGGACAAAGAACAAATATAAGTAATTAAATATATGAATTACATAAATAAATAAATATATAAATATGAATATAGAGCCATCCATGAACAATACGATTAAATACAAAACTGAATATATATAGCAAAATTTATAATAGAATACATTCTTTCGGCAGTGTTACACGTGAAAAATGTCTTCATAGTATACTTCAGCATTACGGCACATGATATGTACTGGTGAGCGCTGAAGAATATTCGTACGGGTTTTGGCCAGGTAGAATGTCCTCGAATATCTGGAAGCAAACCTAGGAATCTGGAAGGGGATGCAGGATAGTAAATATGGTGCATCAATTTTATTGTGTATTAGCATCCACAAAAACCTAGAACTGGATGCTTCTCTTCTGTCCAATAAAGATGGTATACAATGACGTTCAATTAAGCTATTTTGATCAACTCCTCTTTCCGGATACACACCATCTAGCTTGAATGACATAAATTTTAAAAATTTTCGATGTACACGATCAAGAGCCATTGACTGATAGGCATAAAAAGGATACCAAATTAAACTAGCGTAATCAAATTTACTCATTACGAAAGCAAAGTAGAGTGGTTTGAGTACCGAAGGATTATTAAACATTTTTGCTAAGCGCATTAAGAAGCCAAGAGTTCTGCATGCAGAGTTACATACATCAAGTATATGCTCAAGAAAACTAAAATTATGACTAAAAGTAATACCAAGATCTTTGACAGTAGTCCTTTTTTCAATGAGAGTTCCAAGTATTGAATAATTAAAATTAATAACATTGATCTTCAAGGTAAAAGTAACCGAGCAACATTTATTAATATTTAATTCAAGTTTATTTCTTTCGCACCACTGAACAAATATATCAATGTTAGCTTGTAGATGTAAAGTATCGTCGGGAGTACAAATACGATTATATAGTTTGATATCATCCGCATATGCCAAGACAGGACAGGAGAATGATTGAATTAGATCATTTATGAAGATAATAAATAGCAATGGGCCAAGGTTGGAGCCTTGTGGTACACCAGAAATGGCTGGAAATTCAAAAGAACTAAATCCATTGTAATAAACGTAGCAAATACGTTCTTGTAGATAGGAACTAATTAGTTTGATTACTGATGAACCTGCTCCGAAAGAATCTAATTTATTCAAAAGAATTTCATGATCAATAGAATCAAAAGCCCGGGACATATCAGTGTATATGGCATCAACTTGGCCACGATCATCCATTACCTCCGAAACGAATTGAGAAAATGAGGCAAGGTTTGTAGTGGTGGACCTGCCTGCCGTAAAACCATGTTGGTGATTTGATATTACAGACCTAGTGTTACTATAAATTAATTTAAATAGTATCATTTCAAAAACTTTGCTAAAGTTGTTTAAAATGGATATGGGCCGATAGTTTTTTATATGTGACTTGTCTCCTTTTTTGAACACAGGTGTTATACGTGTCTTCTTCCATTTATGAGGAAAAGTTTCGGTTTTTATAGCAAGATTTATTATAAATGTAAGTGGTACAGCAAGAGCGAATCTAACATCTTTGACTATAAAACTCGGGATTTGATCCTCACCAGACGTAAATTTATTTGATAAAGTGGACATAATGGCAAGTAGTTCATCTTCAGTAACTAACTGAAGGTTGAAGGTAGAGTTATTTGTATATGTCTTGTTTGGGGGTAATGTAGGAGTATTATTTGAGTAGAAGTCAGAGAAGTGAGCAGCAAGCGCATTGACTATATCTTGGGAAGATTCATATTCATTTTGATCATCATGCAATTTGCCAGGAATACGAGAATTTCCTTTTTTTAGTTGAACAAATTTCCACAAGTCCGAAGGATTAGCTTTGATGTTTTCTTCAACAGAGTGAACATATTTATCATAAGCATTTTTGATTTGATTTTTTATCATTAATCTAAGACGTTTAAATTCTAAATAAAAATTGTGGTTTTTAGATTTTATCCATTTTTTTCTATAGTATTCTTTGGTAGCGATATTATATTTTATCTCGGAAGTAAACCAAGGTGGATAATTGGAATTGATGTTTTTATGTTTAGGTACGTGTTTATCAAAAGTAGCATACAATAAAGAGTAGAAGTTAGCTAAAGCTTCATTAACGTTACCATAAGAATATATGGAAGACCAGTCAAGTGTAGAAATTGTATTATATAAATTAATATAATCTGCTTTACGAAAATTATAAAAAAGTGCATTTGACGGGGAGAACTTTGGTTGAGCATAAGTTGTTGATTCAATTGTTAATGACAGAGCTGGGTGGTAATCATCTTCAGGAACTAAAATAAATTCTGCTTTACATACATTAATTGAATTGTTTAGATTTGATAAAACAAGGTCTAACTTGTTACCGTACTTATTATTTACTATATTGTACTGTGTGAGATCTAGAACACTACACATTTGCTGGAGATTTGAGGATTTTGTACAATTATTAATTGAATTACTATAATTTGGTGTGTTGAAATCACCAATAAATATAACAGATTTATTTAAAAACAAAAGTTCTAGTTCATCCATATAATTAACATAATCAGTTATAGTTACATCCGGTGGAATATAGATCGCACATACTATAAAAGTATTGTTTCCAATTTTACAATTGCAGGCAATAATATCTATCAATGGATTTGATTTTTTTAGAGCTGATACATCATAAGAATTATAAGATATATGATTGGCCAATGCCATGAGAACACCACCTCCTCTAGTTCGACCTACAATGTTATACTCTCTATCATTTCTTAATATATTATAATTGGGAGGAAATAACTCCGCATTATAAACCGAATTCGTAAGCCAGGTTTCAGACAAAACAATAATATCGAACGAGACAGAACAACAATTAATATAGAACATACTACACTTAGAATTAAGACCCCTAACATTTTGATAATAACATGTAATATTAACTGAACTGTTGGGCAGAATTAGTTTTCCGAATGAACAATTTTGGGCAATCCATTAATATATTTAATGGTTAGATTTACTTCACCATTAGCTGTACGTTGTTCAAGTTCAGCTTTAATTGTTTTATAGTATTTAATTTGCATAGATGTCCGGTCCCGAGAAATAGATAAATTTTTCAACTTGTCAAGTGATTTAATTTTATGAATGTTTTTCATAATTTTAATAACTTCATCAGATGATGAAAGTTGAATTCTGAGTGGTCGACAACGTGCGGAAGTAGAGTCAAATCGACCGATACGAGAAATTTTGACAGGTTGCAAATCTGTGCCAATACCGGAGAGAAGCTCTTTAGATAATGTAATGTCTCGATCGAGTTGTTGCTGTTTAGGGAGGGTCATGTCTTCATTAAAGTTAAATACTATTATATTGCGCGAGCGTTTTTCGCGCTCAGCTATTTCACTTATTATGTTTTCCGATAAAGATGCTAGTTGCTGATCAGAGTGGTTTATATGTGATTTTATATTCTTTAGTTCAGCTACCTCATTTTGTAATTGTAAAATAATTGATTTCAAACTATCAATATCATTTCCTAAATCCCTGCAAGAAGGACAATTCCACTTGATTCCTGATTTTGTGGTGTGAATTCGTCTAACTTCAGAAGTTGATAGATCAGCACACTGCATGTTATAATTATTTCGACAAACAGTACACGTAACGGTTCTGTGGTCTTCAGTATCTTTCTGACAACAATTGCACTTTACCATATTGAAAAATAACGAAAAAACCAAACTATGCAAAAAAGAAAGACAAACGCCCTGTATATATTAGTTAAGAAAATACCCAGTATGAATTAAACATATGTTGCGGTGAATGAACCAGCGCCGCAAAGAACAAGTAAAAACAAAACAAATGACCACGCCTTCAAGATGAACCAAATATATAAGAAAAATGAAGATAACTCACCCCAGATAAATTAGTTCACTAAACCAGAAATATCATGAAGATGCCAAAAATTAAGCGAACACAATGATACCAATTTAGATTCAAAAATTCACAAAAAAACACAAAAAAAACAAAATAATAATCGCAGAGCAAAAGATGCGTCTGACTCCTATGGCTGCAATTCTTATTACTATTAATAACTGAAACATGCGTTTTAAATCAACCAAAAGATTTTCTTCCCCTTGTCATTTTCTCGTAATATCAAAAATAAGAATTTTTTCCTCTTATAAACTCAATCCGGGAACATACTGCTTATAGAAATAGGTAGGTAATTGAATTATCCAAAAATGAAATTATGTTTCATAATTTTATATATAACTACCTTATATTGTAATAAAATAATAACCATCGTCATGTTATATACCTAATATGTAAATAGCATACTTAACTGATTCTTGTTAAATATTTACAGCTGGATTTTTCATTATTTAACGGAATAGAAAACTGAAATGTTAAATTTAAAAATAGTTGATGAGTGAGTTGCGGAGCCGGAAAACACATAAATATATTCACATACGTGAACTTCATCATGATATTGAAAGTTGAATTCTAAGAATCATAAAATGTAATAAGGTATTTCTACCGAGTGTCTACTTTTTTATGGACCCTATTTTCATATAGCTGTAATTTCTGCCCTATTAATTTTAGAACAAATGTGTACATACAGAAAATGTTCAGAATAAAATAACTGCATATAATAAGTACCAAATTATAGTTTACATGATTTCGTTCGCGAAAGAGAGGCAAAATTAAATTAAATTTTAGCTACTTACAGAGTGCCTTGAGCAATATCACAAAATATTAAACAATGGAATCCGGTACTAAAAAAAAATCGCATATATTTTGTCATATTGTGAAAATATGACTAATTTTAAATGATTTTGTACCAAAATATTTTTAAAATATGAAACTTTTCATTCATAATTTTAATAAAAACTATTATCACTATAACGAAATGATGTCACAACTGTATTTTTGTATCAGTGTGTCAAGCGAAGAGATATAATTTTATATTATTCATAACTTATGTAGTTCTCTTTTAGAGGTGGGCGCGGGCCGTGATTTTGTCGGGTCACGATGGGTCACGACGTAATTATAATTATATTTTGCATCGTGATTGGACGTAAGCGTGAGGCACTAAAAATTTATCGTGCGTGATCAGGCGTGATTGAAATTTAATCGGGAGGGAGTACAAATTTTCTTCAATTTTTATTTAAAAAATTGTCAATCTCCATCTTTTACTTTACATTCTTGTTATTATTATTATTATGTCCAAATATGTCACCAACACTATTTTTTTGCATAAAAATAGTGTTATTGTTGTACCCAAAATTGTATGCACAGTTGCTCCGAAAGATATATAAACCTTTAAGCCCGTTTGACATCATCATAATTTTGTTAACAAATTTGTTACCAAATTTATAATGATATTTGTGATGGAATAGAACAACTTATTACCAATTTGTTAACAAATTTGATAACAACTTATGACTGTGTTATACAGGCTTAAATGTACATAGAAACTATAGGGGATTCCACCATTTTTTTAATATAATTTCATCTGAACGTATAAGTAAAACTAAGACTGTCGTTGAAAATCCGGTGAAAAAATTCATATTAATAAGCGAGTTATAGTCCTCCGAAAATATAGATGTGACGTCACGAATATAAGTTTTTATATCAAACTATTTTCTTCGTGAACCTAAATGTTCTTGAAATATATGCTATTTCTAAATTATATTTATAAAAAATAAATGAATATTATTATACTGCACAAGTCTACATGATTTATAATTGAAGATGTATTTAAATTATTAAGTTTAATGCAAAATATTTATATTCAAATAAAAACTGTTTGAGAATTGCAATACTCGACTGATAGCCACGCCACCGCTATTTGAATTTCTCTACTTCCATTGGTAGCAGGCTCCGCCCCTAACTGGGTATTTATTATATGTTTATAAGCCGTCTTTAAGTCGCCAATCAAAATAACATATATGGATTTCATATGAGTGACGAACTGCTACTCGTATAACAAAAATCCCCTTATTTCCGAAGTATTTCAATTATGTCGTTTTATTTCCTCATTAATATTAATTATTTAGCATATACTTTCAATATTTTTTCCTAATTTCTCTTAAATCAATTGCGCTGTAGTCCGCTATTACGTGACACGAACGTGACTCGCCGGGCCTGATCGGGCGTGAGTGCCAAAATAAAATCGTGAGCGTGAGTGATCGTGAATCAAACAAAAAGTCGTGCGTGATTTTTCGTGATTACATTTTTAGTTCCGTGAGCGTGCGTGATCGTGAACTAAAAGTTACTCACGCGCCCACCTATCTCTTTTTACATGCAAATGTATGGAACATTTATAATTTTTATTAAAATAAAACAAATTTTTTTAAAATATTTATAACAACAGATTTTTCCTTTCACAAGGTACAACTATAGTTTTCTGAAAGTGACAGCTGTCACTAGATAACTAGATAATCAATTTTTGGCAGAATTAATGACATTGACAGATATAAACAACTTTAGTTAGAAGGCAAAGTAAAATTACAGATATGACGTCACACAAAATTAATTAAATTTAAAAAACTTATTTGGAAAGTGTAAGAAACATTTAAATAATATAATATAAAATGAGGAGTAAGCATGCATAACGAGTTAACTCCATTTGACAAATATTGGAATAAATCGCAAAAATGTTGTCAGGTTGTCACTTAAAATCCCTTTGGATTTTAGTTAATTGATTTAGTCCTTTCTATTGATACTGTTAAGCAGTTTAAATACCAATATAGTATATTTTGGTTCAACCATTTTGGTGTTATTTAAATTTTTTTTGTATTAACACGGTTTACTTGATCGGTCTTAAAAAATTGTTACATTTTTATGTTATTCTTATTTATTTGGTTATTACATTATAAAAATTACAAAAACTAAATTGAAAAACTATGCAAAAACTCAAAAAAAAATACAAAAAAAATAATATGGTTTGCTCAAATATTGCTGTATAATTCGGGAATTAACGCGCTTTGCTTGATTTAGCAGTTTTTGGCACCCATTTTCTATAAGATATAATACAGTTAGCTTGATTCTGTGTTCACCACTGGGTTTAACTCTACCCTAAATACCAAAAATAAAAAAAGTTGATTTTGATCAAAATCAAATATAAATACATATTTAAATTCAAATTATATAAATAAAATTTTAATTTACTTAACATTAACAGTGGAAATACAAAAAATGTTCAGAATGAAATACTGCATCAAATGAGCCTTAATTTATTGTTCTTAATAGGTTCTTGTCACGAAATATTTCTAACAATTGTTCTACTGAGTTTTTTCTGCGATGGTAAATGTATCCATGCTTAGTGAAAAAATAAATTAATGAATTCAGTAATTATTAAAACTTTATGACAGATGTAATCTGCCAAACTCAAGAAATACAACTGTTTAAAATTTTGTGCTATTGCTCATGGCAAAATGGCACTCTGTAAATGGCTAAAAATTATTACTTTTATTTTGCCTCTTTTTCACAAACGAAACGCATGTAAACAATAATTTTGGACTTGTTAGTTGCAGTTTTTAATTCTGAACATATTTTGTATTTACACTTTTGTTCTAAAATGAATAGGGCAGAATATACAACAATATGAAAATTTTAACATTATATTTCGTATGCCCACAAAAAAGTAAACACCCGGTATATTATATTATCTCTTTGTAAATACATTCGATTAATTTATCTTTATTATCTATTGCCTACAAATATTATATTTTATTTTTACAAATTTAGAAATTATCAACATTTACGTTTCTTGAAAGGCGCGTATTTAATGTTCATTAATAATTATTATCGACAATGCAAACACCTATTACATCAGTTATAAGATCGTGACGTTGTTAAATATTCTAGTAAATAAAATTAAACTCGTAAGCCAGCCGCGAATTTTGCACGATTTCCTCGTGGCAAGGTCATTGTATTTATGAATGTAGTTACGATGATATAACATAGCGCTATTTTTGTTCTACTTATAGCTGTGCGCGCGATCTGACGTACGTCCGTTCTTCGCATGATTGTGTGAGACACATATGTGTCGGGTAGAGCGTAGAGAGCTCAGTTCTCAGTTATAATAATCACCGTGTGATGTTAACTTGTGTTCTTTATAAGCTAATATAAAATATTTTTGCTTTAAGTTTTAAGTGTATTGTTTACACAAAATGTCGTTCCTAGAAGTACAATCTCCGACTACGGAATGCAAATCTTTGTTCTCTTATCCAATGGAAGAATATATTTTAGTAAGTGGAATTATAATAATATACATATGAGTGCATGACTAATCTCAATATCGGAATTTTTGTGAAGGTTGAATTCTGCTACGTAACTTGTTTTGAATGTAGTATTGAATTTTTATTATAAAAATTTTGATTCTAGAAATAGTTTGTTAAATAGTTTACCCAAACTTATGTATATTTTTGATATGTTATCTTTTATCTTTTTTATTAATAGCTATCTAATTTGCTTTATCTCTCCGATTTTTTCTGTGTAATAAAGTATTGTATGTAAATATAAATTATTATTTCTTTTGTTATAGGACGCTAAACATTTAGATCTGAGTCATCAGGCAGTCCCTGTACCTGATAATGAGATTAATATTGGATGTGAAGTTACTGTGTGTAAGTAGTTTTTTTTTCAATTTATATTACACTTCCCAAATTGATTAATATTTAGATGAATAATATCTTCACAAACGGAAAAGTGAAATAATAAACAGTCTAATCTTACACAAGCGGAAATTGTGGAATTGTGGTTTAATTCTATCTAGAAAACAAGATAGGTTTATCAAACCATATAGTTGTTTTATCTAAAGTAAATAACTTGTGCTTGGTTAAATATGCTTTTTTGTGATTGTTTATTTGTTTACAATAAAGAATAAGGACGCTGAATATCTAATGCCACAATGACGTAACAATCATCAGAAACTTCAACTAAAAATACGAATGAAATTCTATTTATAAAAATTTAATTCTGTAATTTCTTAAAGTTCTTAAAAATTTTCAAAAAAATAAATATTGTTATTATTTTATAATTTTTGAAAAATAATTAATGGAAATATATGTATTTTTTTTTAGTGGCACCGTTGGAATGCATGAACAATTGTATATACGAACCCATCAGTGACGATGAATCGAGAGATTCAATGTCGAGCATGTACAGTACGCTTCCGAAGTATATAGAAGAATGGAACTCAAACCACATAATGAAATGGATTCTAGAATTATATGACAGAGCAGGATTTAGATACGAAGATTTAAGCCTACACCACCTTAAAAAATGTGACGGAAAATTTTTACTGAGCCTCACTGAGGCTGACTGCATACAAATAGACAAAAAACGGAGTAAATGGCTTTATGAAAAAGTACAATGGCTCATCCATTTATCGAATAAAAATAATACCTCATGTAAGTTTACATCATTATACGCAATTATTTACGTAGTTTATAAGTAAATACAGGTTTTTCCATTGTATGATTCATACTTGCTAAATTATTTACGAGTAGTTCCGTGAACGATAGAATTGTAAAACATATTTTATTACATGTTTTTTTTTTTTATAAATTAAATATAGCTGTATTAGTTTTTTTTTTTATATTTGAAATAATATTTTGAATTGTTTATTAAAATTCAGATAGGTATATTTGTTGTACTCTCATTATTTAAAAAATATGTAAAGCATCTTCAATGACGTGTTATTAATCACATTTATTAATTTGTAGGTAGCGAAAGTGATTTTTCTTCAATTTCAACGCAAAGGGATTCATTTACTTCTGATGAAGAAATTGAACGAATACCAATTAAAAGAAAACGTGGTCGACCTCCAAAGTTGGGTGCAAAACGAAGGCCTGAAGTGAAAATTGGCCGAGTCTGGGAATTTTTACGTAATTTACTCTTTGACCCAACAACTTGTCCTAGTTTGATATATTGGGAAGATTATGCTACCAAGAAATTTCGATTGCGAGATGGCAAAAAGGTTGCGGAGCTTTGGGGGAAAAAGAAAAATAATCCTAATATGACATATGAGAAATTCAGCAGAACGATAAGGTAAATATAAGAAAATAATATTAATTTTATAATTATAATAAATTAGAGCAGTTACAAATATCTATACTTTCATATAAAGTTATTTTCATAAATTTTTATCAAATAAATTAATTTCATGTGTACTTATAATAATAGAATGTGTGGTTGTTTGCATTAAATTACAGGCTGTGGTTGTAATAACCTGAATTCGAATCTAGCCTGAGGAAATTATTAAAAATTATTTATCGCACATAAAGTAAATTACGTGTTGCCTGTTAGGTGATACGTGGTAAATTCCCTCTTTGGTATAAATATACTGTCATCAAAATCTGCAATAAGCAATTTGTATAATCAGAAATGTGATAATTGTATATTTATTTTATTTGTTTACTTCTTAATATTAAAGCTATGTACTCTTATTAATTATTTGTATTAACTAACGAAATGTTTTGAATTTTAGACACTATTATAAGGACCAAGTTATCATATCAGTGCCAAAGGAGAAACTAGTATATAGATTTGGAGTCAATGCAAAAGGAATTGAAACAACAAATCCAAATTTTGGTCATGTCAATTAATAACAAATCTCCATTATATTTTTAAGTAATATATTTATATTTTTGTACTGTTGTTTTTTACTGTGCCATATATTTGTAAATATTGTACATATATACTTATTTGTTTAAAAAATTAAACAATTATAAAAATGGTCGTCTGGTTTATATTTCATATTTTCGTTATTTATTAATGAGGTCGCATGGCTGTGTGCGATAATTGACATAGTGGTTGCCACAGACCGACATCAAAAACTTGAAAATCATATCTACTTTTCAAGTAACATAGAAGAGGCTCTGTGGTGGTCTCTCCAAAAAAGCATTGAGAGTCTGTGGGGAGACGTCTGGTAAATGACCTCAACGGTATAGATGTGCTGTCATTACCAACTGTTTTATGACAACTAAAATTCCATATTTCATATCCTTTTGAACTATATGGTTCATTCATTATAAGTTTTCGGGTTATAAGATTTATTTTCCCTGTTTTTTATTCATTTTAATTTAATGCTAATCAAGAATTAGTAAGTTAATAATATAACAGTTCTTATTTTTTGCCATGCAAAATGCACAAGCAGTGTTGGAAATTATTTTGTATTAATTTTTACCTCCCGCTACCCTAAAATCAGGATACTTGAAAACATATTTATTTATATACTTTCAAATACTTTACTAAACCTTGATGCATTTTAACCCCTCACTACTCTTGGTAAGGGAGGTATAAGGATCGTGTTAAAAATCGCATATCGAGATTTTGGTGAATGACCACGTTTTAAGGTCCCTCGAATCCAATTTTAACATTTTCACGCTTATGTCTGCATGCGTACGTATGTGTGTGTGTTTGGATCCTCCGCTCCAACTCAAATATTATTATTCAGAAAATTTTGAAACCTTGTATTTCGACCTTTTTCTAATATGCAAAGATATTAGATGTTAGTGTAAATCGGATAACCGGAAATTGCACTTTACTTGAAGCACAAAGTAGTTTTTCGTTGAAAAATATTTTTAAATGTTATTTTTCGAGATTAATGTTATTTCAAAAATTAAAGATTATTAAGTTTTCTACAGATATTCATTAATACTTTTTCTACATATTAGACTATATTTTAAGAAATAAACTGCTAAAATTAGAGTAAAATTCGCTAATCCAAAAATAAGGATTAGTTTAATATTTTTTTCTGTAAATGGTGGGAGGCATTGTGTTGGCCACACCAGATTTTTTAAAATTTTTTTTTTTTTTAAATTTTATAGATATGGTACTTACACCTCAAAGTATTTGAACTCATAACTCCAGACTTTATTGTTTTTCTACTTCTAAAGTATAGTAGTAGATTTCTGTCATCTATAAATTAAAAATTGATACTGTTGAAAATTTGTTTAGTAATTTGCATGGAGCCGGATTCACATTTTCAAAAAGTATTTTAAATGACAGTTTATGCAATATTTTTCATTGTAATAAAAAAATTGATGCTTTCGTAAATAAATAAAAAGATTGGCGCCAGAAATAGTTATAAAAACCAACCCCCACTCTTTTGTGACGTCAAATTACATACAGCACGTCATTCATAGCCAAGAGGAAAATAGTTTGTCCATACCTACCTACGTTATTTATATAAATAAACGTGCGATGCACATGTTAGCTGCATGAAGAATGGACATTGACATCGCATTCTATTTCGAATTACATGACTTTTTCAAAATGTTAATCAAATTTCAATAATTAATTGTAAAATTTCTAATGGATATTTCGTGATATTTTCAAATTTGAGGCTGTGTAAAGAATATTAAAAAAATAATACTTATAGTATATTCCGAAATTGAACCAGTGATAACCGCGGTAATGGTCCTGGTTACTGAAAAAATATAGCCAGATGCAACATTTCAGAATGCAATGGTTTTCCTGGTAATGTTTAACAGAGTTATTTTTTAAATAAATGAGTGCTATAGTAATATTATTTTTGAAATTGAAGTTTGAAATTCTATACTGAAAAGTTAAGGTATTACAAATAAATTAATTTCTAAGTACCTACTTATAAATGAACAATGTAAATACCTTTATAAATTTGATTTCTTTTTGTGAGTTCGCTGTTTATATACAAAAATAAAACTAAAATAAATATAAAACTAATGAAATATTATAAACAAGTACACTTACTATATACAATGTAATTCAACATTCATCTGTGACTCACTACAAATAACGGAAAATAAAATCTTTAAATATGCTACCTTAAACACTACAAATTTTCATATATTCTTTCTTTCATTCTTTTATGTATCTACTTCTTTCAAATTACCAGCCGTAACCGAGGATGAAGCCTGGTTACACTGGTAACGAAAAAATAACCAAACCTTCAGTAACCGTGTTCCAATACAGAACTGGGCAAAGTACCGGAAAGTAGTACTTAAAGTACACGTACCAAGTATCCTAATGTTTCTAAATGTACTTGAAGTACAAGTACTTTTTTATTTTCTAAAGTACTTGAAAGTACCAAGTTCTTGAAAAAGTATTTGTAAATTTGGGTGCAAGTACTTTTTCAGATAATTGATAGTTTTCTGATTGTATGGACCTTAAGAGGTGAATATTGAAAAAATATCAATATGCGATATTTATTGGGTTATTTAAAATAAGAGTTCCTCGCTCGGACTCTGCCATACCACCTAGCGATTGCATGACGTAAAATTGACGCAATGTGATCGCGCGATATGAGAAGCAGTCCCGAGATGTAGTGAGATAATATAAACATTATATATGCAGGATGCAGATTAGAATTAATTTATTTATGCCAAAAATTTGCAAATAGGTATATCTTTACTTTCATAATTTTGCTAAAAAGATATTTATTAATGAAATTCACATAATTATGTAGTACTACAGTAATAACACTACACCACTGCAGAAGAAACATTGACAGACACACAAGTCTTTTAACATTGTTAACTTTTAAATTATTCATCGCACTTTAAGTACAATTAAACTTTAAAGTAATTCAACTATATTTAAAATACTTCAAGTAAGTACTTTTAAAGTACTTCAAGTATTTAAATATACTTCAAGTATTTTTCATTGTACTTCATGTATTTTCCCAAGTATTAAGTACCAAGTACTTGTGAATAGACTTACTTTGTCAAGTACAAAGTACTATAAATAGAAAGTACTTCAAGTACAGTACTTGAAGTACTGAATATACTTGCAAGCCTAATAAAGTACTTTTCTTGCAAGTATTGCCCAGCTCTGTTCCGATATTCCACCGGTTGCTGAAAAAAGTTACCGCGGTTACTCTGATTCCGTTTCGGAATATACTATTAGAAAACATAAGCATATAAAAATTCTTTCAATAACATTATTAGTACAGCGCGTCTATGTTTTAGTTATCTGTCTTATACATAATTCTACAATTAAGATAAGGCCGAAATTGACCGAAACTAGGAAGAAAAAAAACCTCACCGCGACTAATCCTTTTCGTAGGAAGAGGCCCCTCTTGCAAAATCATATGAGTGTGTTCCGAAACCATACCCATAAGTTCAGAGTATCAGAATATGCTCAAAACTGTTTCAAAAGTTATGAGTATTACTCCTGGGAAACTCGAAAATGTTCCGAAAATCCGAAATTATTAGAGTTTACTCGAAGATCATATATAGGTGTGTTCCGAAACCATACTCAAAAGTTCAGAGTATCAGAATATGCTCAAAACTGTTTGAAAAGTTATGAGTATTACTCCTGGGAAACTCTAAAATGTTCTGAATATCCGAAATTATTAGAGTTTACTCGAAGACCGTACCCTGAAAAATAGGTGAGTAGAGTACGCGTTTCTAGGTATACGTAACTGGTCAAACACATGTCAACTTTAAAAAGTACTTTGCTTTTTTCTCCTATATAAAAACTTTGAGTAACTTATTTTTACTTCGTATTCCATGGTACCTACAAAGATAATAATCCGGAGCCTGGAAACAGCGCCTGACATCCGAAGAAATAGAGACAAAAAATGGCTATTTTCTTTATTATTAATATATAGTTCAAATTACAAAGTTGGGGGCGAACTTAAATAATACGATTTGCCATGAAAATATCCTGAATTTTATTTTTGGTTTTGCCGGACACGATATCGTCGTCGTTGAATTAAATATAAATGATATATAAACTTTTATATTTTCTGAAAGTAATTAATTTAAATTACGAGTAGCTTTACAGTAAAGCTAAATACATGCATTTTCATCAAAAATTTGATGTATTATCATATCGCATTATAAGTTTGCTCACCCTATATTTAAAGTTTGTTTTTCCGAATTTAGTGCCTCCTCCCCCTATTATAATTTGCTAAAATCGTAGAAGAAATTATACGCAAAATAATAAAGGCGAAAACCAGTCTAACAAACGGACAATACGTAAGCAAAACTCTTCAATTGATTCCCCCAAGCATCACAAGAAAACATGACAACAGGGCCTTTTTTCGAGTTGATGAGGTCCCCCCAGACGGCATCATAACCCCAATTATACCCTCCCAACAACACAAGATACCTACCCAAATGGGGTCATGTCATAACAGCAACCGCAGACACTGTAGCAACACAAGAGGCCCACTTAGAGTACACCATACCACCGGTCCTGCCCGAAAGAAGTTCAACCATTACAATGTCCCAAGAGGGAAGTATTAATCTTCAAAAATATTAAGTTAAGTAGGGAACAATAAATATAAAAATTTAATTAATAAGGCAGATCATTTCACTATTAATTTCTGGAATATGAATGAATTAAGTAACTTATTTAACTTAGACGTGGTGGCGTGGAAACAATTAATATTATATTAACTATTGAAATTGTTTGTGCGAAACATGGCACTACATTGATGACTTAATTTTCCCAAATTTATTTCATAATTACTCCGTTACATTTAATAGTTTAGTACCAAAGATAAAAGTCGTGGTAGGGCTAGTGGCGGTTTGTTAATCCTAATAAAAATAATCATTTTCAGAATATAAATTTATTAGAAGCGACGACTCTGTGGATTGTTAATAAATTTCCTTGTAACAATAAACACTACATTTTACATTTTTTTTATAATACCATACTGTTAAATGTGCTTTAACAGTACTGTATGCTCAACCGATATATGCCTCAAAACAGCCACGGCCGTTATTTTTTATAACAGTACAATTATTAAAAATCATGTGTTCCTAAAAAAATCTCAGCATCATGAAATTGTCATGAAGAGCTGTCACCTGATGCCATAGAAAATAGAATTTTAAGAAGATATTTTATGTTATTATGAAAAATACTGAACGTCACACGGCTGATATGCAAATAACAGACACGGTTGATTATAAAATTCAACCTCATCTGTTATTTGCTACATATCAGCCTTATGACGTTAATAACTATACTTAAAACCAAATTTAGAAATAACTTGTATTGATCTACTAACTGACTCTATAACACAAATTTCAGAAACGTAGATGAATCATAAGATAATTGTTATCGGGGACTTCAACGCCCACATTGGGGATCTTAATATACTAAATAAAGAAGAAATACTTCTATCACCAGCAATGCTCGACACGAGAACATCACTGCACAAAAATGTTAACATTAGAGGCACCAAACTAGTCGATAACATGGAAAAACTAGGCTTTATAGCTCTGAATGGCCGAACGCATGGAAATTGTCCAGGTAAATACACATATATTAGTACCTCTGGAAAAAGTACCATAGACCTGACCTAGCCTGGGTAAATCTACAGTGCTGCCAATATATCACACACTTTGAGATATATCATACCTACCTTATCAAACTCACCACACGGTATATATTCAATTAAATTAGGCAATGCAGATAAGCATAATAACCGCAATATATACAAGCCTCAAACTAACTGCAGTTATAAAATATCATTTCAATTTAAAGCTGATAACTTAAATGAATATAAAAATGCAAATTACAAGCAAATTGAGAATTTCTCCGCGAACCGAACATAATAGTAAAAATATTACAAAGTTCCGTCATGTTTGTCAATTTATAACTTCTGAGTCAACTTCTCAGTCATCTTCAGAAGCTGGCCAGCCCAACTAGTAACTAGTAACCACAGAAGCGTTTCGTACTATTTGGTACTCATCAGTGTGGTGATTCCCGGAAAATTGATCGCGGGTAAATTGATCGCGGTAAATTTATCGAGGAAAATTCATCGCGGAGAAAATTGATCGCCGGTAAATTGATCGCCGGAAAATTGATCGCCGGAAAATTAATCGCGAGGTAAATTGGTCGCTGGTAAATCAATCGCGGAGAAAATTTATCGCGAAGAAAACTGATCGCAGGAATATAGATCGTCGGAATATTGATCGCGAGGAAAATTGATCGGCGGTAAGTTTATCGTGAGGAAAATTGATCACGGGGAAAATTGATCACCGGTAAATTGATCGCAGGGAAAATTGATCGACAGAAAATTGGTCGCTTGGAAAATTTATCGCCAAAATAATATAGCAGAAATTCATCGTCAAGAATCATATTCAATGAACACCGAGGGGTCAAAAGGACGGCAGTGGTGACCATTGTATTGTAGTTGTAATATAAATAATTCCTTGAATTTTGCTAAAATATGAATGGGAATTCTTAGACTTGGTTTGCATACCTACAGAATTTTGTGAAGATACGGCTGGGACGGAGAAAATAATATTATAAAATATAAGTAATCAAACTGTCAATTATCAGTTGTAACAGTTTTTATTAAAACTTGTTACCTAGTTAGTAGTTACACAATACCTACCCCCAAATCACTAACCGTCTTCTTCTACTACTATACATGATACTTATTATTATCATCTTCTAATATTTTTTTTTTTTGTATCTGTATAAATAAATTAAGTCTAAAACAGATCTAGTTATAAAGTGAAATATTTTAATAGGTAGGTACGTTATTTTAAACTAAATTATTTGTCTTATAATAGGTATACACAACAAAAAAATTTAAAATAAAGTTTTTAACCCAATTGTTTTGTTATAAACATTATTATTTGTATGCATGAATATCCTTTTTACCTTCCGTTACCTTTAGGTAAGGAAGGCATTGTCTTTAGTCAAAAAATTCAGTGGTGATTTTTGATGAATAAGCACGTTTTAGGGTTCCTAGAATACGATTTTACTATTTTTACAATGATGTCTGTATATATATATATATATATATATATATATATATATATATATATATATATATGTGTGTGTGTGTGTGTGTGTGTGTGTGTGTGTGTGTGTGTGTGTGTGTGTGTGTGCGTGCATGCGTGCGTACATGCATGTGTATGCGTGTGTGTGTATGTGACAAAATTTTCGCCTGCGATAACTAATACTACAATTCCAAAAATTATAATTATTTCGTATTCTTCTTCATAACATCCATATGAAGAGCTGATTAGATTTTGGTTATAATTGGTCAACCGAAAGTACCCTTATTGGATGATTTTAACAGTTTTTCTTGAAAAAACGATGTTAAATATCAGTTTTTCACATTTAATGTTAAATATTAAAGAATATTTTATTCTATACACGATTTGACTGCATTTTATAATATTAAATGGATATAGAATTGAATAATTATAAACAAATTAAGATTTATAAAGTAGCCAGCCGTGGAAACAGCTATTATATTAAGAAAAGTCTTACTGAAAGATGTCAGTGTCAAGTGTGTTTGTCTTATAATATTACTGGAAATACAGGATCTTTTGCTAGAAATTTTCTTGGAATTTGTATAAAATACATACAACTGCCGGAAGGTAAGGTACAAGAAATAGAATCTTTTGCAAGGAACTTTGTGGATGAAATTTGTACAAAAGAACTGACGGAAGGTAGTGTGCTGGCCACATCAGATTTTTTTGGTGATCAATTACGAGATCAATACTTCGGCGACCAATTTTCCTAGTGATCAATTTTCCAACTTGCGATCCGCCGGAAGCCATTCACTCAACTTCGCTCCTTGTTGGCTCCCATCAATGCTTAATATACTATCCCTAACTTTTCAAGGATAGCAACAACTACATTAAACGTGGTTTTAACTGGGATGAAGGAGGGGCTGGAATTTAATGTTGGCCAAAAATTAGTTCTGTTGGACCCTGTAACCCTAGTAAATATTTTATTACTATTTGCACAACCCCATGTATTTTCTTAAAAAACAACCGCAATAACTTTGGTTTTTGGGTAATTAATTAATAAATTTTCTGATTGATTTTATGTGATTGTGCCAGAATGGTTGTACTAGGTTCAGGGACCTAAAAATTAAATTATTAAAATAAAATTTGTAACAATTGTAAATTTTTTGTGTGCATAAATATCCTGGGGATCAATTTTCCCTGCGATCAATTTACTGGCGATCAATTTTCCCCGCGATCAGTTTTCCACACGATAAATTTACCGGCGATAAATTTTCCTCGCGATCAATTTTCTAGCGATCAATTTTCCTCGCGATCAATTTTCCACGCGATCAATTTACCGGCGATCAATTTACCTGCGATCAATTTACCTCGCGATCAATTTTCCGGCGATATATTTTCTTTGTCTTCTTATCACAAAAAGAACCTAACAAACGTTTTGTTTCAGGGTTATTCGCGGAACGAGATGCTGAAAAAGAAATAATATTGCTCTGCATTGGAACACAAAGTTCCTCATTTTCGGCTATTTTTGCTCTATCACTCAGATTAGAACGAAATTCGAGATCGTTATGATTCGTTTGTTCCCCATTCGCGGCCTTTTTACTTTCAATAATTGTTGAAATCGTGAGTTGCTCCGAATAGATCCGCATCTCGTTGCATGCATAGTTACTGCAGGCCTTATAATCGGTTAGAAAATCTATACCAAGAAAACCGTCAGTAGCTAAATTAAGCCTATGTTCACACACCACAAAGTTATGACAGATAACATATTGGCCTACATTCAACTCTACCTCTGTACAGCTAACTCAATAAGGAAATCAAAATGTTTACCATTAATAACCAACTTTACTTTGTTTAGTCTTTTTCTCTTACTAGCACTACTCAAAAATTTGCTGACTGGCTATTTAGAATAAATGGATTTGCTATAAAATTAATATTCTACCTTAAACAACAATAATCATCCTCTTGTAACGTATCAATCTTGTGTTCTCCTTCAGAGAGGAACTTTACTCTAGTGAAATATAACCATATTTTGCTGACTGGCTATTTAGAATAAATGGAGTTGCTTGAAAATTAGTCATCTACCTTGAAACAACAATAGTCATCTTTTTGTAACGTATCAATATTGTGCTCTCCTTCAGACAGGTACTTTACTCTAGTGAAATATAACAAAATTTTGCCGGCTGGCTATTTAGATTAAATGGATTTACTTTAAAATTAGTAATCTACCTTAAAACAACAATGGTCATCTTCTTTTAACGTATCAATCTTATGCTCTCCTTCAGATAGATACTTTACTCATGTGAAATATGACTCACCTTCAAAGACGTACTTTACTCTAGTGAAATACAACAAAATTTTGTTGACTGGCTATTTAGATAAAATGGATTTGCTTGAAAATTAGTAATCTACCTTAAAACAACAATAGTCATCGTCTTGTAACGTATCAATCTTGTGCTCACCTTCAGAGACGTATTTACACTAGTGAAATATAACAAAATTTTGCTGACTGGTTATTTAAAACAAATGGATTTGATTGAAAATTAGTAATCTACCTTAAAACAACAATAGTCATCTTTTTGTAACGTATCAATCTTGTGCTTACCTTCAGAGACGTACTTTACTCTACTGAATTATAACCATATTTTGCTGACTGGCTATTTTGAATAAATGGATTTGCTTTAAAATTAGTAATCTACCTTAAAACAACAATGGTCATCTTCTTGTAACATATCAATATTGTACTCTCTTTTAGAGAGGTACTTTACTCTAGTGAAATATAACAATATTTTGCTGACTGGCTATTTAGAATAAATGTATTTGCTAGAAAATTAGTACTCTACTTTAAAACAACAATAGTCATCTTTTTGTAACGTATCAAGCTTGTGCTCACCGTCTAAGACGTGCATTACCCTAGTGAATTATAACAAAATTTTGCTGATTGACTATTGCTTGTAGTATCAGTTCACCTGATCACGGTAGCACTGGTAGCAGATGTTAGGTAATTACCGAAACGTGTCTAGTGTGTACTAACAATAAAGATAATGGAAATTCTGAAATGGGGTCTCGTGGCCACGTACCGAGTGTCTGGTCCGGAATCTGGGGAACCGAGTTCGATCCCGGTCGACACCAAATATTTCGAATTTTAAATGGCACAAAAGTGATCCCTGTGGTGCACTCTCCACACCAGCAATGAGTGTCTGTGTGGTGCCGCCTGGCAAACGCCCGCACGGTACAAATTTCATTTCATTCTTCAGGTGCGGAGAATATATAATTTTTATTTGTGGACCGATTTTAACAATTCTTGTAGAATTTAAAATGACGTTTTCTACAGGATTATTAGATTATGATAATATAGTACATATCTCGGGCGATATGTAACGCACACAATTAATTATTTATTATTTCTGTGCGATACATATCGCCGAGGATTTATATAAACTTGCTCGAACTTGTTATAATAACGTGCGTTTTATTTCTTTTCATTGTCAGTCTAGACCTCGTGCAATCATTATTAAAGTTTATTGTTTATAAGCTTGTCAGACAACAAAAAAATTATTGAATTAGCAAAAAAATACTTCCCTGAAATGAAGTGGAAAAATAATATAATAGTATATTACATTACAAGTCATGAAAATGTTTCATTGCAGACGAGGAGGCTTGTTTGAAGAATGCGAGGATACGCAGCGTCCGAGCATTTCTTCAAAGCCTCCGAGTCAAGCAAAGACATTTTTATGACGCGTGATGTATTCTATTTTTTAAAAAATTGGCAATTATAGAAGCTTAAAATTATAGAAAAAAATCTGATGTGGCCAGCACATTACCTTCCGTCAGTTCTATGTATTTTGTACAAATTTCATACGGAAAGTTCCTTGCTAAATTAAATATTCTATTTCTTGTACATTACCTTCTGGCAGTTGCATGTATTTTATGTAAATTTCATACAGAAAATTATTATTTTGTGACGTTTTCTATATACAGTGTAATGTATCTGCAGAAATAAAAGATTTATTATTATTATTATTTCTTGTACATTACCTTGAAGCAGTTGTATGTATTTTATACAAATTCCATACAGAAAGCAAAAGATCCTATATTTCCAATAAAATTATAAGACAAACACACCATGTCAATTTCACTTGACACTAACATCTTTCAATCAGAATTTTCTTAATATAGTAGCTGTTTCCATAGCTATGGCTACTTTATGAAATTTAATTTCTTTATAATTTTTTAACTCTATATCCATTTAATATTAAGTATAAAATGCGGTCAAATCGTATAAAGAATAAAATATTTTTTAATATTTATAATAACATCAAATGTGAAAAAATTATATTTAACATAGTTTTTTCAAGAAAAACTGTTAAAATCTTCAAATGATGGTACTTCCGGTTGACAAATTGTAACCAAAATCTAATCAGCTCTTCACATGGATGTAACGAAGAAGTATACGAAAAATTATAATTTTTGTAACTGTAGTATTAGAGTTATCGCAGACGAAAATTTTGTTACACACACACACACATCCACACACACACACATACAGACATCATCGTAAAAATAGTAAATTCGTATTCTAGGGACCCTAAAACGTGCTTATTGATTAAAAACTCATCATCGAATTTTTTGACCAAAGACAATACCTTCCTTACCTAAAGGTGACGGAAGGTAAAAATAGGTTTGCATAAATCATCAGAGCTGTGACAAATTTTAGAAAACGTTGTCATGATAAGTAAACAAAGTGACAAATGCTCAAAATAACAAACATTAATATATATATTTATATATATATATATATATATATATATATATATATATATATATATATATATATATATAATTAGTTCATTGTTTCTAAGTAAAGTTTTTGAAACATTGTTAGGTATTCCTGTTATTGTGTTTGTTCCTACAGACAGTGGAAAGTAAAAATGACTAGTCATGGAAATCTTACTTTCAAGACTCAAATTAGTCCGGAAATGAGGATTTTCATGCCGATTTAAAAAAAACTTATTTTTTTAGTTATTGCTATTACCAGAATATGCCATATGTTATTTTTGTTAAATAAAACAATTAAAATTCTTATATACATAACTTTATCGTCTATGTATTCAATTTAAATTCAATATGTGCGGTTTTAGTCCCTGTAGGTATCTACGGTTCGAGTCTACATAAGTTCAGATATAGGTAAACCTAAAAGATAGGTACTTGAATACAGCTACAAAGTTTCTTATAATATTACGAGTATTATAAGAATGTAACGTAAAATATTGATATTCACGCTACAATTTTTAAAATCTGATGTGGCCAGCACATTACCTTTCGTCAGCCCTATGGATATTGTAAAAATTTCACACAGAAATTTTCTATTAAAAGATTCCATATTTCCAGTACATTACCTTCAGTTCTATAGATATTTTGTACAAATTCCATACAGAAAGTTTTTTGTAAGAGATTATATATTTCCAGTAAAACTATAACACAAACATACTATCAAATGCACTTGACACTGACATTTGTCGATCAGAATTTTCTTAATACAGTGGATGTTTCCATGGTTATAGCACAGCTTGTTGCTTTATGAAATTTAATTTATTTACAAATTTCTCTATATTTATTGAATATGAAGTATAAAATGTAATGAAATCTTATAGAGAATAAAATATTCTTTAATATCACGCTCCCGCCAAATCACGACGCAAAATTTAAAATATATTCAAGATCATGCGGGTCACGTCGTGACCATCGTGATCCGACAAAATTCACGACCCAAGCCCACATGTCAAAAAATTTCATCAAAATAAGTGCTTTTACTTAATGTTTTGTAATACTGAAAATTAACTGTTTCATAAGCAACAAAATTATGAACATAAATTAAATAAAGAGGGCCGTGTTCTTCCACAATGCGTAACTAACATTAGGTTTTGGACGACATTTACATCGATTTCTCGGATTTTTCCATATGAGTCGAAAATCCGCTTCATATCCTCCATCATAAGCTTTTTGAGATAAAAGTAAACATCGTCTATGGGACGAGCCTGGGTTTTTATTTTGCGGAACAAATGGTATGTTTTGGTCTGTTAGCCAATTTTGAGTTGTCTAGCATAGTCAAAAGTACATCGATAACTGTCTTACGAATTTACTTAATTATATTGAAGAAGAACACGATTTTATGTTCCGGCCAGACCATGCGTCCTATCACTATGCAAGATAAACTCAAATTTGGCTAACTGACCAAAACATACCATTTATTCTACGAAATGACAATTCCCCTAATATTCTCCAAGCTCATCCCATAGGAGATTTTTGGGCTTCTTTATCTCGAAAAGTAAAATTGTAAAAGCGGGACAGGCATTCACGCACGAAAACAGTAAAAATAATTTGATATGGCCAGCACATGATCTCCCGTCAATTCCGTGTTTAAAATAGCAATGAACTTTAAGTAAAGTATTACACTTCCGGTTAATCGTTCATAAACAAAATCTAATTTGTTGTTCCAATAAATAGAGAAGTCTATAATACGAAATTTTGGATTATATTTTATTATGTTTTTCCTTGAAAATCTGTTAAGAGCTCTAAATTAAATACTTCTTCCGGTTTACTAATTTCAAAACAATTCCATTAATTCTAAATAGCCAGTCAGCAAAATTTTGTTATATTTCATTAAAATACCTCTCTGAAGGAGAGCACAGGATTGATACGTTACAGAAAAATATGACCATTGTTGTTTTAAGGTAGATTAGTAATTTTAAAGCAATACCATTAATTCTAAATAGCCAGTCAGCAAGTTTTTTTTTGCTGGTCAGCAAAATAGGTTTGCCCTCTTTTTTTCTGTATATTTCAGCTGGTGGAGTTTCTTATGTATCCCCATGTTTCCAATTCTGTTGATGAATTCTGATCTGGAGTCATTCATCAACAGTATTATTTTCAAATTTTGAGTTCATACATGAACAATAATTATTTGTCTATACTGCACTGCTTCAGTCAGATTTTAGTAAAATAAGTCTTTTTTGAATATGAGACATTTTTCATTTTTCTTTTTATAAAGCGTGTATGTATTACTAACTAATAATACGAAAAATAAAATACGATAATAAAAATATATAAATAAGGAAATTTCATTAGTATATACAAGTATTTCACAGTACATTAAAATAATATTACGATTTCCTTTGTGATTAATTAAATTAATAATTCGAAGAATAATTATATTATCTTCATAAGTGATAATAATTTTATTATGCGACTTGCGTATAAATAGCGATTTTTCTTAAATTATCATCAGTTGTTTGCAGTGTCTCAGTTTTATAAAGTAGAGAATAAATATTAGTGGAAAATGTATTCTGTTTGTCAAGTTAACGATCACAGTTTATATTTAAAACATGTAAGTTAAATCATTTAATATTATTGCAACTATATTTATTTATATGATTATTTTTAAGTAATTAGAAGTGTCTATTTAAACTATCTTTAAACTTTAATAATAAACGAATATTAATTTTTTTGTGTATCTGGAAATCATGTCTTCTGACATCAGAAAGGCAGCAGGAAGTTTATTGCACTATGTTTTAAATGAACTAGAAAATGGAAAATCTATATCACTACAAGTATTTTCTGTTATTGATCACAATAATTTCATAAATAAGTTAAATTATCATGGAGTGGATTTAATTCAAAGGTACCATAAAAATAGACATGTTATTTATGCAGTCTGCTTCTAAGGAGGAAGATTTAGCAGTAACAGTAATTTAAAGAAAATAATGATGAAGAGAACAGGACGGATAACTTGCTAGGATTAGCTTTAAATTCTCAACCACTTTAGAAAAAACATTGTACAGGGTGGGGCAGTGCAACGGGCGATTTTAAAATGACTGTAAAAAGTACGTAAAAATCATTTAAGGAAAGTGTTTTTCATTATTTAAGTTTTATAAATAATATCTTAAATATGACGTCCTTCTCTACGGAAGCTTTATCCAACTGGACTCCCACACATTCGATACTCTCGGGAGTTCGCATTCTGTTCTCCTTTTCCGGCCTTTTCTTTTGTTTGTTGAAGCAGCGTTTTCAAATTTTTCAACCCACAGTTTAATAGCATCCGCGGAAGGTATTGGGCATTTACGATTTATCGCGAATTCAGGGCGGAAACGACACTGGGGGAATGCGACGGTGACTTCAAAAATCCCCTCTGTACATTACCTGAGCCGCCCCGCCCCGCCTTTTTAAAAATCGCTTGTTTCATTGCCCCACCCTGTATTAATTAAAACTTATAGATCTAGTTTTGTGTTAAGAAAAATTGTTTACAAAATTTCCTTAAAAGCTATGAAAGATCTTTACTTTGCCTCTATTTATTACGGACCTGTTTTGTGGGGTAATTCTGAATATGCTAAAATAATTTTCAACTCAATGATGAAATCCCTGAGAATTATTTGTAAAGTAAATTTTAGAGAATATTATAATAGTTATTTACGTCATTAGTCCGATATAAACTAAATAACGGACGCGGGAGAAATTTGCAAACCCAGACCCCGAGGTGGTAGCCCAGGTTTATAATCAGCCAAGTCCGTTATTTGCATATCGACCAGGTGGTGTTCAAATTCTTCGTAATAAGTAACATAAAATTTAGACATTTAGGAATCATTTATGCAAAGCAGATCGGCACACCCAGCGATGGGTAATAAGCCATGATGATATATTTATTTATTTTATTTTAGAAACCATTTATTCACAGTCTAGTTATAATATTGTCCAAGAGAATTTTTTTGTGGTAGTACCTAACAAATTTGTAACCAATTCAATGAAAAAAAAAATAAATCAATTAACCGCCCGAAAGGAAATCGCCGAAGATTCGGTATTCGGTCTAACACCGAATAAACTATTCGTTACAAGTCTACTTTCTACTTCTCTATATGAGTTTGAAATTCATATATAATTTCCAAATATTATTTGTTATTAACAATATATTATATATTTCAGAAAGGAGATGCGACGCAGTTACATAATATTCAAGAGAGTGGTGCAACAGATATATTCGATAACACACGGCCAAGTATTTCACATTGTACGTTTTTGAATTAACTTTTAATGACTATTAATGAAAATGAGCAGCAAAGTAATTATTTGATCGGCGGATGGAAAAAGCAAAATAAATTATTAAGCAGTTCGAAATGTTTAGTTTCTGTCATCAATTGAGGTTTTTTTTACAAAAATCAATTCAGGAAACAAAAAATTTCTCATTTCAAAACCATTTTTTATGATCATAACAATAATTTTTCTCCGTAGATATAATAAACATAAAAGGACCCGCATTATGAATGCACTATTATACAAGATAATAGCGCTATTATGAAGTGCGCTTTTACATTATGCTCTTATGAAGTTAAAAGTCACTTTTAATGTGTGTTTAATTACTTATTAAAAAATAAAAAAATAGTTTAGGTTTGTTTTTGTATGAATTTTACATTTATCTGCAAAGCAAGTTTAAATTTTAAGTGCCTGTTGGACATAAAGATGACCGTTTTAATTTAATTTGCCGCTTACAGATTTCTTATAATTAATAATTTTGCTAGCAAACTATATTATCCAAAAATCGAATAATTTGCTGCCCAGTATATATTATTATACATAACTTTTTAATTTTATAGATATAGAAGAATCTGACTTATTGTATGAGGAATTCGATGAAGATGAATTTATAAATTCAGAAATATGGAGTAATATAATAATAAACTGGGACACATATCGAATTATGAAATGGTTTATAGAATTATATGACAAAGAAGGCTTTACATTTGAAAATTTTAATTTAAATTACTTACGAAACAAAGATGGCAAATTTTTAATAAATATAACTCAAGAGGATACGATAATGTTAGATCAAACAAAATCGAAATACCTCTACGAAAATGTTCGACAACTTGTTGGTGAGTTTCAAAATTATATTTTTCTTTATATTATGCTATATAATATTGGTTATGAAATTGTACATCGAATAAAGTTATATAAATAGTTCATTTAAATTTTGTAGAGATTATTTCCGAGAATAATCTCTGTAGCTTTTGTTTTTGTTGATACATGTCAGATAGTTATATATCAACACAAAAAAAATAGAGAAAAAGACTGATCATGAAATATAGAAACCACTTGTAGAAATTGAGAAATTGAGTATTTAACATATTTAATGTATTTATTTTTTAGGACTACAACGACCGAATAACTGTGATTAGTCTGAAAAGAATATGTTATGTGCCTGATGAGTTCTGAGAAGAAATCTATGTGCGGTATATTATTGTTAATTAAATACTTTTTTTGTACTTTTTGTAATATAAATTATACAAAAACAAAACAAATCTTGCAATTCTCTATATGAAAATATTGGTAGATAATATTTTATTTTCATTTCAGAATATAGAAGGCATTTTTTTTATATCGTTGCTGTGGCTGTAAAACAATTGACGCGACTTATTGAACAAAATAACATTTTTTTAAATGGAATGCCATATTGTAAATGGTACCATTTAAAAGATATTTTTATCTGATTATAAAACACTATGCCTCTAAAATTAAAAACAAAAGAGTTATTTCAAGTTGAAATTTATATATTATATTTTGATAAATAGCAGCCTTACAAATTTATATGTAATTTAATAAAATAAGAGAATAAAATAATTTATAGTAAGTCGTAATGATATTTATTTTCATATTTTAATTCTTTGAGATTTAAATTCATACAAAGATAATAATTTACATTTACTATCAGGAGCGCAAAAAAAATATTGCAAATTATGTAAAATTGTGATGAAGGAATACTAACATAATAGACTGTTCGTCTACCTATAAAACTAAGTTATTAATAATACAGAAAATATATACGAGTATAATCATCGTTGCATAGGTACAGGTATGAGATCTTTTTGAAAATGATTTTTTTTTCTCTTTCGACTGGTATAAGGGTTATTGTGTTTTAATTTTATTTTACCCTTGAACCCCATTTTTATTATTTTTCATGAAATTTCTAATTTTTTTGTTAGCAATTTCATTAGTTTTTCAAAATAGTATTACATTTTCTTAAATACCTTCTTACCTTTCTTACCAACCCTGTTTCATAATTTAATTTTAACTCTATATTTTTAAATTTACGTAAGTAGGAGTGACAGGTAATATCTAAAAAAATATTTAAAACATAATAATCCTTACACTAATCGAAAGAGAAAAAAATAAGGAATTTTTTGAAGTAAAAGTAAAATATGGGTTCAATTTAAAAAATTGTAAGTTTGTGTTATATCTCAAAAATTTAGTGATAGAAAAATTATTTTCGCACGCCACTGGATGGACAATAAAAATCTCTATTTTTTTATTTGAAATATATTTTGCGATTACTGATTGTTTAGAAGTAATTTCAAAATGAAAAAATCGACCAAATTCAGTTTTCCTACATTCTCTAGTAAGCTATGAGAAATTTTGACAAAACAAATGAACATCTAAGATGGCCCCCCAAAGGCGCACCACATGTCCTATAAGTCGTATCTCCTATAGTTTCCGGAATCCCAATGGTGGTCTTCGAAATCCGGACATTCTGTACAATTTATCATTTTAATTTATCATGTAAAACAAATGATGTACGTCGCGAACATAGGGATTTAATATGTAAAATTAGTTTTGTGCTATTTCGTGGTCTTTTGTTTTGTAGTACGTAAAGATGTTTAGAATTAAAAGTTACACGCAAAACCGTTTTTACATGTTTTATTAAGTTTCCATTTAGCCGCAATTTTAAAATAAATTTCAAAATTTCTGTTAAATTGTAGTAATAGCCATGACTTTTTGAAGCCGTTTTGAAATTGTTGATCCACTTGAAATTGTTTTATATTCATATTTTATTGAAAATAAATCTCGTCCTACGCGTATCCTTCTATATATTTCCTACATAACAAGTTAATTTAATAATGAATACATGCCCTGCTTTTGAATAAATATTCAATGTCTATCTTACAAAAAGATATTTTTTTTTATTTAGAAAGAAAGGCTGTACAACAGCCCAAGGCCCAATAATAGTACAGCACAGTATCAATATACACAAAAAAATATAAATTTCTAGCAAGATAAGAGTATATGGAGAATTCGAAAAATAAAATCTAGCGATTAGAATAAGAACGCGAGAAAACATATTTTAAGAAAGATTTAATCATAAATAGCGAACAGTTAAAAATATCAGGTACATTATAAATAGCGATCATATTATTAAAAGTTCACATTAATCGATTCACTGTAGAAAACATAGGTGCGTTGGTTATATATCTTTTAGTAGAGAACGTTTCAACAGAACGAGTGGAGTAGGAAGGTACACGCAAAGATATTTAACTTAAAAGAGTGGGACTGTCTATATTATTGTTTACAATTTTGTATAAAAATGTCATATCAAGTGCTTCTCTACGTTTTTGTAAAGTAACTAGAGATATGGGCGTAACTAGAGGGGGGCCGGGTGGGCCGTGCCCACCCCAGACTTATCTGGTACCCACCCTAAAAATTTGGGTTTGGAAAAATTTGGCAAAAGCATAAAATAATTTAACGCTGAAGAATTAAATTATTATCAAACCATTCGAAGTTTTTTCGAATTATCAAATAATATTAAGAACGAATTTGAATCCCGCGCCAAGACAAAGTGACAAGAGTGCTCATGCGTCTGGTGGGACACCGCACCCGCACCGCACGCCATTTTAGTTTCCAGTTTCGTCATAGTGTAGTAATAACTGTAATAATTATATTTTGGTTTCGTGGTCTACATAGAAACAAAACAGCTGAATTGTCTTGTGTTATTGTCATACCAGGTAAGAATTAATTTATACTTTATAAATTTACAAATTCTCCTTTCATTGCCTGTTTGTGCTTGTGCTTGTATGTATTTGTAACTAACGTAGATCAAAAATTTTGGAATCTTGTTTTGATGTTTCAAGCACATTTTTACTTTACAAACCCAAGATGGTTTTATTTTGAGGTAAAGTGCCATTTCTGTCAAAAATACGGCAAAATGTTATTAAGAAAAGTTGTCCAGAATATAAAATTATGTCCATATACAAAATTTCACAAATATCGGATCACTTTGACTAAATCAGTATTTGAACTCAAATTGAGTAATTATCATGTATTTTCTCTTTTTAAAAAAATAAAATACTTTATTAGAAACATACATTTTTTTTACAACTTATACCGAATACTTTTTTTCTGTAGTTACAATGCAAGAATACAAATTAAATACCGATCAGCTCAAGCGGATGCGAGCGGAGCTTTTCAGCAATCCGAAGAGTTAAGACCTGGCTAAGATCCACTATGGGAGAAGAGAGGTTTTCAAATACTTCTCTTACCCACATAGAAAATAAATATGTCAAAAATAATGTTACCCCGAAAAAAGTTTTAGGTATTTTCGCGGAAAAAATAGAAAACTAAAGCTAGTATAATTTCATTGTATTATTTTCTTTAGATAAACAAAAACATTAAATCAAAAATATATATTGTTATTTGTATTTATGTAATGATAATCTCCGAAAAGGTTAGGGGCCAGCCCCCCCCCCTCCCACCTCGTAGAAAATAAAACACCAATGCCTAGAGAGACAGCATTATTTGGGAATTTCCAATTTAAAGCAGAAATAAATTTACGTTGGATACCTTCAATTCTGTTAATGTATATTTGGTAATGAGAGGACCAACATACGACAGCAAATTCTAATTGCGAGCGAACAAGTGAGTAATAAAGTTGAACGAGAGTGTTTTAATAGGGTATTCTCGCATATTTGTTTAATTTTTTTTTCTTGAAGAACAAGTATATCTAAGAGTACACGTGACAACCCGAGTTAAAATTCCTTTTAATAAGCCAGATATTAATTTTTAAAATTTAATTTTGTTGTGTCACGTGATAGTGACGTACAGTGGTTCATGGATTTTCGAGAAAATGTTCAGTAAGTATTGAAAAAGATGAGAAATAAAATGTATTTAATTGTAATCTTATCTACTATTACTAAAAAACTTAAGAAATTTATAAGAAAAATCATTCTAAGTAATCGATTACATATTTTTGCTTATGCTGCAAAAACATTTTGACATTCTTAAATTATGTAGGTAGCGATTGACAACATACTTTTATTGCCATTATTATACTTTGTATAAGAATGCTTACCACAAGAATTTCGTAATTTCGTAGCATGGTGGTTATGTTTTTGCTTCTTATATCAAAGGTGGTAGGTTCAAATCTACCAAACTTCCTTAGCTTTTTTTATTTTTTCTTCATATTTATTTAACATAATCAGATAAAATTGGTTATATTAAAGTTGATATTTACTTAAAATTACAACAAAATATACTCGTATATAAAAAAATAAAAATAAAGTGCTTTAGTGGATTCGAACCCAGTACCCTTAATGTAACAAGAGCATTACCAGTATACCACGAAACTATAATAATTATTACATTAAATTTGCTATAAATTTTATTTACTTTTTAATTATTCGTTATTAATTTTGAAAAATTAATTATTAATATGATGCAATAAGTATCCATGGACATGTATACAAAAATTTTCAGTAAATATTCAAAATATTCTAATTTCGCATGTTAAATTCATATATGTAACGGATTTCGAACGCCACCCGTATGTCGATTAGATACACAAATATGTATTTGCACGTAGTATTTAACAAATTTTTAATATTACACATTGTTGACATGTAGTTCATTATTTTGTTACCAGATGTCATATCGCTTAACAATACATGCTAAAACAGTTGTATACGAACACTCCCGAACGATCCGAAGTAGAGCCGAGTATGTGCATACTTAAGATGCGGCCTGTTATCACATTCGAACATGGAGTAGGGATTTCAACTCGTCTACCATTGGTAGTACAACTAGTACATCAGCAAAATTTAGATGCTTTATATCTTTTGCAACAATCAATTTATAACAGGTTTTTTTGCTTTTTCCCTCTGTTTTACCAATCAACTTTAATATTTTTCATAACTTTTTAATATTTATAATCATGAGAGAATACCCTATTCTTGAAATGTGCTCCAACCCTTAGTATAAATCCAAGCATTTTGTATGCTTTCTTTACAACAGTGTCAATGTGAATATCGTACATGAGTTTTTTTTTTTATCTAATATGATTCCAAGATCTTATACTTGAGATATGCGATTGATAACATTTCCACTAATTCTGTATTGAAATCTGAAATTGTTTCTATTTCGAGAGAAAGAAATGCAAGAACACTTACTAAGGTTGTGTAAGATATGTATAAATATAGTAGGCCTCTCAGTTGTCTGGAGACAACTTGTTGATTATTATTGTTATTGATTTCACAGTAGTAGTTTTGATAATACATATTCTGTACCTTAATAAACCTGTTATCTGTTCCTGTCTATTTATATTTCTACCATTATACACCGAGCATTCTACATCGTAATCTTGCATACCTAACATTGGCGACGAGGATATATTTGTTTTACTTATTTTTTCTAGATGGAAAAGACGACGGAGCTGCTTCTAATTGATTTACTAAACAAATAGCAAAATCAAATGGAAAAATTATCTACCTTATTAGAAAATGCAAATAATCGTCTTGACATTTTAGAAAGAAACCAAACCGAAGAACGCGTGCCTGATTATCGAATTATGGACACTCTTCATAGAAGAATTTCTGAATTTAATTATGATGCGGATGCGGAAGAATATTTTGATACAAGAAAAAAATCTCCGTCAACGTAGTCGAAGATGAATTTAAGGCGCCAAGATATATTACATTGTTAGTGAAAGGACGTCGACTACGTTTGCAACTAGATACAGGTGCGCAGCTAACACTCATTACACCAGATTTATGGAGGAGTCTCGGCAGCCCCGTTCTTCACAAAAATGATATTCCGCGGGCTGTTGACGCAAATGGAGATGACATTCACATTTATGGATGGTTTGACGCGGAAGCTTCCTACCAAGAAGAACACGCAAATGGACGTTTCTTCGTCTGCGATAAATTAAAAGTCGTAGGACTAGATTAGTTGGAACGTTTCCCTACATTTAAAAAGTTCCTAGATTTTGCCTGCTGCCACCTAATTAACACTGTCTCCTCCACAGCGAACCGAATAGAATCGCAAGACTTCGCAGATCGTCGAAATCGGCTCTCTGACATATTCAGCATGTTGCACGAAAGCGAAGGCGTCGCTTTAGCCCCTAGAAGATGCTCGTCCTGTCTTCCGTCCAAAGAGACCGCTACCCTACGCTTCCTTGGACATAGTTGGAAAGCAGTTGGATCGCTTAGAAGGTATTAGAATTATAGAAAAAGTAGACTGCTCTCGTTGGGCAGCTCCTATTGTCGTTATTCGCAAGAAGAATGGGAAACTTCGAGTTTGCGCTGACTTTAGCAGTACTGAAGGATCATTGTTATCCTCTACCGACGCCCAACGACATCTTTTCTACATTGAATGGAGGTAATTTCTTTACAACTTTAGATTTGTCGGAAAATGGGCAAGTAGAAAGATTTGTGGATACATTTAAGAGGACTCTACTAAAATTAAAGGGGACAGGGACATCAGTTGACAATCTACAAAAATTCTTACTGTATTACAGAATTACGCCGTCAACTTCTGTACCCAGAGAAGGTTCCCCAGCCGAAGCCTTCTTGGGACGACCTCTTCGAACTTGTTTATATCTACTACGCCCACAGTCCACAGCCACCGACGTCTTCGCTCACAAATGAAGAAATTGAGCATACCTTCAACCGGCACCATGGAGCAAAAGACAAACAGTTCGATACAGGTGACTCTGTTTATGCTCTCTCCTATCGCAATCCAGCAAAACCATGTTGGGAATCAGCGAATATTCATCGCAAGATAGGAAACGTCATTTATGAAGTGGTATTCACGCATGGCAATGTAGTTACCCGTCGTCATGCCAACCAGTTGATGTCAAGGATAGAGTCATCTCCTTCAATGCCAGCTGCCTTTGACATGTTCATGGACTCGTATGATTTTTTACCTATATGTTCTAGCAATATTCAACAAGACAACAGATAATCGGCAACAATAATGGAAACTACACCGTCAAACAGCACCTCTCCACTTCGGAATAGTCCAGCAGTATCGTCTTCCACTACAGAAGAAATAATTCCAAGACGCTCTACAAGAATATCAAGACCTTCAACAAAATTTAATATAATAAAATGTAAAAGATATTAATTTTAAAAAAAGGAGGTGTTAGATATATATAAATATAGTAGGCCTCTCAGTTGTCTGGAGACAACTTGTTGATTATTATTGTTATACATAGTAATGTCATATATTGATTTCACAGTAGTAGTTTTGATAATACATATTCTGTACCTTAATAAACCTGTTATCTGTTCCTGTCTATTTATATTTCTACCATTATACACCGGGCATTCTACATCGTAATCTTGCATACATAACAGGTTGACAGATAAATCATTAGTTATTAAATAGTTATTTAACCTGTCGAGATCAGCTTGAAGAGAAAACAGTCTGAAATGTAAGTTATTTCACTGTACACTTTAAGATCGTCAGCATACATAATGAAATTGGAGTTTTCGAAAATGTTGGTAATATCATTAATGAAAATAATAAAAAGGAATGGTCCTAGATAAGATCCTTGAGAGAACCAGAGGTCACAGGAAAATAATCAGATCTGAACCATTTGAGAGTTACACATTGCTGCCTGCAATTTAGATACGAATTAAACCATTTAAGTAGATTGCCATGTACTCCATACATTTCTAATTTATTTATCAACATGGAATGATTTATTCTGTCAAATGCTTTACTGAGATCAGTGTACACTGCATCAACCTGGGTTATTACAAGATTGAAGAATATAGTCTGTGTATTCAACGAGATTAGACTCGACAGATCGTCCACTATAAAAACCGTGTTGCTGAATATTGATAATGCCCTTAAAGGCTGCAAATAAATACTTATAAATAATTTTCTCAAAAATGTTTTCAATATACACAGTTTTGATATTGGACGATAACTTTCAACAGAATTTCGATTACCCGATTTGAAGAGTGTAACAATAAGAGTCTTTTTCCACATGCTGGGACACTGACCTTCAGTAAGCGACTTATTATAAATAATAGTTAACGGACAGAAAAGAGACATGGCACAGTTTTTAATGAAGGAGCTCGGGATCCCATCAGAACCAGCTCCTTTATTTACATCAAGAGATGACATCAAATCGTGTACCTCAGTTTCAGAAACAGATAAAGAACAAAGATCTATGTTTGTTTCACAATATTTCTTATTATACGTACCAACTGTATTCCTGCTTAAAAAGACCGACTGGAAATACGTAGCAAACATATTACATATTTCAGTTCCATTGTTAGACATGGTGGGATACTTTGCTTTTTGAAGATGACACGTAGAACCAAAACTTCTTTATATTTGTAGAAATTTCCTGTTCTATATCAGATATATAGCAAGTACGAGTAAGGTCTTTTACCTGTTTGCGAAGTAGAGAAAATTGTAGATAATCTGCTTGATTATGAAATCTTTTAAATTTTTTATGCAACTTGTGTTTCTCTCTAATTAATTTAATTAGATCAGCTATGTACCGAGAGGGATAAGATCTATGAGATATCATTTTTTTCGGGGCGAATGAATTAATGGCAGAATATAATAAATCATAAAACTTGCATACCATATCCTCTCTGCCTTAAGGGATGAAAATTAATATGACCAATCTACAGTTGAAAGGTGATTATTTAATGAATTAAAATCGGTATTTTTAAACAGATACAATTCCATATTCTTATAGTTCATTGCATCAACTTTATTAAGTGGACTAAAACACGGCTGCAAATTTACGCTGTCTGGATCAGAGTTTGTAAAGAGCAAATCTAAACACCGGTTATTACAATTAGTCACTCCATTAAATGTCCATAAAATCAGATGACGTGATATTATAAATATTATTTGCACAGTAGTAGTTATGAACCCGGTACCACTGAAGGAAGCGGAAAGTTTATTTGAAAAAGTATTGAGTGCTTCAACACAGGTGGAATGTAAACGCAGCAAATGTGAAGCTTTTGCGTTTTGATAAAAATAGCTACCCAAACATCCTCACTGGTAGTTGACCAATCCATTCGATGCACAAAATTTAAATTATTTTTAACACCTATCAGTACACCACCACCATCACACTTAACTGAAGATGTTGTCTGTCTATCACGGCGAATAACGGAGTAATTAACACTTAAAATCTCATGATCATAAACCGACAAGTCCAAAATCGTTTAAGTGAGACATAATATATTAATACCGCATGAAGACGTGTTTGTTTTGATATCATGAGTTTTAGAACGAAATCCTCTAACGTTTTGATAATATACGCTAAGATCCATAGAGAAGTAAGGAGTATATAAATGTGTAGGTATATGGCAGATTATCAGTGATTAGTTAAGTTTGTCAATATCCTGGTTAGAGTAAATAGGTATGATCTTAGAATTGTCAATTTATCGAACAAAAATCTTAGCATTTCTGGTCCATATATATTTATAGTTTTTAGGGCGTAAATCATCACATGCTTTATTGTAAAGCAACAAATTACTTCTAGTCAAATGGTCATTAGCGTAGATTTTTACCACGGACCCGTCATATCCCAAACTTTTAGTGGTAATGTCTTTAGCCTTAATCGCTCGAACAAAAGTATCTTTTACTCCACGCGATACAAACTTCACTACAATATTTTTGGCGTGTCCGAAAAATTTATCGCCGGTAAATTGATCGCGGAAAATTTATCGCGGAAAATTCATCGCGGGGAAAATTCATCGCCGGTAAATTGATCGCCCGGAAAATACATCGCCAGTAAATTGATCGCCGGAATATTGATCGCCGGGAAATTGATCGCAAAGAAAATTGATAGCGAGGAAAATTGATCGCCGGTAAATTTATCGCGTGGCAAATTGATCGCGGGGAATACTCATCGCCGGTAAATTGATCGCCGGGGAAAATTGATTGCTAGGATATATAAGCATACAAAAAATATTGCTTATAACAAAACAATGGAGTACATTTTACCTTTTATAAGATATACTCGTATTAATAATTTAGTTTATAATTACTTACCTATTAAAATATTTTACCATATTACTAGATCTGTTTTAGACAAATTATATATTTTATTTACACAGCAACAAAAAAAAGATTAAAAGGAGAATATAAAACTACCTATCATGTATGAGCAATGTTAGTGATTTGGTGTTATACTCTATATAGCGATCAATTTTCCCCGCGTTCAATTTACCGGCGATGAATATTCTCCGCGATCAATTTTCCACGCGATAAATTTACCGGCGATCAATTTTCCTCGCGATCAATTTTCCGGCGATCAATATTCCGGCGATCAATTTTCCCCGCGATCAATTTTCCAAGCGATCAATTTACCGGCGATCAATTTACCTCGCGGTCAATTTTCCGGCGGTCAATTTTCCGGCGGTCAATTTACCGGCGATGAATTTTCCCCTCGATGAATTTACCGCGATAAATTTACCGCGATCAATTTACCCGCGATGAATTTTCCGGGAACCTATTTTTGGGTCCTGCAGAGTTGGCTTTGTTAAAGTGCGGCACACGGTGGGTAGCAACCAATGTCCCTAAAATGAACATCAATTTCTGCAGTTTTGGCCAAGGTAACAACGATATCATTGATGTTTTCGTTTGGTTTCTCAGGTTTGTTGTGTATTAGAACATTATTAATTCTAGAATACTGCTCCATATCATTTAATCTTTTACTTATATCATTTACCGTCAGTCTTAGTTGCATATTTTCGACATGAACAGATTCCAAATCTTTTATTTTAGCATTCAATGCATGTAAACTTTTCTCAAAGTCCGATATCTTATCAGAGCAAAAATTAATTGATTTCATGATGGATTCAAAATTATTATCTATGGCTCGCAGGACTCGAGCCTCCAGAGCATTCAACGTGGATTCCATATCACGGCTAGATGGAGTATCATCAATATTACTGGCAGCACCATCATCCTTTGTACGACATGAATTCAAACAATACCAAGGCTGGTTGACATCGTCAGGAACATCAGCACACGCAGCATGAAATATTCGAGCACATTTGAAACATCGACGTTGACCAGGGTCCCGATTCTTGAAATTTTTCGCATACGTAAATGGGAGAGATGCGCATACGAACTGCATATTGGTATTCTTGAAACGAAATCGTGTGGTCGTAGGCGAATATTCCGTGCGCAATTACATCGCATGGGTATGAATAACTTGAAAGTATCATTCGTACACGAAACTGTGCGTGTCACTTGTGTTTGGTGTATCAGTACTTAGATGATATAAATCAAATTATGTTTTTATATAATTCCGCGTACGTTTTATGATCTTATAACGACGCCAATTATAAATCTAGAGTCTCCATACACTCAAGTATCGTTATAATATTGGACAAATGTGTGCTCGTGCATTAATAGAACGATGCAATGGATTGTTAAAAAAGAATTTTAGGCGCCTTTTAACGAGCTTTGCATTCCAAATATGAAATGGTTAGCAAAATTACGAGTATTATTATTACATAACACTTGCATAATAACATTGCCATATCATGTACTTACATACTGTAAACTAAGAAAAATGATATCTACTATATCAAATAATATATTAAAATTAAAACACTTATGGCTTATGACAGCGTCGCTGACAGCTACGGCTGACAGCTTTGGTTGACAGGTTGACAGTGACAGTTAAAAAACAATTATATGATGAAGCATTCACGTGGTACAAATGTTTCGTTTTGATTGGCTGCTACATACTACGTTCGTTTGCTTTCGAGAATCGTATGCGTAGGCTTCGGCGGTATTCAAGAATGCCACTCATACGTATAGTACTGTTCGTGCACGAAACTAACCAGACGAATTTTGTCGCGTGCGGAAAATTTCGCCTGAATTCAAGAATCGGGCCCCAGGGTATTTGCTGTTGACGTTCCGATTACACTTACTGCAGACCGGCATAATGAAACTAGTTGCAACGATTTAATGCAAATGCAAAATGCAAAATCCATATGTAAGTTAAACATTATTTTTATTGAAATTAGGTTTCAGAAAACGTTACGGGCCCTAAAAATTACACCGTACAACCACTGATACTAACACTACGTCTCGAGAAATGTAAAAAAAAAAAATTACGATAAAAATTTCCACCAATAAATAAGAAAAATTTAATTCACAAAAATTCTACCAAGCGCTCTGTCTGAGCATAGAAAACAATATATATATATATATATATATATATATATATATATATATATATATATTTATATATATATATATATATATATATATATATATATATATATATATATATATATATATATATATATATACCGTGTGTCCCAAGCAAACCTTGACATAGGCGTTTAACATGGGAAAACTGATTTTTGTGAATAAAAAGTGTCCGGCATAAAATTAAGCCATGATATTTAACATGATAATAGTACATTACCTCGTGTACCTAATTTAATATTAATTACATTATTATCATTTCGTAAATTAGAGAAAATTATAAATATCTGTCAATAAATATTTGTTTCAATATTTTATTACGTAATATCAAAATAATTGTAATTGTCATTGTTGGTCAATGGTTAGCATAGCTGACTGTGGACTGAGATGACGTTTAGAGGTTGGGGTTCAAATCTCCGTCAAGACAGTATTTTTATTATTTTTTCTTATTTATGAATTAATTGCGAATTATATTAAAGATATTATGTATTATATTAATATGGATATCAATGTTTTGATTATTGTAATCAATTCATTGTTATAACCAAGTACATAATATAAAATAATTGGTTTTAAACAATGACAAAAATTGATTACAGAAATTAAAACATTGATATAATAAAAATGCATTATATTTTCTTCTAATCTTAATAAAACATGATTGAGATAAAATGAATATGTGTATGTACCTAAGTGATACAAGATTTACATAAGAGGTTAAATTATGGTTGTATTACAATATTATATATTATTCTATTTTCAATTTATTCGTGTAAGGATGTATTGTTTAACTTTGACGTTATAGTAGGTAATGTCTTAATTCATACAAAATTTGAAACATATTTTATTGCTAATGTTAAAAATATTATTGGAAATTAAGAAAATAAACTTTGAAATAAACAACTGATATTAACTAACCGCTGATTTCATTTGTAAATATGACATTCCAACAACTCATATTTTTAAAAAAAAAAAAAACTCTCTCCCGCCTGATAGGTGGAGATACTGAGCACTAAACGAGGACTATACAGGATATTCGGATTTCGAAGGCCACCATTGGAATCTCGAAAAAGAAAATAGTATATTGTGTTATTAGAAGTCAAAGTGATATATTTTGTGTTGCATGCGAAGCACATAAAGACACTTTTATTCCGAATGACACATTAATTTTTTTTTTTTCAAACGCACTACTTTTCTTTTTATTCGCTAATTCTATGTAATTTCTATGGATATTTATTTATTTTACTTCTACGCCGCCGGAATAGAAATAGCTAATTTCGCTTCCGGCGTACAAATTTTCAACGGCAGAAATGAAACTTCTACCTTGTGAATCAAATCACAAAAAATGCCACTTCTACGACGTTTGAAAAAAAAATTTTTTTTTAGTAATAATCAAATATGGGTTTCTTTTTTTAAAAATGTAAGTTTGTGTTAGATCTCGTAAATTTACCGATAGAAAAATTATTTTCGCGTACTGGATAGACAATAAAAATATCTAACTTTTTTATTTGAAACATTTTTCTCGATTATCGCCCAAATTCAGTTTTTCGCCATTTTCAAGAAACCTATGAGATTTTTTTCAAAATAAAGGCATATCTAAGACGTATCTCTTGTAGTTTCCGAAATCCCAATGGTGGACTTTGAAATCCGGACACCTGTATAATATATACAATACATTTAACTTCAATGTTTAACAGATGTCTAAGCCAATATTAATTAAATATAAAATTCGATCCTGTCAGGATTTGAACCTGGAATCGTCTGATCGGTAGTATGTGTAACACGAGGGGGGGGTCTCCTAAGATGATGACTGCTGAAGAGGATGATGACTACTACTGCTAATACTTCTTACTCCCAACGATGATACACTTTACACTTGACTGACTGACTGGTGATAAGGATTTCGCTGAGAAGGACTTCTTTAGAAGGAAGACATGAGAAGGAGGAACACACATACACTAACACTTTACACTGATGAACACAGAACACTACGTTATTTACGGAAGGGAACTTACGAACATGGACACAACTTGGTGATTTAAAAACTAAACTTTATTTACATGATTATTATAATTTATTATTAACTATGGATTAAACTAAACATAACTAACACAACTAAGCAGATACTAAACTGTTACATTCCGTAACCCAGCGGGCGGGCGTCGCCCCAAAACTAAAAGACACTACATGTCCAAAAACAAGATACGTCTGCCCGACGCGACAAACTAATTTCGACTCTTCCATGTTTATCCCATTGCTAGCTAAACTCGACTATCTTTAAAAACAAAACGCTATCTTCAGGATAGGATTATCTTAGGGGTACGGGGTGTTTAGCGTAGGGCATTCAAATTCATAATACAAAAAGAATTTCTAAACTGAATTTTGACATTTATAACTTCAACAGATAAACAGAGTTAAAATATGATTGTCGAAACTATAATTTAGAAGAGTTTATAAAAAGTTATTTATCTGTTATTGCGCTTACCCTCGTATTATTACATAATACGCGTTATCGGTTGCGTCACAGGACCTTTTTCTGCATGTGATATAGGGAGAGTGCTGTATATATGAAAATGTTATTGTTTCAACTGACAAGTAACATAAGATAGAAAAAAATATAAAAAGTGTTTCCGCCCGGGATCGAACCGGGGACCTTCCGCGTGTTAGGCGGATGTGATAACCACTACACCACGGAAACTATACATTTTGTAGTTTGAATCCTAAAGCTGCGTCCACACTATTTTATACAGCACAATAATAGTCATAAACAGTGTTGTGACAGATCAAATTATAAAGGATCTAGACCAAGATCTATTTAATTCATATGTTCTAGATCAGATCATAGGTCAATTTCTGCAATCGGATCTATTTTACAGATCAGATTAGGAATTTGGGATCTGTTTTTCTTAAATCATAAAAAAGATCAGTAACGATTTTCAAATGCATTTTATCCCTTTACAAAAAATAAATTAATTACAAAGAATATTCCTAGCCTTACAGCGTACGCCTGGAAAGAAAAATGAGATACACACTTAGTTTTAACAATACTAAATTAATGAATAAAGAAAAACAGAAACAATAATAATTTTAAATAGAATTGTTGAAATATATTAAGACAGGCCATTAATTTTCACTTCTCCAATTTTATTTAAGCTTTCCTTTAAAAATATTCATAAGATTCAAACCTACTGTCACTTAAATTGCATCTTCTAGGAACTAATATTTGACTGTCAACACTAATTTTCACTAAGTTCCAGTGGTGCAGATGACGGTAGGATAGTATTGTATTAGATATACGTGAATTTTATATCATTCGAACTTATTAATTCTAAGGCTCTTATTTTACCTTTTTTTAAGATCAGAGATTACAGTTTTTAGATCTAGGTACAGATCAAGATCTGATTACGTAAAAGGATCAAGATCAGATGAAAAACCATACTTAATGAATTAGATCAGTGATTTAGATCAGTCACAACACTGGTCATAAATAATCTTAAATAAAAAATAATACATATTTACATAAGAAAAACTTCTGAATACTGTAGTATTTTTATGATTATTTTTATTATTTAATAATAACAATTTTCTCATATCCTCGATAGTATAGTGGTTAGAATCCCCGCCTGTCACGCGGGAGACCGGGGTTCGAATCCCCGTCGAGGAGGTTTTTTTGTACATTTAATAAAAGTTTATAATGAAATTAAAAATTCGCCCGAGCAGGGACTTTAACCCTGGACCCTTGGATTAAAAGTCCAATGCTCTACCGACTGAGCTACCCGGGCTCTTATAGAGGTCACTAATCACATCACTTGGTACTTCGCTTGACACAATACATTACCTCTGTACATGTATTCAAATATTAAAAGTAGGTTCCACCGAGATTTATTATATTAATAATAACATTTTTTTTATATCCTCGATAGTATATAGCTTTATTCACAGTATTTAACATTGTATATGTTACAAAGTTAATGTGTTTTTGTTTCATCATAGGTATAAAGTAATTATTACAAATTATCCAATACAACATACATATAATAATAAAAACATGGTAATTGTAAGAATATTTCATAATATTTCATGCCTGGGCAAACGAGACGTGGAAGGGTTGGCAGCATGGGTTGGCAGCAGGGGGGGGGGCTATCTTCGGAGGTGGCGCATCAGGATCTTCGTCGTCTCGGTGATGACGCTGTACGACGCCTTCTGGATCAGCGTCTGGATGGCGTGTTGTTGGATGCCAAGGGCGAGCAGATACTCGCAGAAGCGTCGGTGTTCTTCCGTTTCTAGGACCTCCCCGAAGCAGCCGATGACGAGCAGGCCCAAATGGACCTCGCAACGATGGGCATGCGAGAGTACGTCGACTAGATTGTGGTCCCTGTTGACGGTCTTATAATTTTTGTGCGAGATGTCTACCATGGAGTTTTTCGCATACTTTACACGCTTGATTCCCTCCTGCATACGATAGTTCTGCAGGTGGGGAACGGAGACCTCGAAAAGGAAAGTCTTCTTCTCCTGCGTCAATACTTGCACCATAACGTCTGGTTTGTTATGGTGCAGCGGCAACTCCGTGAGGACACTTTGTCCCGCACGTATCCTCAACCGTCCACCTGGGATGTCGAACTCCACATTCAGGACTGCTTTGCCAAAATGTAGCTGCTTTGCTATCTCCTCCGGGGCGTTTGTCTTCTCCAGGATGGTTCTTAGGAGCCAGTAGACGACCTGGTCGTGCCTTGCATTGTAACTAACGACTTTGCACGATGTCGCAACATGGTAGGCCGTTTCATCTTCCTGGCATCCTCTTCGGCACTTACGGTTACCATCTCTTCCAGGGGCAGCATTGAGTTGGTGGAGCTGCTCTTCAGCTGCCGCGTTGATGAGCGACAGTTTAGATGAGTCAGTACGATAGTACTGAGCAGCCGGGAAGGAGATGATGTGTCGGTCAGCGAGCACGCGTTGTGGGTAGTGCATCGCTTTCGCCCAATCCTGGCATCTTGCCTCGAGATCAGCATTCTTGATCGCCTTCACCAGGTGTGCTGACAGAGGTTTGTACTCGGTGATGTCGGTGTCCTCCAGCTTGTACTTTTTGGCTACATGCCTGTAGTCTCCCAGTGGCGTGCGGCACCCCGCCGCGTCGAGTTTCTGGTACAGCTCCAAGGTGTTCTGTAGTTCTGGGTGCGTTTGAAGATATGCGTATTTCCTGGCATACTGTATCTCAGTTTCAGTTTCAATTGTTCTGAAACCAAGACCACCGATGGTGTGTGGGAGGTACGCTCTTTGGTTGGAAGTAGGTCGTGTTTTGATGTTCTCGGCGACCATCATCTTCCTTATTTTCATGTCCAGTTCACGACATCTTGCAAGCGATCCCAGGACGCTAGTGTTGGGGTGCATGTTGCCCGTCACGTATACTGCCGCAGGAATGACGCAGCTGTTGAACAAGCGTCTCTTCTGTGCCGTTGACAAGTGGGAGGCCAGGATCTCGCTCGCTTTTTGCAAAACCTTGGACTCGATGACATCATAGTTTTCGGGAGTGTCACGTTCCGTCTGGATGAGGCCTAGGTATTTGTAGCCGTTCCTGACAGCTGGAATGTGGTCGACGTCGTCATTCCCTTCCAGCTTTCTGCAGTAATGACCACATTTTCCAAGGTTCAGTTCCAGACCCAATTGGCGCGAACATTGTTCAAGCGTCGATGTTATAGCTTGTATTGATTTCTTGTTCGGCGCGTGGCACTTGATGTCGTCCATGTAAGCGATGATTTCCTGCCTTCCTCTGGCAAGACGGTTTATCACGGGGTCCTCCTTGATCTTCTTGATGATGCTCGACGTCGTGAGAATGAACAGCAAAGGGCTTAATGAGTCTCCTTGGTAGACGCCCCTTCTGACGGGAATTTGGATTGGTGGTCCATGAGGGGGAGACAAGCGTATATTCCATTTGCTGAGAGCATTCAAGACAACGTCTTTCATCTTGGCGGGAATGGGAAGCGCCTCCACCAATTGTCGGATTTTCCCATGGCAAACTGTGTCAAATGCCTTCCTGAAATCATACCATGCGGTGTGATGTTCGCTTCTACGCAGTCGAGATGTCTGTGTCGCAGCCTTGTCAAGGAGAAGGCCGTGCATGGTGCCCCAGACGCCAGCTCTGGACATTTGCTCTCTTGGTATCACGTGACCTACAACATCTTTCACAACAGTATTTATTACCTTTGTGATGATTTTGTAGTCCGTGTTGAGCAACGCAATAGGGCGGTAGTTGTTGGGATCCGTGGCGTCTCCTGCCTTATATAATAATATGGTGTTCGCTTGCACGTCTTCTCGCGTCATCCTGTACTGGCCTTCGATGGTGCGTTTGGCATGCGAAAAAAGGTAATCTTTCGCTGCCGGGAACGTTTTGTACAGAGCCGTTGGTACTTCATCTGCTCCAGGTGATTTCCATGGTGCTGTGTGACGAAGGGCTTGCTGCAGCAACGGATCGAGGTCTGGCATTTCAATGTCCGCATGATATCTCCGTCTTCGCCGCCCTGTGATTGTGGTCAACCAATCTTTAAACCACGGAGCCTCATGTTCTACAGTGGGCTTATATAACTCTCTGTAGAAGTCTCCTGCTTTGTCCCAGTCGATTTCGCTGGCGGCATTGGCTGATTTCTTGATTGACCTCATCGATGGTTGGCCTTGGAAACGAAATCTGGTGGAGATGACTTCGTGCCGCGTCTTTTCCTCCCGCAGGCGGGACTCAAAGCGTTCTATGCGGTCTTGTGTGGTGCGGATGTACTGCGCAGGTGTCATGCGTAGCTTCTTCATCATGTGCGCCTCGTTCTTCTGGCTTTGGGTGACCGGTTTCTCTCCTCGTTGCTGTAGTTGGGACGCGACCTCTACGTGTCCCTTCAACTTCGCAATTTTCTTCTCCGTGTTCCTGTAGTATGGCTTCCTCCTAGTTCTCCCCATACTCCCTACTATCTTCATCCGTAAGAGATATCCCGCGGCCAAGATTGCATGCTTGGAGGCTTTATGTCGTCTGGCCGGTGCTTTAATTTTTTGGCTGATGGACGCCAATTCAGCTGCCAAGATTGCATCAATATCTCTTATTAGTTGTCGATGGTGGAAGTTTGTGTGAAACCGGATCAGCCTCTTCGGTCGTGATTTGGAATACGTCAAAGTAAGTGCCTTGCGGTACTGCCTATGAAGATCCTCGTCTACGGTGGTGGTGGGGGAACACGGCGTCGTTGATTGCGTCGTCGACGTCTGTTGGATGCCTGGAGAAGTTGTCGTGGGCACCAGCTGCACTGGTGTTATCGGCGATGGTGTTGTGGCTGGTGGAGGGGATGGTGTTCGTGTTGGGGGAGGGGGGTCAAGGTTTTCGTCTTCAACTTCACGGGTAGGCGGTTGTTGACCTGGTTTTAAATTATATAGAGTACTATATTGTTCCCGAAGTTTAGTTTCGATCGCCTTGAGCGTGCGGCCTGGAAACTTGTCAAGAATTGCATCTACACGCGCTTTTTTTGTCTGAAGTGTGAGTACAGACCTGTATTCGCGCTCGAGTAAATCCAGTTCTTCTTTCGTCCACGCTACAAATCTCCCGGTGGCTGCTCCAGCTCCTCTCGCTCTCGTTTCCAAGAATTTCTTCTTTATAGCGGCACGAGAACGACCTGGAAGTTGTTCCTCCAACCGTGCCAGCACTTCCTCCGTCAGTTTTGCTTCCAGGCAGTTTTGCAGGACAGCAATTTCCTGCGTTCTCCATGTGGCCATGGTGTTGAGGCCTTGATGAATCAATCACTACATACACTATACACTCCACTGTAAGTTAGTTGCACTACGTGATTGAGAGTTCTTGACTTCCGGATGCAATGTGAAAAAAAATTAATTTAAACGATCACGATAGTATAGTATAGTATAGTATAGTGGTTAGAATCCCCGCCTGTCACGCGGGAGACCGGGGTTCGAATCCCCGTCGAGGAGGTTTTTATTGTACATTTAATAAATGTTTATAATACACCGGGAGCCCAGCTATCAAAAGTCACCTGATAAGGTACAAAAGGTTTGACCTTAGGGTAGGGTTCGGAATGGCTCCCCATACAAAAATAATCGTGTCTTACAAGTCGGACCGGGGGCTTTACGCCATGGTAATATTTTCAAAATAAGACATCGAAACCGGGGGATTTTGACATGTAACACACGAAAGAATTTTTCAAAAAAGGGCCGAAAATTACGTGATAAGGTACATTCAAACTTTTTACGGTATTTTATGCACCATTATCCAAAGATCATGAATACACTTTGTAAGACATAAAAATCGGGGGCTTAATGCATTTAAGACACCCAAAAGTCAAAATGCTGTCCAAAACTACATGATGAGGTACATTAAAACTTTTTGTGTCAATCGACGCGGGTATTTGCCTAGTTTGTTAAAATTTATTTTAAGACATAGAAATCAGGAGCTTTTGATTTTTAAGGTACGAACCCAAATTTGAAAAATGGCCAAAAATTACTTAATAAGGTACATTCAAACTTTTTGCCGTATTTAATGAACCATTATCCAAAGATCACGAATACACTTTGTAAGACATAAAAATCGGGGGCTTAATGCATTTAAGACAACCAAAAGTCAAAATGGTATCCAAAACTGCATGATGAGATACACTAAACCTTTTTTTTGTGTTAATCGACGCGGGTATTTGCTTAGTTTGCTAAAATCCATTTTAAGACGCAGAAATCAGGGGCATCGCCTTTTAAGAAACGAACTAAAATTTGCAAAAGGACTGAAAATTACGAGATACGGTACATTCTAACTTTTTGCGGTTTTTTATGCACTATTATCCAAAGATCACGAATAGACATTTTAAGACATAAAAATCGAAGGCTAATAGAAATCGGGGGCTTTTTACTTTTAAGACACAAAATTCAGCTGAGATTTTCTTGTAGTACCCAGAGATATAAGTGCGTCTTGATACACGCTGTTTTGTGACACTAGTAAAATCTCAGATGAAGTATCTACATAAGTCATTGGAACGGGTTATATATGAAATTTATAGACAAAAACTTGTGAAGATCTCAAAAAAGCTCGTCTAAATATCTTCAAATCTAGTATACCAAAGAGCTCAGATAAACTATTCCAAGATATCAAAATAAGGTGTAATTATGTCTGCAAAATGAGAAATAATGCAATTAACACCAACACTTTACCTTTAGTAACTCTAGAAAGTAATAGCTAGATTTTGGAGAGATGATAGAAATCTTTACACTCCATCTTGGGATAGTAAAGACTCTCTGCCGAATTCACTAAGCGAAATCGAAGAATGTGCAATAACCGAATCAGATGAAGTAGAAGAGGCTCAATCCGAGTTCAATGACGAATTATTCCACGATATATAATATAAATATTGATTTCATTTTTGGCTTTAATAAATATCCCAATTCTTATTTAATAAGCAGCTTTTTTAATTTCATTTTTTATAATACCCAATTTTATACCTACTCATATCTTTAAAAGTATTACCGTTTGTGTTTATTTGTAATACGCAAAAAGACTCTATTTCGATTATTTGGAATGTATTTGGAAAATTAGGCATCAACAATTTTTAATTCATCTTATATTGGGTAATTTTTCACATGAATTCTTTTTTGTTTGTCTTAAAAGCAAAAGCCCCCTATCCTATATTGAAAGTATTTTATCCCGCAATATTTTTAAAAAATTTTGGTTCATGTGTTAAAAGTCAAAAGTCCCTGGTTCGAAAGTAGTAAAATGAATTTTAGCAAACTAGGCATATACCCGCGTCGATTGATACAAAAAGTTTTAATGTATCTCATCATGTAGTTTTGGATACCATTTTGAGTTTTGGTTGTCTTAAATGCATTAAGCCCCCGATTTTTATGTCTTTCAAAGTGTATTCGTGATCTTTGGATAATGGTTCATTAAATACAGCAAAAAGTTTGAACGTACCTTATCACGTAAATTTCGGCCCTTTTTCAAATTTGGGTTCGTAACTTAAAAGTCAAAAGTCCCTGGTTCGAATGTAGTAAAATGAATTTTAGCAAACTAGGCAAATACCTGCGTCGATTCATACAAAATGTTTTAATGTACCTCATCATGTAGTTTTGGACAGACTTTGACTTTTGGGTGTCTTAAATGCATTAAGCCCCCGATTTTTATGCCTTGCAAAGTGTATTCATGATCTTTAATTTTCGGTCCTTTTTGAAATTTTCTTTCGTGTCTTACATGTCAAAAGCCCCCGGTTTCAATGTCTTACAAGATATAGCAAACTAGACACAAACCCGCATTGAATGGCACAAAAAATTCGAATGTACCTCATCACGTAATTTTTGGTCCTTTTTTGAATTTTGAATATGTTACCATGGCTTAAAGCCCCCGGTCCGACTTGTAAGATACGATTATTTTTGTATGGGGAGCCAATCCGCACTCTACCCCAAGGTCAAAGCTTTTGTACCTTATCACGCGACTTTCGATGGCTGGGCTCCCCGTCTCGTCTATAATGAAATTAAAAATTCGTCCAAGCAGGGACTTGAATCCTGGACCCTTGGATTAAAAGTCCAATGCTCTACCGACTGAGCTACCCGGGCTCTTATAGATGTCACTAATCACATCACCTGACACCTCGCCTGACACAATACATGACCTCTGTACTTGTGTTTAAAAGTTAAAAGTAGGTTCCACCGAGATTTGAACTCGGATCGCTGGATTCAAAGTCCAGAGTGCTAACCATTACACCATGGAACCGTTTTATCAAATTACTCACAGTTAGTAATATATGTTCTGCACAACAGTGATTAGCAACTGATAGTCTATAATATATGTACGTGAATTATTCATAATTTAATTTTTAATTACTTTTCTTTGCTTATACTCGTATATACTCCAAATAATATTAACAATAACAATTTCTTAAATTTGAAATTCTACAATCACACTTTTATATGTTTACTTGTTATTCTAGAATAACAAGTAAACATTTAAAAGTGTGATTGTAGAATTTCAAATTTAAGAAATTGTTATTGTTAATATTATTTGGAGTACCATTTAAGCAAATAACACAAAAATGAAAAGAACACAAAATTTGATTTATACAGCAAAATGTAGCATATTAATAGCAAAAAATTATAGAAATACACTTAGACCTGTTTTTCTACTTCGGGACTCCAGCTTCACGGACCTCATTTCTTTATATTGTTAAGAATTCTCACTGCTTTATTTTGTAGACGAAATATTTTAATATAATAATAGAAATAAAAGAATGCCGTAAGATAAAACTGAATGCATTAATAAAAAATAAACCATTCTTAATGTGGATTTATCAATCATAGAATTTATTCTTCGTAGTAAAAAATAATTCCTGTTTCTTTATTAATAAATGAAATATGAGAGGAACCATTTAATGCTGGTGAAACTTTATTATTGAAATTACGATTATTTGAGAAAACTATTTTTTGAGCTTATCTTTATTTATAATAATAATAATAATAATAATAATAATAATAATAATAATAATAATAATGATTTATTTTGTTAAGAAAAACATTTCTGTACAAAAGAGTTGGTAACATTAACAGTAGGTAGATTTTAAATACATATTATCATTTAGAATACAAAATATTTCAGTTTATATACAGAATGTAGCAGATTATATTCAAATAAGTTTACAAATTATTCACGTATTTATAATAAAAGAACGAATTCGTAGTGAGTTTGTTACAAATTTATAGATGTCGAATATCTTCTCTCTCGTCAGCTCTCCAAGCAATGTCCCTGTATTGGGTGTGATGTCGGAAACGTGTTTCTCTAAGTACGATGTCCTAAAAGCAGAGAATATTGGGCAGTGAAAGAGGAGGTGATGGATATTATTGGGTTGGTGGGTGTTGCAAATATCGCATATCTCCTCACTGGTAAATTTGTGGCGGAATCCATCTACATTTAGGAAACAGAGATTTGGGTTTGCTGTGCGTAGTTGGATGGAGATTATAAGGACTTTGTACAGAATATTGTGTCTGAGGGAATTTTGTGAGAAGTTAAAGAACTTGTAATCGGGATTGTATCTTGAGTTAATTATGCTTTCGACGTCTCTTTCGTATTGAATTTCATTATACGCGCTTACAATGTTCTTTATTTCCTCTTTAGTTATTAAGCAACTCTGTCTTTCCCAAACCCATTTGTGGTTTGCTGTGGACAAAGCAGTTTCTAGTTTATTTGCCCAGTTAAATTTGGCATGGTCTGCGGCGGTGATTGATACACTTGTTTTGAGTTGCAATAATTTTTCGTAACATATTTTTGGGTATCTGTTGTCGGGCATCGTAAGAATTTTTTGCCATCATGTTAAAATTTTATGTAAAATATGTATTTCAAGCTTTATTTGTCCAGTCTCCCTTCTTACGATATAGTTTGGTGTGTTTTTTTGCCACTTTAGCATGTTTTTTTAAAAAATGGACTTGACCCTTTTCAATGTTTTCCTGTTGAGAAAATCCCTAAGTTTCTGCTCCGTATAAGAGCGAGGGAATTAAGAGTGAATTATATAACTCGATGTATGTTTCCCACGAATAAGTTTTAGCTTTAGTCATTATATTTCTGATGTTCCCTGTTATTCTTACTCCTTTTGACAAACTATTTTTCGTGTTATCATTATATGATCCTGATGTTTTGTATACTACTCCCAAATAAATATATGTGCTTGCCAGTTCATTTTCCTGATCCTGACATGTGTATATTCTATTACGCTTTGATGGTCTTCCTCGAGTGAAGTGTAGTATTTTAGTTTTAGTAGCATTAATCCTTATTTGTATTTGGTCGCAGAAGTCACTGAGAGCTGTCAATTTGTGTTGAACGTCTGATGGAGAGTTAGCGAATACGACTATATCGTCAGCATACTGTAGAGTAAGAATATCCATGTGATGATTGATAAAATGTCTTTCAAGATTTTTAGATCTGAGAAAATCTTCAAGGTCTGATATGTAGAGGGCAAAAAGCAAAGGACTAGAACATTTGCCCTGTAATACGCACTTTGTGATTCTAATTTCTTCCGATAGTTCGTTGTTCAAGTTTATTTGAATTGATGATTCTTTGTAGATATTTTGGAATAGTCTTACGATTTTTCCGCTTATACCTAAATAGAAGATTTTTACCATAAGGCGTTGTGCGGAACTGAGTCGAATGCTTTGCTAAAGTCGACGAATATTGCGTACACCGTTATTTCTTTTCTTTAACAATGACGATTGTATAATAGTATCCCGCACGAATAAATTGTCTGTGCATGATCTTCTTTTTCTAAAGTCCGATTGGGCTTCAGGTAGAATATCATGACTTTCTACCCAGTTCTGCATCCTATTGTTTATGATATATGTGAACAATTTTGTGATCGTATTTATCACAGCTATTCCTCTGTAATTGTCCATATTAGTGAAATTCCCTTTTTTATGTATCAGAGTTAGTTTGATGGTTTTAAGTTCCTTGGGAATGTCTTCAAATTGTAAAAATTCATTTAGTAAATTGAGCAGATATGTTTTCGAGTTTTCAGGCAAATTTTTGAGTTGCTCGTTTATTATACCGTCGGTTCCCGGAGATTTCAAGGGTTTTAATTTATTTAGTGCGTAGTTAATTTCCTCCTTTGTTATGTTCAAATCTAAAAATGATGTTTTACGTCGAAAAAAGTTATTTCAGTCATAGCGCTGTTTTCAAACCAAGTCTTAAAATATTGTATCCACTCCTTTATATTTATATGATTTGATGAAAAGTTGGTCGGATTTAGACTTTTAACAATTTTCCAGAATTGTTTCTGGTCTTTAACAACTTCTAACTTGCTTTTGATATCAGCTTTGTACATACTTTTTGGTGTGTAATGTGTTGTTTGTATGCTTTTTGGCATCGATGTATGCAGAAAGGAACCTTCGTCGAAATTATTTGTTCTGCATTGCCTTTGCAGTTTCCTTGCTTGCCTTTTAAGTGCGAAACAGGTTTCAATATGCCATTTGTTTTTAGATACATGTGTGTTATTTGAGATTATGATTTGTTTTGTTTTGTCTATATCGACGGAAGCTGTTTTAATTTGCTCTTTGATGTTTTCATATTTATGTTGCATATTTTCTTCTGTTTTCGTGTTAATTACTAGCTTCGATATTTCTAGTGCATATTGTTCAGCCTTTAAATTATCCCATAAAGTTTTTTGTGTGACATTTTGTACATTGGTGGCTCTGTTGTTTGGTTTAGGAAATAGATTTAGAATTTTTACGGAACATATCATGTGGTCAGAGACAATTATTTCTTCTTTTATGAAAAAGTCAATTGCTATTTGTGTAACGCTTATATCTACCCAGACCAGATCTATAATGCTTTTACCGTTTTTTGATATGAAAGTGTATTTTGCTGGCATGTCACTTTGGCTTCTCCCGTTTAACACCAATAAGTTAGCGTTTTCCATAATTTCTAGGAATTCTTTGCCTTTCTTATTTATAGTTTTGTCTTCAGTGCTACGTGTGGCGACTAAGTTAGTGTTTTGCATTAAAATATCTTCGCAGCTGTTCAGTGCACCTATTCTCGCGTTGAAGTCGCCTGTTATTATTATGGAATGTTGTGAATATTTGTTCATTACAATATCTAAGCTTTCGGAAAATAAATCAAGCAGAATTGGATAATCGTACGAATGTGAGAAATAAATTACTCCTAGTATTATGTTTCTAATATCACTTTCGATACTCAGAAATATCCATTGTGCTTCGCGATCAATAATATTGACGTTATTTATAACATTTTTTGAAAAAATTATTATGCCTCCTATGGCTTTTCCAGAACTGTAGTTTTTTGTTGCCAGTTGTTGATATCTATTGAAGTTTTTTAGGACTGAGAGATTTTCTTCTAATTTGTAGGAAATCCATGGTTCACAAAGACATATGATCTCATGATTCATTATAACATTTTGCTCCTTACTGTTGATTTTGTAAACGTTTCCATATCCCTGAACATTCCAGAACATAATATTGTTGTATTCTTCGGACATTACTGTACTTGTAAGTTTTTTGAAGCTGGTTGTGTTCTTAATCTAGTTACTATGTGCTTGTTTAATAGGCCTATTGTTTGTTTAGAAGATCCATCGTTGAAATTTTTTGTTTTTCCTTGTGATGTTGACGCTTCTAGATTAGCAGTATTAGTTTTTATTAGATCGTTTTTCTGATTACGATTTGGTGCTTTATTAAGAACTTCTTTTTCGATCCACACTTCATTTTCATTTTCTTCGCATGATTCGGGCGATTTCGGTAAAGGTACAGGTAATAGATTATCATTTTCAATTAGTTTGTCAATTCCAGTTTGAGGATTTTTCATAAAATTATCAATTGTATGGGGTGTGCCATTAATATAAAGGATATTATGATGGAGATTGACTTTGCTTCCTTCTTTTTTGGCCTTAGTTAAGTGAGCTTTTAATATTTTCCTTTCTTGTTGTATTTTTCGGGTAAAATTTTCTTCGATAAATATTTTTGTTCCTCTGAGATTTTTGGCATTGAGTAATATTTCTTTTTTAAGTCTTTTAGAATTTAATTCCAGTAATAATGGTCTTGTTTTATTTCCTTGGTATTTCCCCAGTCTTTTTACTTCTATTTTGTCTTCGGATATATTAATTATATTTAAATTTCCTTTTAATAATTCTAAGATTTTTTCTTCTAGGCGTTCATTCTTTTCTTCGGTAATTCCGTAGAGAATTTTTTTCTCAAGTATTTCAATTTGGTTGCTTTTAATTTTAAGTTCATCTTCTATTCGTTTAAATTTAATATCGTTTCTTTGGGATATTGTGGCCATATTGTTCACCGAAAATTGTAATTTTATGATGTTGTTGTGAATTGGTTCTAATAATTTGCTAATTTGCTCAACTGTGGCCATAGTATTTTTTAAATTAATTTTTACTATGGTTGGGAACACTGATCGCCGCGAGATTGAATGAGAATTTACTGGCAAAGTTAATTGGACTTTGCGCGACCTTGGTCAAAACACTTTACAGTTCTCTATGTATTGACGGAATATATGGTCAAATAGTTATTGCAATTTATCACCAAATGCAAGATTAAAGTATACACTTTCAATCATCCACTTTTTAGGGTATTTTTGTAGATTCAAAAAAGGTATTTTTAAATTTTTTATAACACTTGTAAACAAAACCGGCTTCACTAATTCAACACAATGTTACCAATCTTTTATCTTATTTAAAAGTAAATTATTTGCTGAAAACCAATTTTCAGCTTTACTAATAGTATTATTATTAGCTTGCGTAAGATTTTCATAATTTCAATCACCGGTAATTAGCGATATGTCTTTGGCAAACAATACACTTCTAATCGGATCCATATAGTTATAAAAATCATTAACAAACACCTTCAACTCTATTTATAGGTAAGACTTATTAAGATTTAAAGCCTGTTTTATAATACCATATAATTCTAATTTATGTAAAAGTAAGGCATGATTAACGCAATCAAAAACCTTTGACAGGTCACATACTGTCAGTGCCACATGTTTACCTGCTTAAAGGTCAGAAATTAAATTTTGTAATACATTATAAACTGCTTTAGATGTTGAATATCCATTACGAAAGCTGAACTATTACTATCAAAATATAAAACCAATCTATTCTTAATTATAATTTCAAATACATTAGAAATTGTGGCGTTAATATATATATATATATAGTGTGTTCAAAAAAATTCGTAACTCGGAAAAAAGATAATAAGATGGACACATTATATGGACATTCGCCGTTTTATAATTTGTTTCCATTTCTAAAAGAAGATTCAAGAAGAAAAGCTTTAATTTCTTTAGATAACAATTTTGACAATATCTCATGTCAAATTGACATTTAATTAAATATTTCTAAATTGACATACGTTTCTTTGTTCAAAGCCTACTCTGAGTTAAAAAATTTTTGGAACACACTCGGAGTAGGCTTTGAACAAAAAAACGTATGTCAATTTAAAAATATTTAATTAAATGTCAATATTTAAAGAGTTTTAATTTTTATTATATTTTTTGAGTAAATTGTCGGATAAGTACCGGCTGAGTACTTGCATCTTTGACATCGATAGGATAAAGAAAAAATTGTTCGATCAGAAAGACACGGATCTATTACAGCCACTTTAAAATCGGTTTCAATATTTGTGAACAAATTATCCAAACAGCTACTAGTTGTTATAGTTACTCTTGTGGGTTCAGATATTATTTTTTGAAATCTATAAGATTTTATTAAATTTAAAAAGTTACGTATTTCAGTAGTATTATGCTTACTTGACAATTCTAAATTAATCTTAATCTTATTTATTATAATTTTATTATAACTCCCTCTATATGAGCTTCAAATTTAAGCATACAAATTTTATGATTACCTTTGCCTGTTCTATAGATAGTTATAAGTACTATCTTGAGTTTGACCAATTGAATTCCACTCATTTCTATGTTAAATTCTACATTGAAACTATTCAAATCTATAATTTTGAAGGAAATTTCATTCTTTAAGAAGTGACCACACCTCCATGCTTAGCAGGTACTATGCAAAAAATTAGTCAATTTATACTGTGGTAAATTAATAGTTTCTGTAGCAGTATTATCATATATAATACCACACGTGTATTCAGATATTATCGAATATATTGGGTTGTCACGAAACGTATTATTTTGGAATATCACGACTCCGAAGGAGGAGTGGTATTCTAAAATAATACGTTAAATGTATGAATAGAATATATTCTGATAATACTGAACATACAAGTGATATTCGTTGGATTATACAATGAATAAATTTGACAACAAATATAAAATAATTTTTTGACGTTTGTTGATAAATAAAACAACATGTTTACTGGTGGTTACTGTGGCGATATTACATTTGGGACCCAGCGAATTACATAAACGGTTATACCACATCGTCAAGGGTATATTCGCTTATCAATACATGGTATCTATAAGTAAAATTCTCAAATTCCATTGGCTGAATTAATTATAAATTGTATAATCGAGCCATTGTTCTGAAATACATATAATATTAAAAGGGTATTCATTTAAAAATAATAATAAATTATCTACCTTATTATTAAGTGACTGAATATTAATGTGAAAAAAAACTTAAATTGTTACATTTACATAATATATTAACACAGCATACAGTATATAAATTAGAAATATGATAAACCAAAAACTTAATAAAACATATAAAACAGTTTTGTATGTAACTTTTAATTCTAAACAACTTTGGTCTCTACTGTTTTGCAGTAAAATGAACAGAAAAGCAGAAAATTGCATAAAACTAACTTTACATATTAATTCCCTATGTTCGTCCCTTCCGAGCACCATTCGGTATAATATGCTACGGTCCAAGTAATTGTTTGGGTTATTATTAATATAAACGTTAGGCTAGGTTTGGTTTTGTGTTAATTATTTCCTAGATCAGTATTAATAATTTCCGATAACTACAGATATAAACCGGATTTGTTAGATGAACCTAATATAAACATATACACTCTTACCAGTGCTCTTGAGGCTCTTGTCCAATAAATATTTCAACCAGTCGAACACTACAAATATACAATTATCTAGATACAGGCGTAGCAATATAAGTTTGATAATGTAATTTAACAAATATAAATCTGCTTTATTTTTGGATAGGTTTTCAATAATGTACATAGATCGCCCTGTGCGTACATGTCTTGCCTTGTACATTTTCCTAACATACAAAAACATATTCTTGTCCATGAAGTTGGCGCGCTTGAAGGTCTACATTTCTTGCCCTATACAAATAAATACTTCGTCACTTTTTTTCTCAATGGAGTACTACACCATAGTCCAATTTAAAAAATCTTAGATGAGGATGCGAATATATACGTAAATTAATAAGTATTAGTGAAGAAATTTTGTTTAAATATTAATTAGTTCGCAAATTACAAAGCGATTGAAATCGATTTATAATTAGGATGACGTATCGTGTCCTAAGCAATTTAATTAGTTGCCAATTGTTATATTTTCTATGTATTTTACAGATCAGAGTGTGCAGCAATAGTAACAAAAATATTGTGATATGTCATGTTGAATATATGATACTCTGTATGTAGTTATTTTATGTTAATAAACAATTTAAGGTTTATTGTATGTTTTATTGAAAAACCCAACAATGGTTATGGGCCCAGGACATCCAGTCCTATGCGCGTGATTCAATAAAGCAAAGATTGCAGATTTTGAAAATTGTTCAAAGCAGTGAAAAATAACGGAGAATAAATCAACGATTACGAAGTTGAATGCTACGAATTATTCAACATGGAGTTATCAAATGAAGATGGTATTGATTGAGTCTGACCTATGGACAGTCATAGAACCAGGAGAAGATGAACCAGCTGAAGATGATACCAATCAGAATACAAAACGACAGTACACAGCTCGACAGGGAAAAACTCTCGCGAAAATTGTTCTTGGTATTTGCGATGAACGGCAAATGCATATACGATATTTGAAAACACCGAAAGATGTTTGGGAAGAATTAGAACGATTTTATGCACCAAGAGACAGTAAATTTAGGTTGGTTCAATTTCGTCGAAAATTACATTCATTGAAGCTAAGTGATTTTAATTCAATGGAAGTTTATTTAGGTCAAATGAATGAAACTGTTGCAGAATTATCTAATATAAGTGACAATATTGATGACGGCGATCTAGCTATGTCAGTTTTATGTGGATTATCAGAAGAATGGGATACAGTTGTCTCAGCATTATGCAATTTGTCTGAAGCTGAATTCACGTGTGCCGCGGTAAAAAGAAGATTACTTGCTGAAAATGCAAGAAAACGTGAAAACAACGACGACAGACGAGCTGCTATGTATGCGAAAACTCCACCAGTGTCTTCAAACTATAATCAAAAAAGGAATTCTAATTCTGATGCACAACGAAAAGAATCAAGTTTTATTTGCTTCAAATGTAACGGTAAAGGCCATATAGCAAGAAATTGTCCAAATAATTCAAGTAGAATAAGAAACGTAAATAAAGAAAATACGTATTATAAAAATCGAAATAAAAAGCAAAATGCAAAGAATTTAAATGTAAGTTGTGGTACAGTAATTTCTAATGATAACATATGGATTATTAATTCGGGTGCAACTCATCATATGTCGCCAAATAGAGATTACTTTTCATCAATAAATACAAATGTTCATGTTGACAAAGTAAGTAAGTTATACAATACCGACTGCTGGTATTGGCACAGTAAGTGCTCAAATCAGAAATAATGAAGGATTTTTAAATGATTTTGTTGCTAAAAATACATTCTTAGTGCCAGAGTTAAAACATGGAATTTTATCTGTCACTCAATTAATTGAAAATGACAGGAAAGTCATTTTTGACAAGAATGGTTGTCACATATATGACGAGAAAAATAATATTCTAATTAAAGCTTAAAAGAATGGACGTCTGTATCAAATAGAAACTAAATAAAAAATGCCGCTTCGTATTCATTAATAAACGAAAGAAAGATGATGTCATTATAATTATGGCATCAACGAATGATGCATGTAAATAAATATAAAATACTAAAAATGGCAAGAAAGAAAACGGTAAATGGTTTACATTGTGAAATCACAACACCAACATCTTGTGATAATTGCTTGATTGGAAAGTCTACACGTCACGATATAAAGCGTGACTTGTTGAGTAAATTACAATGAAGTATATGCTCCAGATTCCTGTTTTGAGACAACTAAATTACTCGTCGCAATGGCAATTGAAAAGAACTGGATAATGGATCAATACGATGTAAAGACTGCCTATTTACACAGTGATTTAGACACTACAATTTTTATGGAACAACCGGAAGGCTTTGTGAAGAAGGGAGAAGAGAAATTATATTGCAAACTTCACAAATCTATTTATGGATTGAAACAGAGCGGACGTTGTTGAAATGAACATTTCGATACAACTCTTAGAAAAAGTGGATTCGAAAGAAATAAAATAGATCCATGTGTGTAGAAGCTTCTGACAAAAGAAGATAACTCAATATTGACAGTTTATGTAGATGACATATTTGTAATGTCAGAAAATGAAAATAGTCGGAAAAATGTCAAGAAACTTAAACAAATGTTTTGAAGTTAAATATATTGGTTTACTAACTCATTTATTGGGTGTAGAGTTTAAATATTCAGATAAGAATGAAATAACTCTAACACAAACAAAGTATATTGAAACATTATTACAACGATTCGGACTTCAAGATGCAATGGGTATAAAAACACCCATGGAAACACGACCGGATTTTCTCGATGAAGAAGTGAAAGAAGAATCAGAATATTTTCCTTTTCGAGAAATAATCGGAGGAATATTGTATTTAGCCCAAAGAACGAGACCTGATATTTCGTTTGCAGTTGGAAGATTATCAAAGTATTGCTGTAATTTCAATAAAAAACACTGGGATGCTGCGAAGAGGATACTTCGATATCTCAAATTTACAAAAGATTTTGGCATAACTTACAAACAGGTGAGCGACTTACAGCATATTCAGATGCCGATTGGGCAAATAGCTCATCAGATCGTAGAAGTACATCAGGTTACGTAATAGTACTAGCTGGAGGGCCCGTATTTTGGAGAAGTGTGAAGCAAACTATAGTTACTATGGAAGCCGAATATATCGCTTTATCAAAATGTACTAGAGAAGTGACTTGGATGAAAAATTTACTCAACTTACTCGACCTTGAAAGAAGAAAAGATGGGTCAACAATAATCCGATGTGATAACCAGGCTGCAATAGCGCATGCTATCAATTTCATTGATAAATCAAGAACGAAACATATTGGAATTAGATATCATTTCATCAGAGAAAAACTAATGGATGGTACAGTCAAAGTGAAATACGTATCTACAGGACAAAATGTTGCAGATCTATTGACAAAAGCCTTAAACTTCAAGCTGCACGACATACACCAAAAGAAGATTATGCAAACAAACAAATTTGCGAAATGACTTAGCAAAAATCATTTCGAGGGGGAGATTGTTATATTTTCTATGTATTTTACAGATCAGAGTGTGTAGCAATAGTAACAAAAATATTGTGATATGTCATGTTGAATATATGATACTCTGTATGTAGTTATTTTATGTTAATAAACAGTTTAAGGTTTATTGTATGTTTTATTTATTTATTTATGTATTTATTTATTTATTTATTTATTTATCAATACAATGCCCAACAGGTAAAAACCCAGTAAGAGGGCAGGCAAAAAAATACATGAAATACATTACATAAAAATGAGTAAATGTCTGTACAACGATCAATGAATAAAAATAATAAAAAATAACAACATGCAACGATGTCACTTTATGTGTTTAAGAATTTTTATGAATTTTTTGGGGGAGTAACGGAATACATCGATATTTGAAAATTTGTCTGTATAAATTTGACACATTCGGTATATAGGAGAAAGAGATAAGGCATTATTGCGTGGAGTAGGAAGATAGAAAGTTTGAAAATTGCGAGTGTGTATGAAAGGAGTGTGGAAAGGAAGTTGATTTAAGCAAGTAGGATCATCTATTTCACCGTGGATCAATTTAGAGAGATGATGAACAAGTTGGAAGTCGCGACGTTCTATTAGGCTATGTATTTCAAATGTTCGTAACAACTCTAAGTATTTAATTGAATAATCCGGATAACTTCTATTAATTTTGAAATATATATATTTAAAAAAAAAATTGAATAGATTCAATGTGGTCCTGATGATTTTCATAAATGGGATTCCAGATAATGGAGCAGTACTCTAGTTTGGAGCGGACAAAGGCATAGTAAAGTGAGAAAATAGCAGTAGCATCACGGAAGGAACGAGTTGTACGAATAATAAAACCTAGCATACGGAGGGATGAGTTGCAAATACGATTAATATGACACAAAAGTGAACTTAGAGTCAAATGTAACGCCTAGATCATCAAAAGAAGAGCAACGAGTTAGAGGAAGGTTATTAATGCTGTAAGAAAATAAAAGAGGAGAAGATTTCCTAGTATAAGACATGACTGAACATTTATTTAAATTTAAGCTTAAGTTATTTATTGAACACCAACTAGATAAATTATTAAGATCGTTTTGAAGAATTTGAGAATCAATAGCGGAAGAAACTGGATAAAATATTTTTAAATCGTCAGCGAATAGCAGTTTATTAGAGTGTAAAATATGTGTAACATCATCAATAAATAATAAAAACAACAATTTATTGAAAAACCCAACACCAATTTTAAAAACTACCAATGAATAAACACTAACTCCGCCTAGTCGCCATAAAGTTTGTGTCACAATATTATACAACAATGGTTAAACTGATTCAGTGTTAATTATTAGGAAAAAATACATTTTATTTATGTTTAATAATAATTTTTTTATGAATATAACGTATGTTTATAAATAAAAATATATCAGCTATTTTTGTACCCTCTAGAACTAACAGTTTGTCAACTGAACTGTCTGAACTTTAAAAATTCATATCTCGCTTATTATGCAAAATTTTAAGTCGCATTTGCACTAAAATTCTTAGTTCATCCTCTTTCCAGATTATTTTTAGAACTGCTAGAGGACTAGGACCCCTTTTGCGGAAGATTCTATTGTTCCAATTTCCTGAAACATTTTATGTTATTCAGCGCATTTTACTGTGCATGATTCCGTAAAAAGCTTTTGTTGTAATTTTTTTGAGGTTAAATAGTAAATTTCCTGGGCTATTGACTAATATACTCGAGGTCTGCAACTGCACCGAGAAATAATCCTATAGAGTACGACTAAATAAATAAAAATAAATCATCAAAACTAAAATAGAATAAAACAACTGCAAAAATAATGTTTAAGGAATAAAGCTTTGCGAATTTTTGGGTTTTTCACTTGCTGAAGAAGGTATTAAAAACACGGATCCCATCCATTTCTATCTATGTACATGCGGGAAGAGTCGTTTTCTGCACTAATTTAAACGAAAAACAAATATACTAATACTCTGAAAAATGTCGATTGTGATCACAGGATCCAGCTATCTACAATTAAACCTGTAAGACTGTTAGTGAGATGCAACATCAATGTTCTAAGTTCCAAAGTGCACTAATAGTATTTCACAATTATTTTATTCCTACACCAGTCCTTTCTATTGTTAAAAAGTATCGTATGTAGAACTAAAAAGTTATATTTCTACACTTTACTAGTGTTTTAAAGGTTTAATCGTTTAATTTCTAAGACGTCTGCTATCTCAACTATGAATACAAAGGGGTCCGTGGTTAGAACAGGTTACGTAACAATTTCAGACAACATTACATAGGGTATCCAACCAGTCAAATGATTTACATCATTGTTTAGGGAAATATAAAATTTTTATTTTTTATTAACGGTGTTTTATTAGTTCTCATACCTTATTATGCATTTGAAACCATTAAATATTATATTTGGAAATAGTATTATTAAAGGGGGTGTAAACCAAAAAAACAACTTCGCATTAAAAAATAGAAAAAAATATCTAAGAGCAACAGTGAAAACCTCAATTTGCTACAGACAATACTTCTTGAGATATTCAACCGCGAATATATGACAGAGTAGCGTGTGACGTCATACCGACACGAATCGGTTGAGCTTGCCCGCTGCATATGAATGCAGTTACATAGTTTCGGTTGTGTAGATCTTACAAGGTTTACTAAAATATATATTCTTCGCTATTTGTTGTCATGCCACCTAATTGTAATAACAACTTAAAGAATTCTACCGTAAACATTACATAATTTTCCCCGGAAAGAAAAGGATCCCAACGATATAACGCATGAAAAAATCGGAAGCATTTTACTCCCAATCATAACAACCATGTAGTTCGCAGTTTACATTTTAAAATTGATGACTGAAAATAAATATTGGAGTTTTATATTAACCCTGCAGTGATGGCGCCCAAAAATGTAATGTTGCCGATGCCGCGGAGTCTGACAAACTCCGTTAATATATTCTCCTTTAATATTAGTGCCTGAAAGATTTTTTTTAAATATAGTATTTATATTAACATTACACTATTTAACATACATTAAAGTTGAATATGAAATTTGGTTGTTTGTTACATTTTAGAAAGTATAAGTTTTAATTCACACATTTTTATAAACTACATAATCCATACAAAATATACATAAAAAAATAAACTATATTTCTTTTGAGTATATGCATGTACCTACATAAAAATAACTAAATTAATATATAATAATGTTTACTTACACAACGTTAATAAATCATATTTGCATGTTTTAAACACATACTTATTTGAACACTCCTGTGTCTATTTCGTTGAAAAAACTTTTAAACTTTTCTCTTTTTATCGAAATTCATATTTTTTATATGGAATAAATAGTACATGCACAGAAAAAGAAAAATTTATAAGTAAGCAAAAGTAACTATCCGCTACTTGTGCATAATATTCTGTAGTGTACTACAAAGTTAGGAAGGTAAAGAAACAAACACGAACATATTCAAATTAATTACCGAAATAAACGAACAATTAAAATCTCTGGAGTCTCACAGACTCCACACTACCACAGTAGGGATAAAGGTAGAACAACCGTAATATGAATAACGCAAGGAGATTACTACGCATACGCATATTCTGCATTACTGCCAATGCTGGTTCGGTCGGCTGATGGTATGACGTCGCAAGCGGCGGGCGCGTTATTTAAAACTCTTATAATTCTTCCATCGTTAACCATAGAAATATACGGTTTGAAAAATTGTTCTTGCAATTTTTCATTCTACAATTTTGATTTTTGGTTTACTCCCCCTCTAAGTAATTTTTTGTTAATTTTTGTAAAATGACGTTAGATAATTTTTTTTAATATTGTCAACGCTGAATATTCCTATTACTAAATATTATTGCTGGTAGCACAAGCCTTTTTTAAACTAAAACGATGTTTGAAGAAATATCAAATTCAAATTTCAATATTTAATTTCACCCTTTATGTTTAAAGAACGATTGTTTTAAAAATATTTGTTTGAATGAAAACTATGTTCTGCTTTAAATCATATTGTGATAAATTTGATATTATTTATTATTATTAAATAATGAAATATGACATTTTTTAAAACAGAGTTTTTGTTAAAAGAAGACTAGTGCTACCGGTCTATATGTTTTTATAACCTATTGTCATTTGGTTATTTTGTAGAATCGTTAATAGTTTTTATTTTTATTACTATATTTTCTACCTAAATCAATTTTTTAAAGATTTTTGTAGTTGTTATCTTTTTTAATTTAATAATAATTGACAGATCATTTATAATCCGTTTTACATGCTCATTTAAACTTATGGACACATGAAACATGACGTCATTATATTTGTTATAGCTACTAGATAAATCACAGCTGACTCGTCCGCCATTTTGGAACCACTTCAATAATTCAATATCAGTACTACTTAACAGTATTATTAATCATAGAAACTATCAACAACCACAAGGATGTGTTGTTTTGCTCCACATTGTGCAAATCATTTGAGAAATGATAATAATTTTTACAGGTTTGTTTTATTATAACAAAAATAAATAAATATATCATCACGGCGTATTACTCATTGCTGGATGTGCCAATCTACTTTGTACACAGATTTCGGTAATGATGATGACATAATTGTAACGTGTGGGCGTTTACCAGGCGTCACCTCACGGGCACTCATCGCTGGCGTGGAGAGTGCAGCACAGGGGTCAATTTTGTGCCATTTAAAATTCGTATTTTTCCTGTTTTCTTGGAATATTTTGGTAATATAAATATGAAAGTTATATTTAATTATAAAAATCCACTTTTATTTCATAATTTTTGCAATAATTGCAATAATGCAATGCGTTTTTTTTTCTCTAACTGTAATGATTTAAATGTCATACGAATATAGTGAAACTAATTCCAATTTGTTCATATCATTAAATTTACTTGTCAACTAAATTTTAAGTAAAGATTAAATTTCTTTATAAATAAAACCGATCCTTAATTTCTCAACAGTGTCCATGGTAATATAAAAAAATATATTGCAATAAAGGATTTAATATTACACGCAACTTTTAATATCTCAAGTTGAAATAATCATTTAAGATATTACTTCCGTTGCAGGTTGCAGGAATTTGATAAGTGTATATTATATGTTATTATCTTTTAAATATTTTAAATTAATTAATCTAAACTAACCTTTCAGAACTATAAATATAAAGATACAATTTTAGTAAGTTAATCAAATTGCAAGTATTTATACAATTTTAATTTAATATCAGCAATAAAATTACATTGTTTGTTATCATTCATAACATACTTGAATTTCTTTTTTAAATCATTAGTTCAGGAAATTTAATTAAATCAAGATTATTTTTTGTTAACGGTTAACGATTATTTAGAATAGGTATTTTATATATACAGGTGTTTCAAAAATATTGTAAAAAAATTAAGGGTATATACAATTTGATGTACCTACTGATTGCAATGCAAAAAGAATACTTCTAAAATTGGCAAAAATAATTTCACGGTCCTTAGAGCTGACATTTTTGGGCTACTGGACTGATAAGTTACGAATACGAATACAAATTAGTACATACATATATACATGCATACATACATACGTACGTACATACATACATACATACATACATGCATACATACATACATACATACATACATACATACATACATACATACATACATACATACATACATACATACATACATACATACATACATACATACATACATACATACATACATACATACATACATACATACATACATACATACATACATACATACATACATACATACATACATACATACATAAAATCACGCATTTCCCACTTAATGGGTTAGCACAAACCCGAAACAATAATAATAATAATTTCAACCACAAAAATAATCACTCTTTTTACAACATTCTTTCTAACCTAACATCATACAACAAATATTTCTCACTCTTAACACATTAAAGGGACCAATTTTTCGGTAGCGGAATACCGCAACCAGACCACAATAATAGTTACGAAACAATCATCCTTCGCCACACATTTCTGTTAAGCACACTTCTTTCGCCTCAACCACATTCATAATCGCATTCGTATAGGCTCTTCATCCACTCACACACTGGACGGCCAAGCCATTCACTCTTCATTCTCTCCACATGACCAAACCATCTCAACTGGCTTATTCCTACTCTCTTAACAACATTCTTCCTAACCATACATTCTTCATACACCAAATTATTCCTCACACGATCCCGTCTTACATATCCACATACACCAAGTAAATACCTCATTTCCACAGCAGTCACTCTCTTTTGATAATTTCCCGTCCATGCCCAACTTACGCTTCCATACATCAAAGCAGGTATTAGCACTCCATTATACACACTTAACCGAGCTTCTCTAGATACGTTTACGTTTCGAGCAAACGTACTCAGAGCACCCATTATTATTTTACACCCCGCACTCACTCTCTTTTCAATTTCTCTACCAATTCGACCATCCCTTGACATCATGCTACCCAAATATACAAACTCACTTACTTGCCCCAGTTTCACTCCATCCATCAACACATTGCACACAGTCACCAATTTACTCAAATACTAACTAACACCTTGGATTTATCAACATTAAACGCCAGATTCATACTTCTTCCAACTACGTGTATTCTCTCTATCATTCTTCTAAGTTGCTCTTCATTTTCATCTAAAACAACTACATCATCCGCATATGCTAACGCAGCCACAATACTTTCACCAATATGTACACCATCCATTTCACTCAATGCTCTCCAGAACAATACATCCATATACAAGTTAAACAACCACGGAGACATACCACAGCATTTTTTCACACCAACATTTATACGAAACCAATTACTTAACCTACCATCTATTCTTACAGCAGCCTCACTATCCTCATACAATGCTCGAATCGCTTCTACCCAGATTCCATTCACGCCGTACTCCCTGAGTACATCTCACAAACTATCTCGAAGAACACTATCATACGTCTTTTTACCTCCCGCTGCTCTTGGTAAGGGATATACAGTGATCGTGCTAAAAATCGCATATCAAGATTTTGGTAAATGACCACGTTTTAAGGTACCTAGAATCCAATTTTAACATTTTCACGATGATGTATGTGTATGTGTGTATAGGTGTATGTGTGTGTGTGTGTGTGTGTGTGTGTGTGCGTGTAGGTGCGTATGTGCGTATGTGCGTATGTGCGTATGTGTGTATGTGTGTATGTGTGTATGTGTATATGTGTGTTTGTGTGTATGTGTGTATGTGTGTATGTGTGTATGTGTGTATGTGTGTATGTGTGTATGTGTGTATGTGTGTATGTGTGTATGTGTGTATGTGTGTATGTGTGTATGTGTGTATGTGTGTATGTGTGTATGTGTGTATGTGTGTATGTGTGTATGTGTGTATGTGTGTATGTGTGTATGTGTGCATGTGTGTAGGTGTGTAGGTGTGTGTGTGTAGTGTGTATGTGTGTATGTGTGTATGTGTGTATGTGTGTATGTGTGTATGTGTGTATGTGTGTATGTGTGTATGTGTGTATGTATGTATGTGTGTATGTGTGTATGTGTGTATGTGTGTGTGTGTATGTGCGTATGTGTGTATGTGTGTATGTGTGTATGTGTGTAGGTGTGTAGGTGTGTAGGTGTGTAGGTGTGTAGGTGTGTGTGAGTAGTGTGGATGTGTTTATGTTTGTATGTGTATGTGTGTATGTGTGTATGTGTGTATGTGTGTATGTGTGTATGTGTGTATGTGTGTATGTGTGTATGTGTGTATGTGTGTGTATGTGTGTATGTGTGTATGTGTGTATGTGTGTATGTGTGTATGTGTGTATGTGTGTATGTGTGTATGTGTGTATGTGTGTATGTGTGTATGTGTGTATGTGTGTATGTGTGTATGTGTGTATGTGTGTATGTGTGTATGTGTGTATGTGTGTATGTGTGTATGTGTGTATGTGTGTATGTGTGTATGTGTGTATGTGTGTGTGTGTATGTGTGTATGTGTGTACGTGTGTATGTGTGTATATGTGTATGTGTGTATGTGTGTATGTGTGTATGTGTGTATGTGTGTATGTGTGTATGTGTGTATGTGTGTATGTGTGTATGTGTGTATGTGTGTATGTGTGTATGTGTGTATGTGTGTGTGTGTAGTGTGTATGTGTGTATGTGTGTATGTGTGTATGTGTGTATGTGTGTATGTGTGTATGTGTGTATGTGTGTATGTGTGTGTGTGTATGCGTCTATGCGTGTATGCGTGTATGTGTGTATGTGTGTATGTGTGTATGTGTGTATGTGTGTATGTGTGTATGTGTGTATGTGTGTATGTGTGTATGTGTGTATGTGTGTATGTGTGTATGTGTGTATGTGTGTATGTGTGTATGTGTGTATGTGTGTGTGTATGTGTGTATGTGTGTATGTGTGTATGTGTGTATGTGTGTATGTGTGTATGTGTGTATGTGTGTATGTGCGTATGTGCGTATGTGTGTATGTGTGTAGGTGTGTAGGTGTGTAGGTGTGTAGGTGTGTGTAGTGTGTATGTGTGTATGTGTGTATGTGTGTATGTGTGTATGTGTGTATGTGTGTATGTGTGTATTTGTGTATGTGTGTATGTGTGTATGTGTGTATGTGTGTATGTGTGTATGTGTGTATGTGTGTATGTGTGTATGTGTGTATGTGTGTATGTGTGTATGAGTGTATGTGTGTATGTGTGTATGTGTGTATGTGTGTATGTGTGTATGTGTGTATGTGTGTATGTGTGTATGTGTGTATGTGTGTATGTGTGTATGTGTGTATGTGTGTATGTGTGTATGTGTGTATGTGTGTATGTGTGTATGTGTGTATGTGTGTATGTGTGTATGTGTGTATGTGTGTATGTGTGTATGTGTGTATGTGTGTATGTGTGTATGTGTGTATGTGTGTATGTGTGTATGTGTGTATGTGTGTATGTGTGTATGTGTGTATGTGTGTATGTGTGTATGTGTGTATGTGTGTATGTGTGTATGTGTGTATGTGTGTATGTGTGTATGTGTGTAGGTGTGTAGGTGTGTAGGTGTGTAGGTGTGTGTGTGTGTGTAGTGTGTATGTGTGTATGTGTGTATGTGTGTATGTGTGTATGTGTGTATGTGTGTATGTGTGTATGTGTGTATGTGTGTATGTGTGTATGTGTGTATGTGTGTATGTGTGTATGTGTGTATGTGTGTATGTGTGTATGTGTGTATGTGTGTATGTGTGTATGTGTGTATGTGTGTATGTGTGTATGTGTGTGTATGTGTGTATGTGTGTATGTGTAGGTTTATGTGTAGGTGTACGTGTACATGTACGTGTACGTGTACGTGTACGTGTATGTGTATGTGTGTATGTCTGTAACTCAAATAATATCATTCAGAAAATATTGAAACCTTGTATTTCCTACCTTATTCTAATATAGGAAGAGGTCATTATTTGGTGTATATCAGATAACCGGAAATGGTACTTTACTTGATGCTCAAAATAGTTTTTCTTCGAAAAATACGTTTAACTGTTATTTTTTCAAGATTTGTGTTATTATAAAAATTAAAGATTATTAAATTTTCTACAGATTTGCATAAATACTTTTTCTATATATTTTATGGATAAAGTTATAAAATTATCTATAATTTTAATCCCGGAGCCTACGTTTTAAACAAGCAAAACACTTTGGTTACACAAAGAGCTAATCATTTCTTATTAATAATAGTACGTTTTAAACAGAAAATAATATATAGAACCATAGTTATATGGAATGGATTTTAATACAGTTTACAGCATAACTAAGTACGTAAGTATGAATATTTAAATTAATAAAAATTAAGTAGCGGGCGGTTTGGTGTTGGCCACATCAGATTTTTTGAATCAAGAAAGCCACAGAACACCTTTTTGTTCTTGTCAAGTGACTTCTCAACAATCGTACGAAGAGCAAACATTTTATCGACACATCTCCTCTTAGGCAAAAAATTGCCCTGAATGTCACTAATTTTTGAAATTGTTAAGATTCGCACCTTATGAAATAAAACCTTACCAAAAAGTTTCCCGACTACACTCAACAAACTTATCGCGCGAAAATTCGTACATTCACTCGAACTGCCCTTGCTTTTGAATAATGGACAAATAACAGCTTTTATCCCATCATCAGGAACCACGCAACGTTTCAAACAAAATCTAAAAAAATTAGTAAACATTAAAATTTATTTAATTTAATTAAATTGTGTAATGTTTGATTTTCTTTTACTTCATTTAGTTTTGTAGTACGTACCTAAGTAGTAATTTCCTTTGAAGTATTATATTTTCTTCAAAAAGCTTGAGAATGTAAGTACATTTTATTTTTAATCAAATAAAAGTGAATAAAACATTATACAATTTAATAAAATAAATACCTATTAATGTTTACTAATTTGTATTTGTGTTCGTAACCTATCACTCCAGTGGCCTAAGAATGTCAGCTCTAAGGACCGTGCAATTACTTTTGCAAATTTTTGAAAAATTCTTTTTGCATTACATTCAGTACATCAAATTGTGTATAACCCTAATTTTTTTTTACAATATTTTTGAAACATTCTGTATATATATATATATATGTATATATACAGTCTGTCCCATTATGAGCTGCCACCACTGGGATCTCGATAACTATAAGAGATACAATGTCGGTTAAATTGAACTTTTTGTGAACCTGAATTTGATTGATTCTTTTAAATAACTTTTAAACTATTAGTAATCGAGAAAAATGTTCCAAATAATTTATTACCTAAGCAGTGGCGTACGAAATAAATTTTTGTATTCGCAAATTTCCGAGATATAACACAAACTTATATTTTTTTAAATGAAACCCATATCTGATTTTAGTCTCAAAAAAATCGTTATATTTTTCTCTTTTCAATGGTTAAAAAAATTTCTTCTGTAATCAAATGTCCTCCTTGATCTCCTACAACTTTGTTCTATTTTTTTCTATCTCTAATAACTCCCAAAATATCGCGTTTCCTAGTTTCGTTTACATCTTGTAGTATAGAGAAAGATAGTTTAAAAATCTTAAAATAAGGTTCTTCGAAAGTAATAGCCATAATTGGAAAAGTTTCTGAAAGAAAATAAGTCATTAATGATACCTGTGTTCTATCTTCCTAGGCCTTAGCCTGTTTTCTTCAATATTGCTTTCCATCATTCTGTTTCTAAATTGTCACTCCAACTTCTTCTTAAACGGCCAATATGTGGTGATTTATCTGGCAATTTTTAGAATCTTTTTCTCATTCAATCTATTTTTTTGTGATCCTTCCATTCAAGTTTTCTTTTGTGCTCCTAATTAGTGATATTTTTATCAATTAACGATTTTCCAGTTATTATTCTGTTTTCATTTTAACTGTTTCAAATAGTCTTTTTCATTTTTGATGCTATTTATTCCTCATTTATCCGCCATTATATTATAACTTATCCTAAACTGCTTTCTGCTTGACAATGTCTAAAAGAAATAAATTTATATGCTAAATGCTAACCTAGGGTTGCTGTGCGTCCGAGCTTTTGCGGACATGTCTTCTTTTTTAAGAAGCCTGGGAGAGTCCGGGGGGGATTTTCAATAATGTCCGTGTTTTTTAGATTTTTAATTTATCGCGTAAATTTTCATTTTTCCTCATAAATTTTCTATTTATTGTGTATAGGTACATATTCTACTTGCCGCGTTTTCAATAGACATTCTTGTATAGTAGTCATTAGTGATATTGTTTAAATTTAGAGTATGTTGAAAAAAAGGTATAGTATTAGACGATGAAATTTTTTAATGCTACAATTTAAATCTTTTTTATGGGAATGCTAGTTAATGATGTCAATCTTATACATTTGAAATGGAATGAACTGTACTGTGAATTATTAAAACTGGCTCAGTATTTTTTTGCCATTCCAAATGTAGAGAGAATATCTTTGTTAGTTCGCTCAGTGGACGAAGGAACGTAATAAATTATTATCAAATTCTGTTAAAGGACTAATTTTAACTAAGTATAGGTACTTATAATTTTCAAGACCTAGACTGTAGCCAATTCCATCATTTTATATTGTCCCAAACAAGAGAATAAAGAAACAACCTAACTTTTTAAACGTCAGTTTGATGGTTACACCCACCATTCAAATTGCCAATTAGGCAAAGTAACAGTCTCACTCCAGACATGGATTGGCTAGGAAACAAGGGTCACGTGTGAGCCTGTGGCCCATATTCATGTAAAAACGATGGAAAACTTCCTGTTACTTAGCGAGGAATTGCGGGTGAGCAATAATTGGAGAGCATGTGTGGAGATTGGATTACAACTATCGATGACGGCGAGTAATTTTCCGCGCATCGTTGGTACGTATTGAAATTGTTAACTAGTATATTGGCAACATTTTATCAAACGATATTTCAAAAGTACTTTTTGGACCAAAAGGGGTTAAAAAATCCAAATTATCAAATACTTAGTTCAAAAAAGTTTAATTATTTTGTGATCACAATCTATTGTTCGGTAGAAGTAAACTATAAAGTTTTTAAAACATTAATAGTTGGTTCACTAACTAGCTGCATAGTCATAATTAATCATCTATATTTGCACTCATTATTCACAGATGGCATATGGCGCTGTTCGTATGTAAACAAACGCTGTATATGGGTACACTTTGCGTGGCTCACATTAGCTAAACATTGTTTTCCTTAAAATGGCTTGTGTTTTTTGAATATTTAATGTGTTTTCGGTATGGACACTTGTTATAATATAGATTTACATACAATATGCAAATTTGGAAACTGTACTGTATCTTGTTGCAGGTTGCAGTGTTGTTGAAGGTTGAAGGACAAGATATTTTAAATAGTGACCATATTACATTGTGTAGAAGGGTATATCGTTAACAAAAGTGAAAATTTATGTACTAAGTCTCCATACAAGTGTTTTAATATCAAAGAATTACAAAAATACTAGATATATTGTTTTAAAGAAAGTAAGAGAATAAGTAATAATTACAGAGAAGTCATCATGTTACATTTTACAAACTTTTGTTTCAAAAAACTTTCTGACAAGAAGTTTCTCTTTGGCAGCGATCTTCTCTTAAACCTACGAATAGTAATTAATCTACAAGAATTAATAATGTGTAATATTATTAGAAAACTTATGAAATCTAATATTGTTTTTATTAGCAATCGATTTGCATCCATAAACACAACACGACTTTCTATTTTCCCTTGGCGAAAACTCCATTTCTCACGCAATGCAATACTGACATGGTCAAGCTGGTGTACCTACGTCCTAATTTAAAACGTGTTGATCATCTTAATATTTCATACCTCAATCAAGAATGCATATACTCGTATATACATATATATATATATATATATATATATATATATATATATATATATATATATATATATATATATATATATATATATACAGGTGCCTATTAAAAAAGTTCCCGCCTAAAAATTCATGAATAGGCAATCCATGATATATTTCATAAGTGACTTGGTTTTTAAAATTTGTTTTGCTGTCACACCTACTGTGATTATTTAATTTATAGTACTAATATTTACCAAGTGGCTTATGAAATGTATTCTGTTTTGCCTAATCTTAAAATTTTGGGCGGGAAAATATAAAATGAGCACCCTGTATATATATATATATATATATATATATATATATATATATATATATATATATATATATATATATATATATATATTTGGAAAAACAAAAGCAAATCTGAGATGGCTCCCTATAGGTCAACAAAAAGTTCAATTTAACCGACATTGTATCTCTTGTAGTTATTGAGATCCCAGTGGTGGCAGCTCTAAATATCAACTTTTTGAAAAGGTGAAATTTCAAGAAAAAAGTTGAAATTTCTACTTTTTGGAAAAGTGAAATTTCAAGAATAAATTATTTTTTCTGTTTTATATATATATATATATATATATATATATATATATATATATATATATATATATATATATATATATATAAACTTTAAAATTAAAAATGCTTTATTATTGACTGAAGTTGAGTCACCTGTGAATTAAAAAACATGTTTTAAATGTAGCAGAATTCAGAATATTTCTATGTATTTTTTTAATCGGAATAATAATAAAAAAGTTTGGTCATTTGTTAAGACTTTTTAAATCTCTACATCATTTTTTGTTGGCCACTATAACACTATTATATCAAACCAAAACCTTTTGGCATTAGTATTAAACATTTATATTAAGTCAATGAGGAAAATGTAAAATGTGTAACGGTGTACACAAGAAAAAAATCCTAATATACTCATGTTTGGAAAAAATCGTTTCGGATTTAAAAACTTTTTTGTAAGTTATTATAGGTTCTTGTCCACTATTCTCAGGCACGTTATTAATTGAAAATTAAATTCTCAAGCGTCTATGTGAAATTATTAATAAGATATGAATTGAATTAAGCAATGCAGTATTTAAACAGGCAGCGGTTTTAGGAAAACCAGAATAAATTATTATATAAAGATAAGTAATCATTTGGCCTCTTACTCCCAGATAAGAACATAAAAATACGGTATCAGTTTGAAATGTTCGTAAATAAGTATTACTGTTTACTGTTACAACAAATATTATTTTGTTTTTATATCTTTTGACTGACATCATTTAAAAAAATAATAAATTCTTGTATCATTCTTTTACAATTTCCTAAATATTACTAGTCATATTTAATAATTTAAATGATTAGTTCTTAACTTTGTGGTTTTTATATGCCGATTAATTTCTATCTTAATACTAATATCATAATCAAAGCAATAATATTTTTTATAAAATTTATACTCGTTTTTCACAAAGCTAGAAACTTTTTTAAATAAATAAATTGTGAAAAATAATTATTATTCTCATTTTGATTATTCATATTACATCATTAGTTTAATAATCGAATCAGAAATTTAAAATCTAGATCTGTATTCTGATTTTCATTTTCCAACAAGAAAAATTAATATAGTATTAAAGAACTAGTTTTATAATAGGTAGGTACATGTTTTTTTGGCACGAGCCCTGAGGAGTTTTCTAAATGACAAGTGCGAAAAAAGTCGTATAACATGAGTCCTTTATACTATTTTTTTATATTTTGCGTGTAGTATACTAAAATATTTAAAAAAACTGGTATAATAGACTCAACTGATTTAGGGATATTTGTAGGTGTAATGTAGTAGTTGGTAAAATTGGAAATATTTCGTATTTCTCTTCTTTGCATCCATATAAGAGGTTGATTAGATTTTGGTTAAAATTGGTCAATCGGAAGTACCCTATTTGAAGTTCTTAAGAGTTTTTCTTGAAAAAACGCAGTTAAATACCATTTTTTGACATTTTATATTATTATAAATATTAAAGAATACTTTATTCTCTCTACGGTTTCATTAAACTTTTTCCTTCATATTCAATATATGTAGGGTTAAGAAATTAAAAAGAAATTAAATTTCATAAATCAGCCAGCTATGCTATAACCATGGAAACTGCTAATGTATTCAAATAATTCTAATTGACAGATGTTAGTGTCAAGTGCAATTTACATAGTATGTTTGTGTTATAATTTCACTGGAAATATAGAATCTTTTCCAAGGAACTTTCTGTATGGAATTTGTACAAAACACATAGAGTTGACGGAAGGTATTGTGCTGGCAACATCAATTTTTTTTTATATTTTATAATCTATAGGCCTGAAGATGAAATAGACCATTTCAATTTAACAGCTATCTCTTTCTATCGCTGTAAATAGTAAGTAAAATGGCGCCAATAACTGCCAATTGGGCTGTTCAAACGAAAGGTCAAAAATATTGCAGTCACTAAAATACCTGTATTCTCGGTGAAAATTTGCATCGTTACACATTTTAGCATCAATAAAAACTTGTGCAACTTCTTTCGAGAACTTTTTTAATGTTGACTGAAACTTTTCTTACATTTTAAATCTAATGTGTCGGTTCTCTTTTCTGTTCAATATTGTAAGTCCTACAGATCTGTAAATCCGTAAAAAAGTGACATGGACATGGATCTCATGACAAGCGTGTATTCATGACTCCCGCCAATTGTTGTTATTATGCGCAGATACCCATTGCGCATATCTTCTATCTCTTTAAATTGAAAAGGTTTATTGATACTCCCAAAGTAATTTAAAAATGCAATCAATATTTTTAATATGTCAAAGTTGTCATTTCTACGACATTGTCCGTTATTAAATGAACTCTGAACTGAGAGTTGTTCAACAATATTACAATAACTTTTTCGTCTGGGCAAATGGCATTTCACATTATAATTCCACTTAGAAAGTAAGTGACCCCTGAGTTTTTCACAACTAATTATAACGCATTTTATAAAATGACGTCTGCTTTAGAACCAGTAAACATATTTGAATTTCGTCATTATATTGAAATATAAGTAAAAACAAAATACCATTGAAACTACGAGAAGAGTTTCATTTTTCAAATGCAGTAGTGTTGTTTACTTTGTTTTTATGAGGGGTGGGGGGCAATCCTATAGTTATATTGTTATTATAAAAATATATGTTACAATAAAAATATTCAAAATTCAAAAATAACTCAACTGATAAGAAAATGTGAAACAAAATATGTGAAAAATAAGATCCTGACGCAAGAAAATTATGCACAGCTATAAATTAAGGTAATAGAATAGATAATATAACAAAGAGCATCGTTTTAAAGAATCATTTCGTAACTTAGTCGAAACACGAAATTCTTTAGGTATTACTTCGTTGCACGGTCATTTAATAAGATCCAGATTGCGTTATGGTTGTTTGAAATAAGCCACAAACCAAAATTTTATGTGATTTCGGTCTTTTGCAAATTTATAACTCGCTGCGACCATTTTTTCGCTTCCTGAGCAATTTCGATGTTTGCTCGTAATATATTAAAAATCAGACCCATCGCCGAGTAAACCAAGTATGGTTGGTTTTAACTACTCAAACAAGAATCCAGGTGAAAGTTATTACTTCGAATTATTAAACAAATATGACCCTTATAGTGCATCCTCTATCAGAACTTCGAATATCCGTGAGGTACCTTCGTAAGTAAAATGTATACCTCTCCCCCACCCCTCGTTATTACCTTCCGTCACCTTTAGGTAAGGGAGGTATTGTCTTTAATCAAAAAATTCGATGATAAGTTTTTAATGAATAAGCACATTTTAGGGTCCCTAGAATACGATTTTATTATTTTTACGATGATGTCTGTATGTATGTTTGGATGTATGAGTGGGTGTATGCATGGATGTATGAATGGATGTATGTATGTATGTATGTACATTTAAATTCAACAGCACGCCGAAGCAAACAAAGACAATGAAGGAGCGTAACCTGATGTCGCTACACACACTCATATGTTACGGTACGCTAAGAGTAAAAAGTAATTTGGCGGCAAATTTAAAAATGTTATAAATAGTGGAAATAGCTATACACATACCGTTTTCCTTTAAAACTCTGGCCAAAGTCCCCTTGACAAATGTCAAGCTTGACATAGTGTTTTCACAAAACTGAGTTAATAATTCAAAAATACAAAAACCGCGTAGTCTAGTCACCATAAATAATTTTGACAGTGTGTGTGTACATTCACAATCACAATTCTGTTATCCTGATTGGATGTATATTTTAACTGTACAAATTTTTTAATAGTTCACATTTTTTCCTGGGCGTTTGTTAACTTCGGCGAGTTATATATATATATATATATATATATATATATATATATATATATATATATATATATATATATATATATATATATATATATATATATATATATATGTGTGTGTGTGTGAAGATTTTATCGGATCGCATAACTCCAATACCACCTTTTCAAAAATTCTATTTTTTGTGTATTCCTCTACTTTATATCCATATACGAACAGCTGATTAGATTTTGGTTATAATTGGTCGACCGGAAGTACCCTAATTTGAAGATTTTAACAGTTTTCCCCACAACTCGTGTCTACTACTTTTACGATGATGTCTCTCTCTCCGTATCTCTCTCTCTCTCTCTCTCTCTCTCTCTCTCCCTGTGTGTGTGTGTTTGTGTGTGTGTGTGTGTGTGTGTGTGTTTTCCGTATTTAAGCTTTCTACATTCATATAAAAACTTGATTAGATTTTGAGTAAAATTGGACACCTGGAAGTGATACTTTACTTGAAGCCCATAACAGTTTTAATGAAAAATTATATTAAAATATAATCAAAAACTTTTCAATTTTAATATTTAATACTTTCATATCAAGGGGAATAACATATTAGATTTTAGCTAAAATTAATAAACCGGAAGTGATAGTTTACTTGAAGCTCTCAACAGATTTTCGTGAAAAAATATATATTTATTAACTTTTTAAATTCAGTATTTAAGACTTTTATATGAAATAGAACAATATATTAAATTTTGGATAAAATTAATAAACCGGAAGTTATACTTTACTTGAAGCTCTGAACAGATTTTTGTGAAAAATATATTATGAGATATTAAAAAACTTTTGAAATTTAGTATTTAAGACTTTTAGATTATTGAGAACGACATATTACATTTTTTCTAAAATTGATAAACCGGAAGTAATACTTTATTTGAATCCAAAACTTTTCAAATTTGGTATTTAAGATTTTTTTATTAACGACATATCAGATTTTTTTCTAAAATTGAGAAACCGGAAGTATTTCTTTACAGAAAGCTATATACAGATTTTCTTGTAAATAGGTATATATTAAAACATAATCCAAAACTTATAAAATTTGGTATTTAAAACTCGTGTATAATTTGAAACAACATATTAGATTTTGACTATACTTCTATGATAAACCGGAAGTGGTACTTAATTTGGAGCTCTTAACAGATTTTCGAGGAAAAACATAATAAAATATAATCAAAAATGTCCTATTTATTGAAACAATAAATTGCTATTTTAAACATAGAATTGACGGGAGGTTACTTGTTGGCTACATCAGATTTTATCATATTTAATGTTATAAATATTAAAGAATATTTTATTCGTTATACGATTTGATTACATTTTATGCTTTATACTTATTTAATGGATATAGAATTAAAAAATTATAAAGAAAATAAATTTCATAAAGCAGCCAGCTGCGCTATAATCATGGAATCATCTACTATATTAAGAAAATTCTGATTGACAGATGTCATGTCAAGTGCAAATGACATAGTATATTTATGTTATAATTTTACTGGAAATATAGAAACTTTCTGTATGGAATTTGTATAAAATACATATAAGTGACTTAGGGTAATGTACAGGAAATATAGAATATTTTGCAAGAAATTTTCTGTGTGGAATTTGTACAAAATACATAGAACCGACGAAAGGTGGCCACATCAGATTTTTTTTTAATAATCTAATGTCAGTAATTGCGCTCTTTATGCGCTTAAATGTAAGTACAACAATTATTTTTATTTACGATAAATTGTAAATATATCTGTCTTAACTAAAATAATTTAATGTAACAAATAGAACTTGCGGGCGTGAGTTTTGCACGTAAGGTTATGTTTGGTTATTGTAAGGGAAAATGTCGAAATATTCATTAGAAAATAACTAGGTGTTTATAAATAAAAACGATTTTACAATTTGGCTATTACATAATAAGTAAGAGCGCAAATAAAATTATTGTGGTGCCGAGTACGTGTGTGTGTGTGTGTGGGCTTATAAAGAGCGCTTTAAAAATAATTTAACATAGAACAACTTGATTTACCTCTGTGAGGTAACGTCTGACCTCTGGCCTCTATCATAATTATGATAATGATAATATACACTTTTCGTACTCGCAACGCAACTCACAACCTCGGAAGTAACTGGGAAAATTTTCAAAAAGCACTGGCTTCCCCTAGCCTTCTACAAAATAATCTTAACAATAATGATAAAGAGCGGATTCTATGCAATTGCATATATTGTTTGTATTAGATATTTCATATATTTAAATAACAGTCGTCTGTTAAGTGCAAACACAATTTTTTTTATAATTAAAAATAGTTTCATATAAAGCTAATTTTTTACACTATGCTTTACTTGAAATACATAAAATATGAATATCGTATGTAACAAAATCACACGATTAAACGTTCTACTTTTCAAATTAGGCAGATGACAGCTATTTAAATTTGCTGGTATACATGGTTCACTATAAACCTTTTTAAAATGCAATTAAGAAAACGGAGCCCCACTTTCAAGATGTGTAATTCCCAGTTACTGTTGACGTCAATACTTTAGCAGTGTATGTAAGTGTATGTATGACGTTCGCAGGATTATTTTCCCACAAATCTGTTAGTAGTATAAAGCTGTCATTTAAATAATTTTGCCTATACCCTCTTATTATTGTCCCTTATTTCATATTTATTTTTGACGGTAGATGGCAGTATGTTCGTCCTAATATTCAGTGATGCTTAAACAATGATTTCTTATTTTTCTGAAAGTCTGTAGGAAAAATAGCTTACTATGATCAAACTGTCAAACTTTTAATGGACGAACCCTAATATTTGTACTACAAACTCAAGCCATTACAATCGTCAGAACAAAAAAAAAGTACTATTGTTTTAGGGCGCCCGATTTATGTTTTGTTAAAAGCAAGTAAGAGGTTATACTCTATTTCAAACAGCCAAAGAATTTTTAACGGTTAAAATTTTCAATGTTTAAAAAGGAGCCAATTGCACAAAACCGATAGAAAATAAATAAAAGAAAGTAGCAAAACAAAAACTTAAAAACGACAATACAACAAATAACGCAAAGCACTCTGATTTTTTTATTATTTCGTAGTATTAAAAAGACTTAATAGTTTTTAGTTTCACTGCATTTGATTTTTAGTGTCAGCATGACTTCACGGCGGCCCCTACAGCTACTAGGTATAGGTAATACATAGCTGACTTGTCCGCCACACTGAAGCCAAAATTATCGCAGTAAATTATGAAATAAAAGTAATTTTTTATAAGTTTATGTAGTAATTATTTTTCATAATTAATTATAACTTCCATATTTGTCATATTATATTTATTTAAAATAATAAAACAAGAAAAACTACGGTTTGTTAAGATATTTGAGGTTAGAGAAAAATATATGTATTGCATAGGTACCTGTAGAAATTATAACCATTTCTCAAATAATTTGCACAATTTGGAACAAAACAACCCGTCATTGTAGATAATTTCTCTGATTAATAATACTGGAACTAATATTGAATGATTGAAGTGGCTCCATAATGGCGGACGAGTCAGCTGTAATTTATCTAGGAGCTATAGCGTTACCTATTGCTATATCTTTCTCTCGCACAAGCTCTATAGTAGGCAGCGAGAGAAAGTAATCACTAATGTGACTTCACAGTGACGCTTACAGCTACTTACTAGATAATACATAGCTGACTCATCCGCCATACTGGAGCCAAAGTGAACGCAGTAAAATATGAAATAAAAGTAAATTTTTGTATACGTTTATGTATTAACAATTTTTCATAATTAAAAATAAATTCCATATTTGCCATATTATATTTATTTAAAATAATAAAACAAGAACAAATATGGTTTGTTAAGATTTTTGAGGTTAGAGAAAAATATATGTATTGCATAAATACCTGTAAAAATTATAACCATTTCTCAAATGATTTGCTAAATTTGGAGCAGAACAATCCGTCAGTGTAGATAATATCTATGATTAATAAGACAGTAACACTGATACTGAATGATTGAAGTGGCCCTATAATGACGGACGAGTCAGCTGTAATTTATCTAGTAGCTATAATGACACTGAAAACAAACCTCAAATATCTCGCAAAGTAATTATTATAATTTTTTTTTCACCTTAATCGCTATTTATTGAGTGATACTTTAAGTATAAAGTGTACATTTTATTATTTTTTGTTATGGTGCAGGACCCCATTGACACAATATTTCAACTGTGTTTGTGTAAACCGCGCTGGACTACAGCGCATAGTAACCAAAAGAGTCATAAGAATCTAGCTGTCAAAAGTCTTACGTTATTTCAAATGGACTACTCATAGAAGAGCTGAAATTCGTGTGCCTCAAACAAACAACAAAAAATAATGCCGAAAACCAAAATTAGAATCTCTAAAAAATTATTGACAAAAACATATATCAGGTTGCTTGTAAAAAGATGATTTTGTTCTTGTAGTGTCTGTTCTATGAAGGTATGAAGTTAACATGTTTTTAATAATTTACAACTGCATATAATCCGCTCTTTAATAATAAAATTTATTATATAGGCCGGTTAAATTAGATAAATAGAAGGTGATCGAGAAAAAAAAATACCGGAGTTTTGAAACTTGGCACAGTTATTCTTTGATGTCTATTGTATAACATAGTAAAAGTCCCTGATGGTGGGGAGTGTAGGACCTGTTTAATGGTGTCTTTTTCGCGAATTTTTGCAAAAATCTCCGAAATTGTAAGCCCTAGCAAAAAATACTTTATATACAATAAGGAAGTAGATAAAATTTCGTACAAAAAATGGTCTTGTCAATTTTTTAGAAGGATTAATACTTTCGAAGATTCAAAGCGCATAAAACATGAATTTTTTTCAAAAGTTATTGGAGATTTTTCGCCTCAATACACAGAAAATGGTTTGGTGAACAATACTTTTTACTAAATTACTAAATAGTTGCTATATTAATGTTTATATACCAGGTGTAACACGAAAAGCGGGCCATAGGAGTTTAACATGGTAAAACAGTTTTTCCTTGCGCAAAATTGGACTATCAATTTTTGACAATAATGCTTCAAATAAATGTTTCAGAGACCGTAATTTTGCACGTTCCGTAACCGAGTTCAGTGGAGAAGGGTTGTATAAGGGAACAAACGGGAGAGGGTGCAAAGCGAATCTCCGGCGCCTTAAAACTATGGAACATCTTGGCTAAGGGAATAAACCCTAATATAAAATCATGGCCCTCCAAGTCTGGAAGTTTAGCGATGGGTTGGTACCCCATCTGTAGAAAATTTCTATACACTTGCAAGCACCCTATCGCCCAGTCTTTTTCCCATATCGTGCGTTGAATCACTTAGTTAGTTGACGAAGCATTCCGTAGGGACTAAATGTCATAGCGCCCATATTTCATAGCGCCCATATTTCATAGCGTCTAAATTTCACAGCGCCCAAACTTTACAGCGTCTAAATGAAGCTTCACCACAACTTGTTATGCCCGTATCACATTAGCGGATTTTGAAGCGGTTGGCGGGTGCGGGTGCGTGTGTGGGTGACTCCTCGACCAATAGGAGCGCGGCAGCTAGCAGCTGCGGTTGCGGGTGAAGGAATAGCCGCCAACCGAACCCGCAGCCAATCATCGAACCCGATACTATCACGTGACTACCTTGGTTTGACATGTACTATAGTTTTCGTCTGTGACGGTGCAGCATTTAACTCTTAACTTATCCATTGTTTTTTCACGAGTTCACTGCCGTTTCGAACTGTTCTCGCGTTCGATAAAAACGTCAAGACGAATAAACAGTGGGCAGTGTGGCGGAGCGGGAGCGACAACAACTGTAAATATGTCAATATTTATTTTGAATTGTACAACAGATAGCAAGTTTCTATGTAGTTAATACAGCGCCACATTGCCTTTTGTAAGAAACATTCAAATCCCGAATATTTAAAAACAGAATCGCGCATCGCCAGAAAGCGCTTCGCCCGAATAATTCAAAAACCAAATACGTGGGCGTGGCCAAGCAGAGGTCACTGTAGGTTATGTTAGGTTTGGTTAGATTAGATACGATTTCTGATGCACAATTCACTTAAATGTTGACATATTTATAGTTTACTGTATTACCAACACCACCTGTAGTGACCGAAATAGGCCAGGTCAAATTTAGCCGCTATGACAATTGGTGGTGGGGCTTCATTTAGACGATGTAAAATTTGAATGCTATGAAACTTACACGCTATGAAATTTGGGCGCTATGACATTTAGTTGCTATTGCACGTACTCGTTACTTGAGAGGGCTTGTTTTATTCCACCGGCCCACGGACCCTTATACAAGCCTTCTACCCAGCCCTTCTCCACTGGGATCGGTTACAAAACGAGGTAAAATAAAAAAATGAATAAGACCATTTTTGTAGTAAATTTTATCTACTTTCATTTTCTATACAAAATATTTTTCGCTATGATCCATAGTTTCGGAGATTTTTGCAAAAATCGTGAAAAGAACACCTTGAATTGCTTGAATTGAATTACTTAGGTAATTTGGTAGTCTAATTAATTTTAAATGAAAAGTTCAGGGAAAAATCCAAATATGTCACTTTATTTTCAAAATTTTGTTTATTTATCATTCATTTCTAATTGTTTACTCGGAGACCCAACTTTTAAAACTGAAAAAAAGAAACTGTTTTGTCTTGTGAAATTCTCATGAAAGTTTTAGCGTACATTGCTTTTGCTAATAAAAAATACGTGGTCGTTTTTTTATGGTCCAAATAAGTGTCCATACCGTTTATTTATTATATTTTTTTTGGAAATCAATCAAATTTTAACCATCTTGGATAAAAATCCGAAAATATACGTAAAGTAATGAGTATTACTGAAAGAATTTTGTTTAAATATTAATTACTTCACAAACTACAAGCAATTACAATTTAATTGGTTGCCTGATTTTAAACTCGAGACTCACGCGTCTTCTCTGCCCGTCCGACGTGAAACTACCAATGGACAAACACTAGCGCCACCCGCCGCCATAGTTTGTCACAATATTGTCAAACAATGGTAAAACTGTTTCAATTTTCTAAAATTTATAATGGAAAAAAGCTTATTATTTGTCAGTTATGCTAAATAATAATTTATTCATGATTATATAGCATAAGTATATGTGTATATAAAAATATTTCAGCTATGCAAACATGAAAAATGTGTGCCCTCTAGAACTAACAGTTTGTTGACCACTGGTGAGGACTTGCTACTTCACTCGCCTGATTCTGAACTTTAAAATTTCATATCTCGCTTATTACGTAAAATTTTTAAGTCGCGTTTGCACTGAAATTCTTATTTTATCCTGATCTTACAATTTTTTTTTAATTGGTATAGTACCCCATTGAATTTTAAAATTAAAAACACAAAGTAGTATTTAATTTTTTTCTCTGTACTCTTCAAATATAAAATCAATCTAGAATAAATATTTAAAATAGTACCTACAAAAATCCTAAGAACGATCTTCTTTTCGCTCATGCGAACAAAAATATGAAATTTGTGGGGTATTCTAATAATATTGTAACTTTTTTATTTATTGGGGTGAAGTGTAAATATTAGACAATTATTAATAATTAAAATAAAGGTTTATTAAACTATAACCAAATATTAAAAATGTATTAAATAATGACGATTACTAATATTAAACAATTATTAAAAACTAATTACGACTAAAACTGTCATTAACTAGATAACACTAACACTATTTATTTATTTAACCAATTAAAACTACTATTTATTTCTACGATTTAACTAATTGTTTATTTCACTACGCGTTCCAATCTTAGACTGCCGGTCTATATTTATGTCACTATATTCTTATATCAAGTTCAACTGTCCGCCTACCGACCTCCACAGCGTCTTTATAGTCTACTGACTCAACAGCATTTGTATATTCAACGGCTCGGACAGAAGTCACACCTTTCACCTCACTGTCTGTCCATTTATGTAACCATCTTTCTCCTTCCACAGCCTCAGTATCATCAACTATCTATCCTTGTATTCTTAGCTTCACAATACTCGTCAACACTACCGAGTATTCACTTCCACAGCTATCCCAATATACCTGTAACTTCCAGACTCGCCGTCAGAGCCGTTCCCAGCGGGCGTGCAATGCATGCCCCGCACGCAGGCGGCCAAAAGGTGGAGCGGCCGTCGTTATGTTTGTTTAATATCATAAAATATTTATAATAAATAACGTAAATATTTTATCAGATTACATTATAAAAATAAATAAATATATAATCACGGCATATTACCCATTGCAGGGTGTACCAATCTGCTTTGTACGCAGATATCGGTAGTGATGATAACATATTTGTACCGTACGGTGCAGACGTTTACCAGGCGTCACTTCACGGGCACTCATTGCTGGCGTGGAGAGTGCACCACAGGGGTCAATTTAAAATTCGAAATATTTGGCGTCGGTCAGGATCAAACCCGGTTCCCCTGATTCACGACCAGACACTCAGATTACAATATGTGCGGGATAATAGCAATATTTTTAAAAAGTTTTATATTTTTTGTATTTGCCAGGTGCTACCCAAAATATCTAAGAATTGTTATTTTCTGCCCATGTGTCATCCTTAGGGAAACATCTGAGAGATCGGTATGATTTTTTCGAGAGTGCTCTTCGACGTGTTTGGCGATTTTTTTACTGACGGACATTAACATCAAATTTTGTTTCCTGATAGAAAAATCAGCAACAATGTTTGGGAGAGCGTACAAAAATTCCAGATTCACTGTTCCTTCAAATCCTTACACACACACTTAAAGGGTTAGCTCTCTGGTCGATAGACGTGCTGTCGTAGAGCGAATTTCATCTTCAAATTTTCAGTCAAAATTTGTTGGCGCAATCTCCAAGATATTCCAGTGCATTCCTCCAACTCATCATTGTTCTATGCACGATGATCACACGTGATCGCATCACAATTTTTTCAATGGGGGTTTCCACTATTTTTCAATTTTTTTATATGTTATTCCTCATGAAAACATATGTATTAGAATAAATAAAACATTTTTATTATAACAGGTTTTCTGTAAAAAAAAATATTGAAAACAGTATTTTTTGAAACTCGTTTGAACGGCCAATTTTTACCGCCCTGACAGCGCGTAAAAGGCCGGCTAATGTAGCCAATGCTCAACAGATGGTGCATGATGGGGTTTCTAGAGTCTCTAGTGGCATCATCTGTCAATTGATAGTGTAGTAACACTCTTCTATTACAGTTTTCTTGAACTAACACATATTGGTTGGGATGGGAGTTTTCAGTGAACTACAAAAAATGTTTTATTTCAAACTGAGTTTGTTTGTGACCTTACAATTCTTAGAATTAAAGAACTGAACTTCGAATCTTTCAAGCACGACGTCAACACAATAAGACTTACAAATTATTTGAAGAGATAAATTGTATCACACAGATGAAAGTTTTATACTTTGAAGCTCAAAAGAACAAAAATAACAAAATTTGCAATTAATCAAATTAAAAAATTGACAATACCATCACATAAAAATTAATAGATCTGTCTGTTTCTTCGTGTTAAATAGGATTTTCGTTCGCTTGTCCTCCGATATAATTACAATGTATTATCGCGTTATGTCATGCCTATCGGTACATTTGAAAGTATATAATCAAAAAACACCCGACGTAACACCTCATTCCGTTATTTGTACCTATCGGATACGGACGTTCAACAAATGGTTGTGTATTGTGTTTTTTTTTTAAATAAAATGTAGTGATTATGATTTTGTGAAAAAGAAGGCACTCTTCACCTTCAGGCTGCTGCTGTGCTGCGTTGGAGGAGGAATTAAATAGATTGGAAAGAAAACTGATTTTGAAGTCCTAGGAAGTACTAGATACTTTGTTATGGCAAGGATCTGGTAGTCATGTGACTTACCCTCATAGATCCGATGAACGCGTGTTCATCCTTTTTTCTTACCCCTTTAGATCTGATGTACATGTGTTCATTATGGCGTATAATTACACTAATCTGAACCAGATAGTCAAGTGACTTATCGCTGCGTTCCTGATAAATATGTGTTTATTCAATTTTTAATAATTAAGGTAAGTACTTTAAAATTCCGTAGTCCAGGTTTAGTGTTGGCTTACTTCTATGAGTAAAAATGTTACATACGTTCAGTGTTACATTTGTTATGTAAACATCAAACCTTCCTTGATTCAGGTAGTTTGTCACGTGACTTACGAACCTTATATTTTACTCATATAGTTTCAACACAAGGAGATGATACATGCTCGTCCGGTGTGCGGTAACGAGAATTTACCCAGGTACATGGTTCCGGAGACAAGTTTTTGCCTCTGTATCTAAAGTCTTAAGCAAAGATTTTCTTCCTTCTTGGGAAAAAATCCTACCGATTAACAAAGGCCAAAACGTAAACATACAAGATGAATTTGTTGTAAGAATTAACAAAAATTTACAGGAAGAAATGACTGACAAGTACCCGTTGGTAGCCATTTATTAAGCCTTGCACACACCTAAATTGGTGAAATTCAAGCGTGCATAACGGAAACAGTGGTCAAACAAGACATTTTCCTTACATGAGTAGATTACTCAGAGCCTTTGTAACTTTGGTTATCTTAATGAGTAACATGCTAATAAACGATCTAACTGGTGTAGCAGATTCTTTGCCAAAATTGGCAGACGTTTCTCAGTTTATGGATAATGCCGCAATTGTACATAACGCAATCTCGCTTTATAGAAAATACATTTTCTTACATGACCAAAATACAGAGTGCAGTAAAATGGTGAAAGACCACAGATATGGACGATTATTTCTTCAACAAATATCTTTATGAAGACGTAAAAACGAACATTCCTTTATTCAAAACCGTGTAAACTAACAGCGGCATCGGAACTTCACCAGGTTAAAAGAGAGGAGGGAGGCGTTAAACACAGGGCAATAAAAGGACAAGAGATACATGTGAAACTGCTGGTTCCCTACTTAATTACTGGTGTAATGGTGTAAGTGGCAGGCTCTTACGCAAGACAAAGTTGTTCTAATCTGGGTAAACGGATTCGCTACCTTTCAAAAATATTCCTTTCAAAATTCTATACCAAAAACAGTTATTGGAAACAGACAACTTAAAACATGAATAGGCTGTTTCTGACTTACCCTTTATATGTACTATATCTAAGTGCTAAGTACTCCAAATGAGTTCATATGAAGTTATTTTTTAAGCAAAAAAAAACCCTAATGGTAAATTTAGCTTCATATAAAATTTAGTTGAACTAAAATGTTCATATTACATCCTTTTTTAAAATTAGATGATTCTAAAGTAGTATCTAAACTATTACTGATAATTGTTACCTAGCAAATATAGTTTTCAAACACGCTTGTTTTTTACTATTAATAGAAAGCAAATTTAGAAAATACCATAGATTTAGTTGTTTCAAATATCAGAGATATGAAATCAATTGTTTGCCATTTAGGTAAAAACATATATCATACATGCTAATAATGAGAAAAAACAAAACTAGAATTTAGTATCAATGTGTATCTACAGTAAAACTCCTTGAATCACTGTAATTCTCTTTTAACAGAGAAATTAACTTCAATCCAACGCAAGAACTAAAGTGTCTGGGATTTGGAAAAAGGAAAATTTCTCTTAGCTCCACATAACTATTAGCAAAACTTAACAGAAAAATGACCATTTCGAACTACCGCAAAAATCATCATAATTGGTGATGCAGTCATTTTCTCACTTACCATGTGTCACATAAAACAAAAGGTTTAAACTTGAAATGTTTTTTCTAGTGCCTCAACCTCTGGCTGGGAAGAACCCAGTCATGAATCTAATTTAGCACGCGGGTAATGCAACACGCAGGAACGAAATTATCGCATAAATTGTCTGGATTTTGTAGCAGCAACCATTTCTTTTAATCCATAAACTTAGTAATTTATTTTTGCATTTTAATACAAATGAACAGAGACATGTTATATATCGTTGGAAAAAAACTGGTGTACCTTTTCAATATGGCGTCCATATAAAAATTAAAACTTTCGCATCATAACTCGAAAATATACAGTATAAACAAAAGCTGAGCTTCGAAAAAATATAAAAAGTTCCCGAAAGATGTTCAAACCAAAAATTCAGTATTATTTAACACTTAGAAGTATTTGCAAAATAAAAAACAGCAAAAATTACTTTTTCGCCTATATTTAGTGACCTTTGCCTTTTTTCGCAAATAATAAAACACCGTTAACATGGTGTTCTAAAGGGGCAACTTTTATCTAATTTAACACGCTTCGTATCTCTTATTTTTCTTGGGTTTCCCATTTTGGAATAGTTATCATGGACACCTTTTATAGCTACAAAATTCGGGAAAAATTGACCTATATGCCAGAATAATTAACACAAAATGTAAAAATTACGCCCTCTAGACTTCTTCTCAGTAGATACCTTTACAATTAATTACGCGTATTACTTTTACGCTTTTTCCGCCTTTTTTTCAATAATTAGTTAGTTAGAAATAATAATACTTAAAAAAGCGATCGGTATTTAAATAGTTGGTATTCATTATACCAAAGATTGCTCACAGAAACTCAAAATTGTGTTGAATCAAAATTCATTACTCTTATCACGTTTCAGAGACACACATTCGTTGCCCAAGGATCTTGCCCTAATAGAAGGGATATTATCCGGAGAGTGTTTATAAATAAAAACATTCCTTAAGCTGTTCTGCCTTTAATACTATCATTGTTGTCCGAAGGAACATTATGGGTGCTGTCACAAAAGAAAAACCAAAAAATTTTGTTGCTCAAAAAATTTAGAACCATATTCATATTGTTTAGAATATAAATTTTATAACTCACTCCGTCCATGTAGAGAGTTCCTACTACACAGGAATTTCTTATAGAGCAGCTCTCAATCTAATACTATCGGTAAAAAAGCGAAGATGAATTTGCAATTAAAAGACAAATTAGAGAAATTTGCATTACAAGATCGGCAAATCGAAAATATGAAGTTACATAGAATCGAGTTCGAATTCTAAAATATATCGGAAACATATTTTCCCTTACAAGGACCACTATCAAACTAGTTACCTTAATGGCTCTTATAAGTGCACATAAGGTTCAGACTCTATCATCAATAAATGTAAACCTTACTACAAGAATACAAGATAGAAAATAGTGAACGAATAAAGAGATCAGGTCCTATTAGACAACAATCTTTACTTGTTTTTCCATTTTTCCGCGAAAAACCAGAATTTTATACTGCGTCAACAATTATTCTCTACATTCGTATCACATCTGAATATCGTTAAAATGACCAAAGATATTTAATTATAACATACCAAAAACCGAGTCATCCAGTATGTTCTTAAACTATTAGTAGATGGATGAAGCTAGTATTAAAAAAGAGCCGTATTGGCAACGAAAATGACCGATAGAGGCAGCACCGATTTTAGAAAATGGCCGGCGAGAAGAGTAACTGTCAAAACTTGTACTGTGTTAGACAGGGATATAAGCAAATAAAGTTTATATATTTTGAAATGTATATTGATTTGAAGTGCAATATTGCTTAAAGGGCAGTATGACAACCGTAAACACAACAGTTTGATTACTTTTCTGGCAACTTTATAATTTTGCCACCAGGCGGCTACGAGTTCATTTTCTTCGCCAATAGTTACTCATATTTTTCCAGGCTACAGTATAAGACACGCTTCCATCTATGTAGCAAATAGAACAGGATTAATATAGACACGACATGTTGACCACCGAATTCTCAACAGTCAATCAACTTTTGTAATAAACCTGTAATTACCTAATAGTCAACTTTTGCAAATAAGTATAGAAAATTAATTTAAATTCTTGGGATTTATAAGGGGCTATTGTTATGTATAGGCTATTACAAACCGGGTTGGTGCTTGTATGGGCTATGTATATCATAATGTATGAAAACTGTTTTAAAACGATAAGATTCAACATGATTTCGCACCTATCATTTTAAACATCTACATATTGTAATTATATCGGAGGACAAGCGAAGGAAAATTGTAAGATTAACCGACTTAACTGTAAGGAAGGTTGATCGTAATTTTCCGAGCTTGTCTTCCGATATAATTACAAAAACCCCACCTCACCCGAAGAACCCAAGTGCGAAATCTGTATCACAAATAACGAAATGAGTAACTAAATGAGCTGTCATAAGGTGTTACGTCGGGTGTTTTTTTGATTATATACTTTCAAATGTACCGATAGGTATGACATAACGCGATACTACATTGTAATTATATCGGAGGACAAGCTCGGAAAATTACGATCAACCTTCCTTACAGGTAATCTTACAATTACTCTAGTGAAAATTATGCCACTTGGAATGGCATGTGTTTGTTCTTTGAGGCTAACGAAACATATGACCATTTTAATTACCATAACTAACTAATTCTTATATATTGGTATGATTAAAAAGCAAGGGAATAGCTTAAACGAATCACTCCTGCAAATACTACCAATCATAGATAATTTTATATTAATTAATAATAATAAAATACATGATAACGAAAAATATTTTTACACACAAAGTAGATAATTCTCAAAGGAATAAATTTCAAGTATACTAGCATACATAATTTATAATTTAATTTGTTACGATCCCTAACCAAAAATTCCAAATCCCTCGTCGACTGAACATCTAGGTAATATTAAGGCTTCCTTTCGTGGAATGTTTGTATCCTGGTTTTTCCACAAATATTCTTTTACGGGTGTTTCAACTGGTAAATAACTATAGACAATGGCATAAACACTGGTAATCTCTTCCCTTGAATACGCTGCTAATGATTTATTAAATACTTTACAAATATTTAATCCACGAACTATAATAATCGATAAAATACGTATACCTTAGAAAATGCTTTAACAATATAACATACGGCAAACAATAATAATTGTATTGTATTCACAATTTTCACTAGTTTATAATATCAACTTCATTATTTTTTAAATATAATGTTGCAATTTGTATGTGCTGCCATCTATTATCATATAGTAAGATATTGAACGTATTTGATGTATGTAGGTAAAATCGACTATTGTAAACTACTCCCACACACATATATTGACAGATAACATAGAAACTGTAAAATCGATCCGGCAAATGATGTCATTGGCTGACAGCGTTTGAAACGTAGTATATTTTCTTCATTCATTTTTAAAAAATTGGAAACATTATTTAACTATTTAATTAGTGTTTTCAGAAATGATTTATGATATATTTTAGTATAATAGCGTTATTTTTCACTATTTTGATTACGGTGGAAACCTCCATTCTTCCGGACGTTCTGGAAGTCGTAGAACATCCCGGTTCAGGTTCATCTTCAATTCAATTGACAAGTCAGCGCTTTCAAAAAAAAAATCACACTAACCGGTCAGATGTTTCCCCAAGGATGACACTTGGGCAATAGTTCCAAAAGGGTGTTTAGTGAAGACACTCAATGGGAGAAGTAGGAATTAGCGATCTACCAACCGCCAGAAAATAATTTTCGGATATTTTGGGTAGCACCTCGAAAGTATGAATAAAGTATTATAAATAGTAAAAATTGTGTTTTTTTTGTGTAGTTATCACTTAGGGGCGGCGAATTAAATATTTGCACCTAGGCGGCAGTACCCCTAGAAACGGCCCTGCTCACCGTTACTGTCCTTGCACACTATACTCATCAACACTAACGAGTATTCATATCCACAGCCATCCCAGTATACCAGTAACTTCCAGAGTATCTACTCCACTCGATACTTTCCTGCATACGCTCACTACGAACTGCTGTGCTTCTCAAACTCACTAATACTTTATGTGAATATCTCTATGTCTCTGAATGTAACTAATTAATCCCGGGCATAGCTGCGTCCCTTTTATATAGCTATCATTACCTTCTACAGAGCTCTAGAATTTTCGACCTCATAATAACAATGAACACAAAAGTTCAGGCGACCGGAAGTAATTAAACACGTCGCCCGGCTGCTAGCGCGATTGCGTCATCGCTATATTTAGACGTTTGTTCAGCACTGCGGTGGTGCTCACACGTTACAATATAAGAAAAGAAATCGACATTTTCACCTATTTATATTAGGTACAAATCTGAAATTTTGAGTTATTTTTTATTTTATTTCAGTGAGATAAATTTTTAGATGTTACCTGAAAATTTGAATTTTACCGGATGTGATATAGGAGCTGATGATATTTAGAAATATTATAGAAATAGAAAACTTGTAACAACATAAAATGTAATAAAACCAACAAAAACAAAACAATTAACAACGCGTCAATGGCAGAAAAAGTGTTTCTTGTTAATGGTATTGTTTTATGCACAAAATTTGTTAAAAATGTCATCAGTCCCTCGCACGTCACAGACCAACTGATGTTTTTTAGCACAAAAATAGATAACAAAAAAACTCAAGCTACAAAAATTAAATTTTGATTTTTTTACATGATTCAAAATATTATAACATTTTTTACCTTAAATTTTACTACATTAGAATACCCCATTGTCTAGGGTGACCAGATGTCCTGGTTTTCCGGGATTCGTTCCTGTTTTGAGTTGTATGTCCTGGTGTCCCAATGAGCATCCTCGGGACACGTAATTGTCCCGGTTTTCATACCCGACTCCAAAATTTTCTATCGACCTATATAATATTTATTTTATTGCAAAATTTGTAATTGTGTTATATATTCTAATTTTATTCGTTGCATTTTAAAGTAAAGCGTACGTGTGTTTTACAGTTGTGTGTAAGTCTATGGTACTGTGCTTACGAAATGTATGGGTTTTGGGGTGTTTTTACTTTAATTTATGAGTAAGAACATATTTAATTATATGTTTAAGTATTATTTTTATTTAAGTCAACAATCCGTTAAATATATTCTCTTTTCTTAAATGTTCCGTGACCTGGTAATTTATTTATGTACATGAAAGGGGAAAAACATGCAGTTTCACATCCCTTAAAAAAATGTAACTATCAATATTAAGGCATTTGACCTTGAATGAAAAAAAATTCCGCCTGCGGCGCTTTTTTTCTAAATACTTTTCTTCACCAACCAAAATTTTGGTGCACGGAGCCACCACTCGTTTTACAATTCTCTGAAAAATATCCCGGTTTTGCAAATTATAAATCTGGTCAACCTACCATTGTCATGCTCTTCAATAAAAGCCGTACATAAAGATTTTTCATGAATGTAAGCGAAACAAAATATCAAATGAATCAACGTGGGGCAAAAATATTAATCAATTGTCCTGTATCTGTCATCTTTGTCGTATATGGAATATAGTTTTGATATTATTTTGGAACAAAAGTTGTCATGTGACCTTCAGCAATATTTGATCACTCTGTATATTGAATAACACTATATAAATAATTCATAAACACACACATTACTTTCCAAAGATAAATAAAGTTAGAATAACAGTTCATTTATTTTTGTTTGCTGGTCATAGAAATATTTAATTAAAATAAAAATAATCCATAAATAATTTATACTATAAATCATTTTAAAATTATAGTTATCAGTTATTATTTATTCCACATATGTCATGCCTAAAATAAATAGTACTGTTTTCCTATTTATTGTTATTGTAAAAAATAGACATATTTTCCTCACTAAAAAATTACATAAAACACTGATGTCGTTTTAAGCTCGTAGCAAGAGTACGAGTATTATCTAAAACTGATAAATTTTAAGAGGGGAAAACATAAATACTTGATATCATATTGATATTAATCAGTTTGTTACGTACCTTACGGGTTGTATGCTGTATATAATATGATATAAATAGGTGTTTATTATTTTCACTTCAGTTTTTGTGTAAAATGTATTCTTTGTCTAATATACAAGAAACTTATATTTCTACATTACAATATCCAAATGTAAGTAGAAATACCAACATATTATTTTACATATTAGGAGAAATTTTATACATATATATATAATTTTTTATCTCATTGAAATTATCAATTTATTTGAAAATTATCTATTGAATGTTATCTTTAAATATTTGTTCGAGTTTTGTAATGATCCACATATTTTTAGTTTCAGGCAGGAGGGAACTATCAGTTTAATAATTATCCTGGATCTGGCGCCTTTGTTATTAATTATTCACAATGTAAGTTAAAATAAACATAATATTTAAAAACCAAATTTTATTAACTACAGAATTAAAATATGCGAAAAAATGTTTTATATAGAAATATAGGTAATTTTTTATAGCGGCTTTTTTTTTTCATTTGAAACATTCAAAAATTCTGAATTTAGCCCTCCTAAATGAAACTCATAATAATTTTTACTGCATATTGCGAATTCTCGTTATGTAACAATTTTAAAGTAACAAAATATAATGTTTTTAAAGCCAATTTCCTATTACAGAAATGTGATCTTAAGTGTCTTTCCTGTGTAAAAGCAGAACTTCCTTTAATATAAAATGATGAGTAACATAAAATCAATCAGAATTTAAGCACATATGTAACAGGAATCCACAAATTTATTGTAATCTCCTGCCATTCCAATGAAATGCAATGACTACCCTTTTTTGTTTTTATCCAAATAAATTATCAAATTTTCCTATTAGCGAGTGGCTAATTAATTTATATTATTTTATATGTTAAAATGTAATGGTATTCAATATAGATGTGAACACGAAATCCATGACATACCTATAGGCGTTTAACATGGGAAAACAGTTTTTTCAAATACATATATTTTAAAACATAAAAATATATATTTTTTATTTACGTACTTGATAACCAAGTATATTAATTTGAAGTCATGATAATAATAGACCTATAGTACCTATATCCTTATCCGATTACGTATTTTAAAAAAGAACATCACTTTTTAGTTAAACCAAATAGAAGATGATTTTAACAGTTAAATCGATATTCCTTTATTTTCTTTAAATAACATATATTCCCATTATATTAGATAGTTTAGCTATCTATATTTTAAATACGTCTTTAAATTAAGCTTGCTCAGTTAGCAAATATGTAGGTAAACTAAATTATTTTGTCATCAAAAAAATCTGTATTTTCTAAAATCTCATGTCACTTCAAAAAATTTGACGGGTTAGATAACATTTGAAAAAAGAAACTTTTTTCCTATGTTGAACATAGGTATACAGGATGTTAATACTAAGTTGTAACACCCGAAAACAGCAGTTAGAACTCAATGAAACAAACAACTTTTCTTAGTTCAATTTTTTTGTTTGGAGCCCCAGTTCTGCCAGAGCTTCTTCATGATTTACCGCTAAACATCAGACGAAGACTTTGGTGGACATTTTGAAAATCAAATTTAGTCCCTCCCTTGTTGTTTCATTGTTCATTGTTTTATTTTTCTTCTTTGTTTGTTTGTTTGTTTCTTGTTTATCTTGTTTAATTTTCTTGTTTAATGGCAGCAAGACTATTTTGTTTTAAACAATTGTTGCAGTTTGTTAAAATTTATCTTGTAATTCAATTTGAATAAAACTTTTTGGACAGATCGAAAAAAATGTTTCAGACAAATGTTGTGGAAGATAGTTTAAGGATTTTATAAATGTTTTATTTTCAAAAATCAATCGCGTGGTTTTCAAAATATCTTGTTTTGAAATTTTTGATCGGTCGCCATTTTGTTATTTGATAAAATAGAATAATTGCAAATACAAATGTTTTAGAAAACCGAAAGCAAATGCAGAAAGTTTTTGTATTTTTTAAATATTCCTTAAAATAAGGGAGTAATTGAAAAATTGAACTAAGAAAGGTTGTTTGTTTCAATGAGTTCTAACTGTCGTTTTCGGGTGTTACAACTTAGTATTAACAGCCTGTATGTTGTAATGGTAATGAATTCTCGTGTTCACCCTGTATATAATGCAATCGACGAAAACTAAGATTATTATGGAAGTTGAAATTGTCTGGGAACTTCGAGTTATATATTAGGATAATGAAGGAAGCCTTATAGTTCCTTGATCATATAACTAGTGTTGCATTGTACTTTATTTAGTACATGGACGTTCCGTGCATTGTTACATTATATTGTTGTGCTACATTGTTGTATTACATTGTTAAATTAAATTATTGCTATTTATACACTGAACTCAACATTATTGGGAACTTCTTAAGTCGATGTTAGCTGTTAGACAGCTGGGGAAGTTCTTCACCGTTATAAATTTTAAGAAACAAGTTATACAGGGTGTTATGGATTGCTTTGGCCAAAATTCAAGGACAAGGTCCATAATGAAAAATGCAATGAAATGTTCCTCGTCCATTCTCAATTTTCTTACTTTATTTATAGCATGTACCACAAATTTGAAGAACTGCTGAAATCATTCCTTTTTACTTCCTTGTACGAAGTAAAGGAAGTATTGTAATCGCGAAAAATTTCGATTTTGAGATTTCAACGGAAATATCCATTTTGACCATCCCTGAATCCATTTTGACTAATTTCGTCGTGACGTCTGTACGTACGTACGTACGTACGTGCGTACGTGCGTATGTATCTCGCATAACTCAAAAACGGTAAGCCGTAGAAAGTTGAAATTTTGTATTTAGGACTGCTATAACATCTAGTTGTGCACCTCCCTTTTTGGTCATTACATAATTTCTAGAAATGGTACTTTATTTGAAGCCTATAATAGATTTTAATGAAAAACCATCTTAAAATATAATCTAACACTTTTCAAATTTGGTATATAAGACTTTTATGTCAATTGGAATAACATAGTGGATTTTAGTTAAAACAGGCTAACCGGAAGTAGCATATTACCTGAAGGTGTTAACAGTTTTTCTTCAATAAAATGGTTTCATATTGATTTTAGAAATAAATGCTTCAAATAAAAATTTTAGACAATTAAATTCTGTGTCTAGCACATCAAGTACTATTAAATTAGCCCTTTGTATAAGCGAGATATGTATATTTAAAACTTATATAATTTTTGGTTTTTGTAATGAAGCTTGCTATGGATTAGGACAAAAAATAACAAAAAAATAAAAAATAGATGCTAATGTCAAATTACGTCAAATATGTGCAATTATATACTTGGGTCTATACTTCATATTGGTCTTGTGTAAGTTGTGTACAAGGAAGTCGTGTGTTGTCCACATCAGATTTTTTTTGATCGTAATTGGTTATGTTGCTGGGTAACGTAGTTTAAAATAATTGTTAGTAGACAAACATTATTTCAGTAGTTCTCAAAATCTGGGGTAGGTATAAAACATGTTTTTGTGGAAAAAATGTTAACCAGAAAGGAAAATGGCAACGGACTTTTTAACTGTATTTTTCATTATAAAGCTGTCCTTAAATTTTGGCCAAAGAATTCCCTAACATCCTCTGTATTTAGGTATACAGCATGCATTTCCTTCCTTTAATTGCAAAAGATGAGTTTATCGAGAAAAAAAAGTAAAATAACATGGGTTTATCAAAATAATTAGTAGAAGATAAAAATATTTGCTTGTCATGAATCTTAAAAGTTAATCATATCATGATATATTTTCTCGTTCAGACTATACGAGTACATAATGATAATTTCTAAAAGTGGTGATAAAAGTTTTGTAACAAAATTCAAGTATTACTTATATCTCAAAATAAAACAGTTCTTGTAAAGGAATGAAATAATAGAGGACAAAATTTGGAGGGCATATAGTACTGAGAAAAATGAGTAAAAAATGCTTAATCAAAATGGGTCCGATATTCAATAGATTCCGAGATATTAGGTAGTGAATAGTTAGTTTTTTCGGAGCTTATCTCCTCTATCTCGAAAACTATAAGAGTTACGACTTCGATTAAATGAGCCTTTTTGTTTACCTATCAGAGGTTATATCAGATGTGCTTTCGTTTTCAAAAAAAGTTAAACGTAATTTTCAAATAACTTCGTAACTATTAGAAACCGAGAAAAATGTTTCATATAAAATTTTATTGTTTTTTATAGTCTATCCACTGACAGACAAAAATATTCAATCACTATCTTTGTCAGTTTTTCTTCGATTCTTTTACAAGATGGCCTTTTTCTAGAAAAGATCAGACCTAAGTTGATACATATGTTTTTACTCATTTTGGGCACTTTTATATGCCCTCCAAATTTTGACCTCAATTTTTTCAACATCCTGTATATGTGCAATTACGCCAAAAATATGGAAACATCCATTTTTTGCTGTATTGAGTCGATCTTGAATTTTTGTCAAATTACAATGTTAAAATTCATAAAAGCAACTAACTAGATAAACGTATGTGTTTCCATATTTTAGCCGTAATTGTACGAGGTTTAATAATGGGGACAATATACAGAATGTTCGTTTTAAGTGGTACACTATTGCTATCTCAAGAACTATAAGAGCTACGAAGTAGGTTAAATTAGCAAACAATTTCTATTTTATAAGATTATTTTAATGAGCAAAACAATATTTTCTTTAGACCAGTGGTTCTCAAAATACGGGGTGCTACTTTCTTATTTTAAATGGCAACCTATTTTTTTATTTGCTTCTTCTATTCAGTATTTTCTTCTGAATTCAACGATATCCATATGTAATACTTTATTATTACAAAATATTTGAGAAAAATGCGAAATTAATAATGTATCATTTTTATTTAAATATGCCTATACAAAGAGTGCTATGGAAAAAAACAAATAAATCAAATGAAGAAATAACTACAAAAACTTTTATAATTTTCTCTAAGTTGTACATAATTATTATTTAAACAAGATAAAATACATAAATAATATAAGCAATCGTTTTATTGATTTTTTTCCATAGCGCTCTTTGTATAGTCATAAAAATGATACATATTATTAATTTTGCATTTTTCTCAAATATTTTGTAATAATAGAGTATTACATATGGATATCGTTGAATTCAGAAAAAAATACTGAATCCAATAAGTAAATAAAAAAATAGGTTGCCATTTAAAATAAAAAAGTAGCACCCCGTATTTTGAGAACCACTAGTCTAAAAAATTCTTGCTTCGCTCAATAAAATAGTCTTATAAAATAGAAATTGTTTGCTAATTTAACCGACCTCGTAGCTCTCATAGTTCTCGAGATAGCAATAGTGTACCACTTAAAATGAACAACATGATACAAAGTACTTAACACTTTTGCCAATCTGCAAAACTCTTGTGGAATGCACTTTATCGTATAGCCCTAGCTCCTTCAGCGATTTTACATTTAACTTCTCTATGATCACAAAATAATGTCCTCTTCATCTTCGGGAAACGGAAAAAGTTACAGAGAGGCATGTCTGGTAAATATGGTGGCTGTGCCATCACGACGATGTTATTTTTAACCAAAAAATTCATTGATTGATTGAGTAGTGTAGTGAAAAGCCGGTAAATACCTCTTTTAAAGTGATTCGGCGATTACTAAGCACAGGATCTTCAATTTATGTTTCTCCAATTTGTGGTTATAGTAACTGTCATTGTGTTTAGTTGTCACCTTGTCGGCTTGATTACTAGTTGAATAGAGATACCATCGCAAAAATGTTAGAATAAGATGCTAAGACTTAGTAATCAAAATGTCGAAATGATTTCAATACGTTTGAATTCTAAAATGAATAGTTTATACTGCATAGAGCATCTTTTATCAAAGAATATAAAAATAAACATGAATGAAATATCTATGTAACCATAATGACATTTCGACATATGTCATAAAATATAAAAATTAACCACTATGTAACTTCTTATTACAATTATTCATTATTTTATCTAGTTATGATACGCTCGGGCCATAGTGACGTCACTATACCCTTCCCCAAATTTTTTAATAATTTTTTCTCATAACTTACAAATAATTCATTTGAAAAATACGTATTTTTATATTTTAGTATTATACATGTAAAAAACTAAATTTAGTCACAACCCCATTATTTCGTATATTTGGTATTAGGTAATGAAAATTAATGAAATAATATAATACCAATTATTTTGAAATTTTTCATATAGATGACAAAGCTCCAACTACAACAGTATACGAAGACATTAGCGACGATGACTCGTCTTCTGATTCAGGAATCGCATGTCCCAACATAGAGCTATCCCCATCTATAGCAAATTGGAATTCAGATCAAGTTATGAAATGGATATTAGAATTATACGATAGAGAAGGTTTTCGATACGAAGATTTAAACTTACATTACTTTAGACAAAGAGATGGCAGATTTTTAATTCGCCTTACAGAAAAAGATTGGGAGAAAATAGACAAGAAGAGAAGTACATTTTTATATGAAAATGTTCAACGTCTTATTAAAGAATCAATTGCTAGAAGTGAGTATAATACATTAGAATTTTAACAACAATCCATTATTCTGTAATATTTAAACTGACGAAATTAATTTTTTTTTTTAACCGAAAAGAAATACTTATCTTGGTAAGCAGTACCTACTTCATATTTTATTTCTTTTCGTGTATGAAAAAAATAATTTTAAAAGAGTTATGATAGTGTCTTTATAAAAAAATGTCCTTAAACTGTGCAATAAAAAACAATGATAGAAATAATGAGTATGTCTATGCTTACACCAATCGGTGTCACTTTTCGTTAAATATCATACTCAAGAATATATTTGAAAACAAACAATGTAAAAATCTCTTGACTCGTTATCTTACTAACGCACGCTCTTTTGAGATATTTTACAGGACTTGTCTAGAAAATATAACTTTCAGGATTAACTCAATAAAGTATTACTGTCACAATTAAAAAATCGCCCGGAAAATGCTTACTTCTCAGTCAGTTGTTGCAGGTAGAAATCTCTCACGTATAAATATTTCACTCTCAATTTCATAAATTTCCTTCTCGTTATATTATTAGTATGTACAGTATTTTTATTCTCATATCATAAATAACTTATATTACAATTTTTTTTTTAAATAATCAATACGGAAACAATATATTTTAGATACAAGATAAATAAATAAGTTTTCCTCAACATATGTGACATATTTATCAATAAATAAAAATTGACTAACAAAATTCCTTATATTGAAATATGATAAGAAAAGGAAATTGGTGACATATTTCTACATATACCGCATTATTTGTGTGTCATTAGATAAAAAATATTGTAGAAATATAACTTATTCATGTTTCTCTTATTTTAGGAAATGAAGCACAAACTCGACTCAGTGTCATTAGTTATAGCAGCAGTAATAGTGTCCAAAGTTCAGGATATCATAGCGGGAATCAAAGTTCAGGTAAAAGGAAATTCATATCTAATAGATCCTTTATCAATATCCTGTTGAAACAATACTTGACTTATGAATGTATTGGTAATTAAATAATTTATCAGCATACTACTTATTCAATTATTGTATTTAAATATTTTTTTTTTGTTATTATCAGTACTCCATTATTTATGACGCCAAGAGCATTGTTTTAGTAAAATTTAATTAGTTAAAAATAAAAAGATAGCAATTATATATTTGAATTTTCTAAAGTATCATATTTAACCTTGGATGCTATTTACAAGATAATTCTAATAAATATGTACCTTTATTTTGTTTTGGAATCATAAACTTGTTTATCCGCCCTCAAAAACTAGTCCAGTAAATGAAGGATTTTACCCTACAAAAGGACGGGTAGTTCTGAATTTTTGATATGTTGAATAGGGTGGTTGGTTAATGAAAAATCCAAATTTCCACAAATCCCCTTCCTCCGCTCCCTCCGCCATCTTTTAAAAACCATCATAAATCGGCACTTTTTTCAGTTTTTCGCCGATAACTTCTATCTGGTGAATTTTGGCGAAAAAAAAGTTTTTTGCCGACTTGTAGAGGATGAAATTTCCTAATAATTTCATACGAAAAAAAAACCTTTTGTATCAAATTTTTAGAAAATTTCATTCTCTACATGTCGGCAAATAACTTCTTTTTCGCTAAAATTCACCAGATAGAAGTTATAGGCGAAAAACTGAAAAAGGTGCCGATTTATAGTGGTTTTTACAAGATAGCGGAGGGAGCGGAGGAAGGGGATTTGTGGAAATTTAGATTTTTCATTATCCAACCATCCTTTACAACATATCAAAAATTCAGAACTATCCGACCTTTTGCAAGGTTTTACTGGACTAAACGGGTGCAATTTGGCTTTTATCGCCCGTCAAACGTCAAAATCTTCGTTTTTAGATAAATGTCAGACAACATAATAAATTCGATAAATCACAATTTTTGATTACCGCTGCTCGTAAAACTGTTCGTATTCTTTCTCGTATACGTCTTTTCACTTCTGTGGAACCAACTTGCTCTGGGCAGCGTCAAATTCATTAAATATTTCTTTTGAATAATCGATATCTTCCATTTTCATTTGACACTAAATTAAAATTTGTTATAAATAAACAATATAGCTAGAAACCACAGTATACTTGAAATTCACAAGACCCGCACAACGATACCGAATATATACCCCTTGATTCGTTGAATTTCGAGAACCAAAATAAAACGTTGTTTGAACCAAGGGTAAAAAAATGGTTATAGCACTCGGGAAAATTAAAGCTCGACGCGTAGCGGAGAACTTTAAACATTCCCCCGTGCTATATTTTTTTGATTATGCCCTTAATACATAAATAACTAATATGAAATAATTTCATAAAATATTACAATTACAGACGAAGAAGAACCTCGAGTTCCCTACGTGAGGAGACGCGGGCGACCCAGATCTGCTACAGCAAAAAGAAGAAATAGCCAACGGCTTGGAAGAGTGTGGGAATTTTTAAGAGATTTACTATTAAATCCTTTATTTTGTCCGAGAATAATATGCTGGGAAGATTATCCTGCTCGGGTTTTCCGATTAGTCGACGGAAACGAAGTTGCCCGAATGTGGGGAGTGAAGAAGAAAAATCCTAATATGAATTATGGGAAATTTAGCAGATCAATTAGGTTAGTAGTTTCCAAATAACTTGCACAAAAATGTGTTTACTTGAATTTTTTTATTTTTCTGTAGCTATTTATTAATTTGAGGAAAGTTGTTAACATAAAACTTGTCTATAATTAAAAACTACAAAATATGAAACTAAAATCAATCGCTTTTTTAAAAATATTTTACGGAAAAAGGTTAATTAAAAATTTTTGAGCATATTTCAGAGTGCCGTCGGACTTGTGATGTTTATCTTCCAAACAAATAGTAGATTAAGTGTTACTAAATAATCGATATCTCATGCAATCGTACGCAGTATTTATTTTTTTAAAAACCGAGGTTTCGGCACTCACTTATACCTTCTTCAGGGTAAGATCTTATTGAAGAAGTATATACCAAAACGCCGATTTTGTAAGAATAAATGCTGAATGAATGAGATTTTAAGTATATATACCTAATCTATACCACAGACGAGAAATTTACCCCATATAAACAGTAGATTAGTTTTTAACAGTACTAGTAGTACTATTCAAAAATATTGCAAAAAGCCATATAAGTAGATAGTAGAATAGTTTGTATAAGAAGTAAAAAAAAATATTAATGTTCATGTAAGTTAAATACACAGCATGGTAGGGGAGACCGGTGTCAATTGTAACAGGTGTCAAATGTAACAAGGATAGGTAACAGGGCCATCTTTTCGAAGTAGATTAAAACGCGCTTGCAGAGTGAAGCAGAAAGAGTCGTAGCTCTTTGGTATTTAGTGTAAGTACATACGCGCAAATACGGCGTCTGTTTCTGACGAATGTCTATAAATCGACAAAAAAGTAAATACAAGTAGTGACACACATTGTTTCTAAAACACTATAAGTGCTCTGCTCGGAAATATTTCAATTTAAGGATCAGTTTGTGAGTTATATTTGCTTTTATTTTTCATTAAAAAATATTTCGAATTATTACCTAATAAATACAAAAAAGCAAATAATATCTTTATAAGTGAAGCGGTATCAGTTGTAACACATGCCACGGTGTCGATTGTAACAAGTTTAATATTTAAGTACAGTATTGATCATGATAAAAATTACAAGAAAAAACTACTGCTATCAAAAACATAAAAGAAGAAGAGCAAAAAAACGAAAAACACTTCCGAAAGTAACAGTCGCAGATTACTCTTCAGATGGCTCCGATGAGGAAACTCTCTGATATGTATTGGCCCACATTTTTTGAGCACAGGAGATTGGTTGCAGTGGCGAAAATGTAAAATCTGGATACCTGGCAAGTTAAATTGTACGAAGAAAGGCCTATTTTATGTTTACCTAAACTGCAATTTCGTTAGCGACTAAAGGCATTGGTCAAAATGGTCCATATCACCAACAGAATATATATTTTGTTTGGTTTTAGTTGAGTCATCTGAATTTTGTATTTTCTGAGGTAATAAATAAATGTTTATTTTTTCAATAATTTCTTCTTTTATCTGTTATTTTATCTTATTACATCACTGTTAAAATTTGTTACAATTGACACTGGCACTGTTACTATTGACACCAGTTAGGTGTCAATTGTAACATTTGTAATGCCTGACTAAAAATCCTTATACTTTTATATTTGTCACATTTTCAAAAGTTAAAAATTCAAAATATTCACTAAGGTGGGTAGGTTCTCATATAGGTAATTTCAAAATTTCGAAACGTAACGTTAACTCGTGAAAAATAAAAATTTAAATTTTGTAGTAATTGACACCGGTCTCCCCTACCTAGTGATAATATTACGACTTGGTTTATTTTTTAATAGACATTAGAAAGTTAATAAGAATAATAGCAATATGGACCCTTTAAACCTTGATTTCTATAGTTACATAAAAAAATGCTAAAATTTATTTATGTTTAACAAATATGTTGTTTGTTTCAGGCATTACTACAAAATGAAAGTAATAGAGTCCGTTTCTGGGAAACGATATGTATATAAATTTGGTATAAATGCCGAAGGTTGCGAAACAGAAAATCCGAATTTTGGAATTAATGTAAATAGGACATAAAGTTAAAAAAGAAAATAAACTATGGTACCTAATATTAATGTTTTTTTTGTTTATATATCCCACTTTTGTAATGTACAATCCCGCATATGTGGTCTGAAGGAAATAAATTATTTTTTAAATATTTTTAATTTGTGGTTTTCATTGTGATTGTGTTTATCATGCGTATTTTTTGCAGTTCTATAGAAATGTGTATCTGATTGTATTTTGTATAAATTTGTTGAGTATTTTTGAGGTTTTTCCTAATAGGTGATAAAAAGAGAGATAAATTAAATCAGTGAAGTATTGAAGCACTGATAAGCTGATAAGGTGTTCACAATATTAACCAAATATTTTAACAGCCTTGATCGCAAAGTAAATGGAAATTTTTTCTATGGAATATTGTATTGTTTTTTGTTGCTTTTTAAATATATTAGTTAGTCGAAGTAGTTCCGGTTTGTACAGTGCTCTAAAATTACATAGATATTGACGTCATAACCAAAAACCAAGTGTAACAAAATATTATTTAAAAAAATATATTTTAATAATTCATAAAATTCAAATATGTCCCTTTGAGTATATTACCTATATAATTTGATCCACATTATTGTTTCTCATAACGGCATATTCATTATACAATAGAAATATTGTGAGCGAAATTTCTTATTGGCAAAATCACTAAAAAAACTAACTTTTACTAAATTAACTGCTATTTTGTATTTGACATTTAGAATGAAACCAAAATAACAATAAATCATGCAATTTTTACAGTAAAGAAGTGAACTTTTATAATTACTATCATGGGCACCCGCAGGAATTTTCGTAAGATGATGTTAAAATGTAAGATGGGGCTGAAATAGTTATTTACGTATAGAAGATCGAAATAAAAGGTTTATGCCTGCGGACGTAATTTGAAGCCCGACGTGTAGCGCAGGGCTTTTATAAGTCCAAGGGTGTAAACTTCTTTCGGCATGAGGTACGTACGGCAATCAAATGAAATGTTTTTAAATTATTTTTTAAATACACATTTAAAGTTTGTTGCTTTGTAAAAATATTACGTGGCCATGTCACAAAACAATAAGACGATGAATTGCATTGCTAATTATTTGGTTATGTGATTAAAAACAAGTCAAGCTTGAGGGTTGCAGGCAATTTCTGAAGAAATTCTTCAAACAACTCTAATAGAAGCTAGTGAAGCTTTCGCGGAACTGATATTATATTTTTTTTTAAAATGAGAGTGTTGATTATATTTCCAATTGTATTTTTTACGTTTTGTTTACCAGTCGCCGGGCTTTTTCTCTACTTTACCGCCCGAATCTGTTACTTTACCGCCAGCTGGGTGAAATTATATCCCCCGAGTTACGTAAGTAATACGTTCCGTAAACTATTACGTAATTTGAATTTATGTAAGTCGAATTTGTAAACTGCTTAAGTGTAACTTCGTAAGAAACTGCAATACGGTATTATTTGTTATATGAAACATCATGCAGTAGTATTTATTCCGGTATAATTTATAGAAATAACACTTTTCAAATAAAAAAAAAAATGACAGCTAAATTTATTACGTGGGTAACTGCAAATTTAGTCGGGGGATTATTATAATTTTAGTTTAAAGATACTTGTACAAAAAAATAATCATATTTTTTATTCAATTTTCACATTTTAAATTGTTATTATCAACTCCATAGCAATAACTACAAATAACTGTTTATTTGCTAATGAGTAAAAAAAAATAAGTCACTCTCACAGAATTTTAACTCGCTGTGCAACAAATAATGCATTTAAAATAACATCACGCACGTAAATAACACTTTCACCACAGTCTTTATCAGATAGATTAGCCATTTTCATGATTTTTCACGACACAAATGAGAGAAAATAAAGCTTGTTTATAATTTATAAATGAACGACTTTGTCAAAATTGTGCCCGAGTGTCTGGTCGCGAATCCGGAGAACTGGGTTCGATTCCGACCGACGCCAAATATTTCGATTTTTAAAGGCACAAAATTGACCCCTGTGGCACACTCTCCAAGCCAGCAATGACTGCCCGTGAAGTGACGCCTGGTAAACGCCCGCACAGTACAAATATGTCATCTTCATTACCGAAGTCTGTGTACACCAAGCAATGCGTAATAGTATGCCGTGATGATATTATATATTATAATGGTTTTTATTATTATTTCGTCAAAATTGAAGAAATGAATAAAATACATATTGCATAGTTAAGAATAATTATTCAATCAAATAATTTAACTCACTCGCCCTACGGTGTATAAATATCTATTATAAAATGTTAAATAATACAGAATTTGTCAGAAATAATAATTTATTGTAAGTTTCCATCTTTTCATGTGCTCCTGTTTAACATATACACCAATTCTTGTTTTGATGTGAAATATATGCACAAGCAAGAAAAGAGTAACAAGTCAAATTTAATAAATACATATTTATTTTAATTTTTCTGAGAGGTATTGAACTCATGCTAAAATCCAGATTTAAGTGAATAAGCACGTTTTAAGGTCCGTAAACCTGATTTTAACATTTTACGATGATGCCTGTCTCTCTCTCTCTTTCTCTCCCCCTCTCTTTCCCCCCCTCTCTTTCTCCCCCCCCCTCTCTTTCTCCCCCCCCCCTCTCTCTCTGTGTGTGTGCGTGTGCACGCGCGCGTGCCTGTGCGTGCGCGCGTGTGTGTGTGTCGGTGTGGATGTTGGAGGTACAATTTCTTAAATTCTATGACTAAAGACCTGTTTTACTACGAATTCCTCAATCTAATATTAATGGGCAGAGGTGAATAGGTTCTGGTATCGTTTGAACAAAAAAATTCTTCAAAATATTATTTTTTGAAAATTTTTGTTCTTGCAAATATTAAAGAATATTAAATTCTCCATCTGCAACATTTAAATTGTTTATAATATTTCCTACAGATTTAGAGATAAAAGATATAAATAAAATAAATAAATAAATATATCATTACGGCTTATTACCCATTGCTGGGTGTGCCAATCTGCTTTGTACACCGATATCGGTAATGATGAAATATTAAAAGATATAATATATAATATACTCTGTTGTACAAAATCGCACAGCCCAAACAATTCCACAGTGCAGGCGCCAAAGAAAGTTGAGTGCAAAATGTGAGGACTGGCAACTATATGCTCAGATTCTTATACATGAGATTCCAAATAACAAAAAGTCGATGTTGCCGGCAGCTGTGTTGATCCCGTTCCTTCTCCTCGCACCACGCTTCACTAATAACAAATAAAAAAGTTAGATATTTTTATTGTCCAGTGACGTACGAAAATAATGTTTTTATCAGTAAATTTTCAATATAGGTATAATAAAAACTTACATACTTATTTTTCTCTCTTTCGATTGGTATAAGGGTTATTGTGTTTTAAATAATTTTTTAGATAATACCTGCTATACTTACTTACAAGGCGAGAGGTTCTGTGCATCAGATTTTTTTCTTTATGCCGTTGCAAGGATTTTTATATGACTTCTATGTACTAAATTTTATATTGTTCTTTAAAGAGCCTCAAGTTTGAAAATATCACGAAAAATCTATTGAATATTTTATAATTAATTATTGAAATTTGTGAAAAAGTCCCGTAATCTGATACAGAGTACATAAAGTTTAACATGTGACAAACTTTTGCCTTGTTTATTTATATAAATAGCGTAGGTGATGGACAAACTGTTTTCCTATTGGCTATGAATGACGTACTATATGTGTTCTGACGTCACAGGAATGGGGAAGCGGGGTTGGTTTTCATGACTATTTCTGGCGCCAATATTTTTATTTAATTATTTGCGAAAATAAAAATAAATTATTATTTTTTATTAGGTATTATAAAAAATATTGCATAAACTTTAAATTAAAATACTTTTTAAAAATGGTAAACTGGCTCATCATCATAATTAAATATAAGCCCTGCAGTAAACATACAATAAACAATTTAATTTACGCACCAAATTACAAATATTTTTAAATATTCACACAAATCTAACAGTGCTAGCATATAAATTCTCGTTGGATTTGCTATCTAGAATCTAGACTAGCAAAACGTTCAATAGAAGGTACTTCTATTTCGCTAGATTTGCAGGGAGAAATTTACCGGCTAGTTAAATGCCACTTTCCATCCGCTAAAATGTCATTGTTATTCTGACAAGCCAAACTGTAATATAAATGACAAAATCAGTAAACACTTTGTTTTGTTACCTATAGCCCTATAGCCACACTGTCATAGATAATAGATCTTTGTACTAATACAAAATAATGCCGTTTTCAGTTCAGTGGCGGCGCCAGAATGGAAATGTAGGGTGGGCACAATCAAAAAATGAGTGGATACCAAAGGGGAGGGGTATGTGGTAAGTCGTAATAGGTCATGTAAATGTAACCGAAGAAAAAGGCGCCGCAGGCAAATTTTTTTTTCGTTCAAGGTCAAATGCCTTATAAATGAAATTTACATTTTATCAAGGGATGTGAAGTTGATAAACTGTTTAAACTATGAAATTTGAATGACAACATTAATATTTCAATAACAAGCCATAAATATTAACTGTGTGAAATACAATAAGTATTTAATTTTCTTCTTTATCTTAAATTATAATATTTGGATTGAGGGGAGTAGGTACCCCCATTACCCCGCGACCCTTGTATTCGCGCCTGGTGGGCACCCATTTATTTTAATAATAAAGATACCTATATAGCATTTTTCCATATACACACATGAATCAAAACAGATACAGGTATCCATATTAAAATAATTACATATACCGAGTGTTTACTTTTTTATGAATTACAGGAAATACTGTGGTGAAATTTTCATAGAGCTGTAATTTCTGCCCTATTAATTTTAGAACAAAAGTATAAATATAAATAATGTTCAGAATTAAAAATAAAATTTTATTCACAACTATTTTATATACCAAAATTATTATTTCTATAAATGGGTGGGCACTTGGGTGGGCACAAGTCTTTTTAGGGTGGGCACGTGCCCACTCTGATCTCCCCCCCCCCCCCCCCGTTAGCGCCGCCACTGCTTCAGTTTACTAAAATTTTGCGCACAAGAAGTGCACACCGATCAGGTGGAAAGTGAAAAACAAATACTTAATTCAGTTCACGTTTATTCAAATTTTGAATATTTAATAAACATATAAATTCTAAACTACTTCCGTTACAATTATTAACGTCATTAGGCCGATATAAAGCAAACAACGGACAGGGCGGTTAATGTATCGAGTGAAATTTCTTTATAAACGAAAACGTAGTGTCGAAAAAGTTCGCACCGAAAAGATAAATGAAAGACGCAGCACCGAGAAAGTGCGCCAAAATTGCGTAATCAATTAAAAACCCTATCAACAAATTATTAAAACTCAAAAAATATTAATAAAATTAATGTTTAAAACTCAATTACCTACTAATTCATTATGAATAAATAGTAGACATACCTCGTGGAAAAGATTTTCCAGCCTTGTGCTCATTAACTCAACGTTTCTCGAATCGGTATCTATGTAATATAGATACTGTAATGTGTGAGCACCGCCGCGCTGAGCCTGCGTCTTAGTCGATGACGTCATTGTCGCAAACAAGTGGCGAAGTAAACAAAAAGTCTCGACCTGTTTAACTACTTCCGGTCGCATGAAGCTTTTGTATTCGATGTTATTATCGTATGCAATGTTCGAGAGTTCTCCAGAAGGTAATGGCAGCTATATAAAAGGGACGTAGCTATGTTCCGTTAGTGAAGTCGGACAGCGAAGTTCAGTTCCGTATACAGAGGCTGTGGAGGTAAATTCAGTTCCGTTATTGAACTCAGGCAGTTGAGTCTACAGACGCTGTGGAAGAGTTCTGTAAGTAGAGAGTAGAGATGAGTGGAAGTGAGCTGACGAGTGTAGACTTGTGACGGAAGGTGAACTCGGGCAATTGAGTATACAGGCGCTGTTATTGTATTCAGTTGAGTATACAGACGCTGTGGAAATCAGTTGACTATACAGACGCTGTGGAAATCAGTCAGTAAATTAGCTAGTGCAGTTGAAGAGAGTTCAGAAAGAGAGTTGAAAGGAGTGAATTCTTTCTGGGCAGTTGATTATACAGACGCTGTGGAAGTCAGCTAATTATATAAACGCTGTGAAGGTTGGAGGTCGGACAGTTGAATGTGATATATATAAATACAGTGAAATAAATAGAGTATAAATAAATAGTTGCATTGTTTAAATAAATAAATAATCTTAGTGTCTAAGTAACTAATTATATTTTTATCTTAAATTAGTATTTAATATTTTTTTAACCATAGTAATCGTCATTTTTATTATCTTTTTAATATTTATCGTTTAAAACATCTATTTAATTAATACTAAATCTTTGATTTTTACACACAAAAATAAATTAATTAATTAATTATATGCAATGAGTGTTTACAATTGAAGCATTCTGGTTATCTTGAACCACTTCAGTAAACTACGATTCAGATTATACTGCTTAAAACCTATAAAAACATGTTCATTTTATATAAAAGATATTACAAAAATACTCAGTTTCAGTTTCAAAAAACTTTTCGATAAGTATTTCGGCTTACTACACCATCATACGGAAATTAGAAACAGTTTATAGTTTACTGATGAAGGTGTAGTAAGCTGAAATATGTATCTAAATAAATTAAAAGTTTTTTGAAAGTAACAGAGCATTTTTTAACTCCTTTTAAATGGTTGAAAATGTTTTAACGAGGACCGAGAGTAGACTAAATCAATGTTTGTTATATCACAATTTAATATTATGTAATATATATTGTTAAAATATATTTGAATTTCTAATGAAACAATAATTTGACATCATAGGTAAATAATAGATATTTATGTACCTAACAAGTGAGTAAAGTATATTTTTTATTCACGAGAAAGAATTTTTTTGTCTGCAATGGGAGTGTAAAAAAAGTGCCGTAGATTTTCATTATTTCATTCCGCAGCGTTAAAAAAGTGCACTTTTTTCACACTTTTACCTCTCGCTAAGAGAGGTATTGAATTCATGCTAAAGATCGCATATCCAGATTTTAGTGAATAAGCACGTTTTAAGGTCCCTAGAATCCGATTATAACATTTTTACGATGATGTCCGAATGTGTGTGTGTGTGTGTGTGTGTGTGCGTGCGTGCGTGCGTGCGTGCGTGCGTGCGTGCGTGTGTGTGTGTGTGTGTGTGGATGTAGGATCCACGATTTCGCAAATACTATAAGACTAAAGACATTTTTAACTACGGATTCCTCAATCTAACAATAATGGGAAGAGTTGATTAAGTTTTGGTAACAATTGGACAACCGAAAGTAGTAGTTACAAGAAAAAAAATCATCTAAATATTATTTATCGAAAATTTATGTAAATACTTATATTAAAGAATAAAGAACGTTAAATTCTTTATTCGATAAATATAAATTTATTATTAAATCTCCTATAGATTTAGAGATCAAGAAATGCATATAAAATAATTTTATGTAAAAAATCTCAGATCAAACTACTTCAAGGCAAGAAATTCAAATGTTTGTAATTGACACATAAATGTCATTATGAAGATTATGTAAATAAAAAAAAAGTCAACAACGCAAAAGAATAAACATAAAAAAGAATATACGTAAAAAAGAATATAAAAGGAATTTGCGAAAAAATGACGAATATAAAGAAAAACAAAAGGAAAGTAGAAAAAGAAAATTTCAGGATATTGAATATAAAGAAAATGTATGTATTGCACATAATTTATATTAAAATATCCCATAGATTTTGCAAATATATGTGAGAATTATTTTGTAGTGAGACATGAATATATGTATTTGTATTTAAAAATATTTTTTTGTTTTATGCGTACAACTGTGGCGGATCAAGTAAACTTCTAAATATTATATTTTATCAAGTTATCCGCCACGTTAGTTCCCACCATTGTTGATCAGCTGTTCCGAGGTTACTTCGGAACAGCTGACAACAAAAAAACATCATTAGTTTTGTATTTCAAGCAAATGTAACGTCAAAAATTATATTAACAAAATAAAACAGAAATCTTTACATTGCATTTTACAATTTAATTTCCAAGCGTTTATTTTACAAATTGTAACGGTTGGATTATCTTCGTATTAAGATGAGCCAATCGTTACAAATTGGTGACCCCGAAAAGGAATCCGCCCCTCTATTCCATATTCTTTGTTCTACTCTACCTTACTAACCTCTCCAATATGACTGAACAGGCTTCTTCGCAAGATACCTCTCCAATCTCCAGTCCTGAACCAACCTCAGATCCTCCTCCAGCGGCAGCCCCCCCCCCCATTAGTCGGGGCTACACAACAATTCAAGCTACCTGAATTCTGGCCCGACGACCCGGAGCTATGGTTTGCCCAGGCAGAAGCTCAATTCATCGCCCACAGAATTTCGTCTGAAGCAATCAAATATTTAAAAATTGTCACTTCGTTGCGACCAGACCAAGCTTTGGAGATTCGTGATCTTATTATTTGTCAACCACAAGTAGACCCTTACTCCACATTAAAACATGCTCTCATTACTAGAACTACGTTATCCGACAAGGAAAATTTTCAAAAATTACTTTCTGTTTCCGAACCAGATAACAAGAAACCTTCTCAAATTCTACGACAAATGCGCCAACTTATTGGAGACAAATCTATCGACGAAACTCTCCTCGAAGAACTCTTCCTACGGAAATTACCCCATCAAGTACAAATAATGTTGACAACGTCATCTGTCAATCTTGAAGAAAAGGCGGATATGGCAGACAAAATTGTGGAAATTTCAAGACAATCCATCGCAACAGTAACTTCGCAGGTAGACGAACTACAAGGAATGAAAAAAGAATTACAAGAACTCAAGAGATTGATTACAAGTTTACCAGTGACACCGCGCGAAACAGAACGTCAAAATACAAATTCTCCTAGCCCATACTGCTGGTATCATCTGACATTTGGCAGTAAAGCCAAAAAGTGCGTGACCCCTTGCAAATGGACTACCCATAAACCAACAGAAGAAGTTGGTATTAAAATCAAAAATCCACTACTTCCTACACCTAATACTAACATCATTTACAGTTTTAGCAAATCTTCACCTTGCCCTCTGTTCCACGTTTCTGATGCGATATCCGGACATAGATTCTTAGTGGATACGGGTGCGGAGGTAAGTATAATTACCCCAAATGTTACACATCGTCATCTACAACAAAATTTAACTCTACAAGCCATCAACCACTCCAATATAGCAACATTCGGAAGCACTACACTAACATTAGATTTGGGATTACCAAAAACATTTACCTGGAAATTCATTATAGCTAATGTCAAATATTCCATTTCAGGCGCAGATTTTATTCATCACTTTAATCTCAGTATTGACTTACGCAATAAACGCTTAACAGACAATTCTAAATTATCTTATTCTCCTATTTGCAATTTAACTAAAAATACTCAAATCACGGATATATATGAGAGTTTGCTTTCTAAATTTCCAAGTTTGACAGATCCTTTCAAAGTAAAACGTCAAATTAAACACAAAGTGACACATCAAATAATCACAAATGGCTCACCTGTTTTCTCAAAGCCTCGCCGATTACCACCTGAACGTCTAAATTTCGCAAAAAATGAATTTAATAAATTAATAGACATGGGAGTTATCAAGTCATCGACGAGCAACTGGTCATCCCCACTACACCTCGTACAAAAACCACCCCCGGACTTATTTAGACCTTGCGGAGACTTTCGAGCACTAAACAACATAACAGTACCAGACAGATATCCTTTACCCCACATACAAGACTTTGTGATAAACTTACAGGATAAAAAGATCTTTTCAAAAATAGATCTAACAAAAGCTTACCATCAAATTCCAATGCATAAAGACTCCATCGAAAAAACAGCTATAACAACACCTTTCGGCCTATACGAATATTTAGTCATGCCTTTCGGTCTTCGCAATGCCGCGCAAACATTCCAACGATTTATCGATGAGGTAACACGTGGTCTAAATTTCTGTTTTGCATATATTGATGACATACTCATTGCAAGCGAAACATCAAAAGAACACGAAGAACATTTAAAAACTCTCTTCAATAGACTCCAACAATACGGTATCATCATCAACTCAAACAAATGTCAGTTCGGTCAAAAAGAAATTGAATTTTTGGGACATCATATTTCAGAAAACAGCATCACACCAGTACCAAATAAGATTGAATCCATTAAACATTTCCCGGAACCAAAAACACAAAAGTCACTAAGAGAATTCTTAGGTCTAATAAACTTTTATCATAGATTCATTCCAAATTGCTCTCTTATCGCACAACCTTTAAATCAACTAATAGACAACAAAAAAACCAGTTCCAGCACTTTGGTTTTGGACCAAACAGCTAAACAAGCATTCAAAAAATTACAAACTGCCTTAATCAATTACACAACCTTAACAATTCCAAAACAACACGCAATGACCAACTATTAAAAAGAGTCGATTTAGACAAGGGAGATATATATTTACCATGTTTTAGTATCGAAGTATGCAAAGCTCATGAACAAGCTGAAAAGCAATTACAAAAGATGGTTCTGCTGGGAGTTTTGATGAGACGACCAGACCTGGACCGATGCTCGGACTTTGTAGTGGCTGTTATCGAATGTGGGGGTAAACTCGTTGTCGAGATTGGTGGTGGGCTGGTTGCCACCGAGGAGTCTTCAACACTTGTCTCTTGAGTTGCTTCTTTATTCTTCTTTTCTTCTTCTTCTCCTCTTTCCTCAATGACTTCTTCTTCTCTTTTCTCTGGAATTTCTTCTTGAGTCTGAAAAGATGGAAATTTCTCTTCTGTGTTTCTAATGTGGATTCGGTTTCTTCTAAATTGGTGACCGTCAATATCAATTACATATGATCTTGGACCTAGTTGTTGAATTACTTTTCCGGGTTTCCAAGGTTCACGTCTTCTGTCTGGATTAACTTGTGCGCGAATATCTTGTCCAATTATTAGTTCTGGTAATGACTTTGTCCGTTTATCAAAGCTTTGTTTATATTTTTGTTTTCGGGTGTTTATCTGCTCTTCTACATTAGTACAAACTTTCGGGAACAATAAGTCTGTCGCTGTTGGTATAAGTGTTTTTGTTCTTCTGGACATGAGTTTTTGGACTGGTGACGACTTCATTCCTCTAGTTGGAGTATTACGCCAATCTAATATAGCTAAATATATATCTCCCTTGTCTAAATCGACTCTTTTTAATAATTTTTTTGCGATTTTGACTGCTGATTCAACTTTACCATTACTCTCATGGTGATATGGTGATGAAGTATTAAATTCAATATCCCAATTGGCTGTGAAATTTCTAAATTCTTTGCAGTCTAGTTGAGTGCCTCTGTCCGGAATTCCGTGTATGCTAAAATTCTGTTTGCACGCTATTATGATATCTTCTGCTTTCGTACTTTCAAGTTTGTTTAATTCCCAATAGTCAGAGTAATAGTCCACAGTAATTAAATATTTGTCTTTTTTAAATTCAAACAAATCGAGACCTACTTTTTTCCAAGGTCTGTTCGGTGTTCTATGGGTCATTAAAGGTTCTTTAGTTTGATTATCCTTAGTTTCATTACATGCTCTGCATTTATTGGTAACCTCTTTGATATCTTCAGCCATTAGCGGCCAAAATACAATGTCTCTCGCTTTTCTTAGACTTGCTTCTGTACCTAAATGACTTGCGTGTATTCTTATAAGCATTTCTTCTCTTAAACTCGTAGGTATAATAATTCTATTACCTTTATATACTAGACCATCTTGTACTGTAATTTCTTCTCTGTATGGCCAATATTCGTATATATTTTGATCTATTTGATTAATTTTGTCGGGCCATCCCTTCATAACAATTTTGATCAATGTTTGCAATTTGGAATCTAATTTCGTATGCTCTTGAATTTTCGTAAGTCTCTCTTTAGTTACGTTGACAAATTCAACTTGTGATATCTTCTTTAGATTCTCGTACATTTTGTTTTGTTGATTTAATTTAAATATTTCGTATTCGGTTTGTGATTTTCCCGTTGTCTGTAATGTTTGTCTCGATAGAAAATCAGCTATAAACATTTCTTTACCTTTTTTATATATTACTGACAAATTATATTTTTGTAGTTGTAGTAACATTCGTTGTAGACGTTTTGGAGCCGTTATAATTGGTTTCTTGAAAATAATTTCTAATGGTTTATGATCTGTTTCAATTGTGGTTGATTTCCTTCCTGCTAAATATTGGTGAAATTTTTGACAACCAAAAAGAATCGCAAGCAATTCTTTTTCAATTTGCGCATAGCTATTCTTTTCTGTCTTTGTTAATCTTCTTGAAGCGAATGCAACTGGTTGTCCATCTTGTAAAAGAGTTGTTCCTAAGCCATAATCACTGGCATCGCACTGCACTGTTATTTCCTTCTTTGTATCAAAATATTGCAATACTGGAGCTTTAGTGATCATCTCCTTTATTCTTTGGAATGCTACTTCCTGTTCTTTGTTCCATACCCAAGTAACGTCTTTATGTGTTAATATTCTTAGTGGTTCAGCTACTTCTGATAAACTTGGTAAAAATTTTGCTAAGTATACCACACAACCAAGAAAAGTTTCCATTTCGCTTTTATTTTGTGGCCTTGGCATTTCCGTTATTGCTTTAGTTTTTTCTTCATCCGGTAAAACTCCTTTATCAGTAAGCTTGTGTCCAATATAATTAACAGATTTTAATAATAGTTTCATTTTTTTCTTATTAAATTTCATGTTTACTTCTCGTGCTCTTTCAAATAATCGTTCTAAATTCTTATTGTGATCTACTAATGCTTGCTCCTCTGTCTCACCTCTTCCTATAATGAGAATATCGTCAGCTACATTTTGAATTCCTTCTAGACCTTCTAAAATTTCATTTTGTCTTCTCTGATACTCTTCTGGGGCTACTGATATACCAAATGGTAAGCGATTCCAGCGGTATCTACCTAGCGGTGTCCAAAATGTAGTCAGGAAACTACTTTCTGGATCTAATTTTACTTGCCAGAATCCGTCCTTAGCATCTAACACTGAAAAGAATTTTGCGTTTGTTAGTTCTGGTAGGATTTCTTCTATGGTTGGCAAGGGATAATGCGTTCTTTGAAGCGCTTTATTCAATGCTTGAGGATCTAAACATATTCTCATTTTGTTTGGTTTTTTTACTACTAGCATGTGATTGATCCATTGCGTTGGCTCAGATACTTTTGTTATTATATTTAAATTTTCAAGACGTTTTATTTCCTTTTTTACATCTTCTTTTAAAGCGACTGGTATTTTTGGATCTACAGTTAAATGACATTCTCCTGGTAAGGTTCCTAAACCATTAAAAATGTCCTCATATTCGCTTATAATGCTTTGTAATTCTTCTTTTCCTGCTTCTATGGATTTCGCCTGTATTGTACAGAGATTGGCTTGGAGTGTTATTAAACCCATTTCTTCACAACTCTGTGCTCCTATTAGTGGTGTTTGGTCATTATCAACAACCTGAAATATTAACGAATACTCTTGATTATTATGTAAACATTCGATTGTTGTCTGTCCTCTTGGAATGATTATTTCGCCTCCATAACATTTTAATTTTATTCTACTTTTACTTAATGGTGGCTGTCCATCTTCGCACAGTCTTGCATATTGCTTGAAGCTCATAACATTGCACGATGCGCCCGTGTCTAATTGACATGCTATTTGCTTAATATGATCTTCTTTTTTCATTTGTAGATTAATTATCCATTCCTTTTTATGATTCGTTGCCGTATTTATAAATTCTTGGATACGATAGCATGAATCTGAATCCGTTTCCTTATCTTCTTCTGTTACAGTTTTAACTTTCGATTTGTAATCCTTCTTTTTTTGAAAATTGCATGCTTTTGCAAAGTGATTTTTCCTGTTACATAATTTACAACTTTGACCGTATGCGGGACAGAATTGCGCTCCTTTTTTATGACATCCAAAACAATATTTGCATTTATCAATGTACGTTTCTTGTTTGATGCTGCTGAACAAGAAGCAAATGAAACGATAGAGGAATATGTATGTATTGCATGCGTCCACTGCTTTATCTAAGGTTAATTCTCCATCCCGTAATAATCTTTTACGCAATGTATTGTCTTTTATTCCTATAACTATCCTGTCTCTAATCAAACCTTTTTCTAGTTCTCCAAAAGCACAGGTACTTGCTAACTTTCTCAATCTACATACATATTCCTCTATCGTTTCATTTGCTTCTTGTTCAGCAGCATTGAACATGAAACGTTCATAAATGACATTTGTCTGTGGTAAAAAGTGTTTATCCAGAGCTTCTAGTATACCTTTTACGGTTTTACGCTCAGCCTCTTCTATTTCTAAGTTTTGGCAAATTCTAAAACAATCTGGTCCCATCACACTATTCAAAATGGCGGTTCTTATTGGTTCGGGTTTTGAGCTTAATTCTGTTGCTATTGAATAATTTTCCCAAGCGATTTTAAAGAATTTCCAATTATCTGCAACATTGTTTTTTACATTAACAGGTTCTGGTGGAGGAATATTTATAGATAAACTTCTAGATGTACTTCCCATGCCTGCTGTCTCTTGTGTATTATTATCTGGCATTATGCTCGTATTTAATGTTTTCTTCTCAAATAAGATTTCATATGTACCTTATTTTCGTATTCGTTGGTAAATATATTGTATGTAAATATATTTTTCAACATAAAATACCCCACACCTGACACCATGTTTTAGTATCGACTTTATTGAGTGGAATGATACATACAAGAACGTGTATCGTGGTATTGTGGAGCCATCCACTGGGCATATGTACAACACCAACATAATGGTTGATGCGTCAGACATCGGAGTCGGCGACGTACTACAAGAATACTACGACAACACATGGCACCCCATCGCCTTCTTTTCAACAAGTTTCACACCAACTGAAAGAAAATATAGTACTTTCGGTAGAGAACTATTAGCGGTATATCTAACTATTAAAAAATTTAAATATTTCTTAGAAGGAAGGCCATTTCATATAATAACAGACCATAAACCCCTAACTTACGCATTACATAAAAATTCTGACAAGTATTGTCCAAGAGAAATACGTCAGATGGACTACATTCTACAATTCACAAACGACATACGTCACATCAATGGTAAAAACAATCCAGTGGCCGACGCCCTATCAAGAAACACAATAAACAATATAAACCACACCACAACAATAGATTACGAATCTATTGCCAAAGAACAAACAAACGATACAGAATTAGATACACTCAAGAACTCAAATACAAACAACCTCTCATTCAAAGATTTCGAACTCCCCAACTCTAAAACACTCATCTGTTGCGACGTGTCGACCGGCACACCACGACCTTACATTCCCTCTAAATTTCGCAAAAACATATTCACAAAATTTCACTGCCTGGCACATCCCGGCATAAATGCGACAAAAAAACTCATTTCTACCAAATTTATATGGCCAAACATGAACACTAACTTACGAGACTAGACAAGAACTTGTGTAACATGCCAAAAATGCAAAGTTACTAGACACACTAAAGCACCTTTAGGCAAATTCGACATTCCGTCAAAAAGATTTGACATGATACATATAGATTTGGTAGGCCCTCTGCCAACCTCAAATAACCACTCATATTTACTAACATGCATCGACCGCTTCACCAGATGGCCAGAGGTAATTCCCCTAAAAGATACAAAGATCGAAACAGTAGTGCGCGCGTTTATAGCCGGCTGGGTATCAAGATTTGGAGTACCATCCACTATCACAACAGACCGAGGTTCACAGTTCCAATCATCATTTTTCAAACATTTAACCTCATTCTTAGGCTCAAAACATATCAGCACAACAGCTTATCATCCGGAATCCAATGGTATAATAGAACGTTTTCATAGACAACTGAAATCCGCATTAAAGTCCTGCTACAATGCCAATGACTGGTTCGACAACATTCCAATGATATTATTAGGAATACGAACAACATACAAAGAGCCACTCAATGGCACGGCAGCAGAAATGGTTTATGGAACAAATATAACAATACCAGGAGAATTTAAAAGTAAATCGTACGAAACGTCAGAAAATAAGTTAGACATTCCAACATACCTAACCAAACTTAAACTGAATATGAAAAACCTTCCAGCACTAACAACAAACCATTTACAACAAAAACAAAACGCATACGTAAATCCAGACCTATTCAAAACAGAATATGCATTCATACGACACGACGCAATCAAAACACCACTCCAACAAAACTACGACGGCCCATACAAAATAATCAACAGACATAACAACTATTTCACTTTGGAAATAAAAAATAAACCACAAACAATTTCAATAAACAGATTAAAACCAGCATACATCTTACCCTAACAAGTTTAAAACACCTCCATACCCGCACGCACGCACGCACCAGAACCGTGGAACGGAAGAGGAGCAACACTTTCTTTTTCATTGTTAATTATATTCTAATTGTTAATTATAAATATTAATTTTATGTTATGTTAATTATAAATGTTATATCGTTTATCTGGGTGGGAGGTAATATGGCGGATCAAGTAAACTTCTAAATATTATATTTTATCAAGTTATCCGCCACGTTAGTTCCCACCATTGTTGATCAGCTGTTCCGAGGTTACTTCGGAACAGCTGACAACAAAAAAACATCATTAGTTTTGTATTTCAAGCAAATGTAACGTCAAAAATTATATTAACAAAATAAAACAGAAATCTTTACATTGCATTTTACAATTTAATTTCCAAGCGTTTATTTTACAAATTGTAACGGTTGGATTATCTTCGTATTAAGATGAGCCAATCGTTACACAACTATACTCTATCCGTTTTAACTATAGAGCGTTGGGTGAGATAGGGCCTAAGATTGGGTCCGTGAAGTTGTAGTGCTGAATAATTCGATTATCAAAAACTATACACAGGAGTTTTGTACTAGTTTTGTACTGTTTTATACAAGCAACGAAAGGTTTTGTAACCCTACTTTTAGTGCGAATTCAAAGATTTCAAAATTTGCACACCAAATTAACGAGAGAGTGTAATTCTGCCCAAACGACCTAAAAATGCATCAATGCAAAGTTCCAGTTTTGTACAGTTTTGTACAACCAAAAAAAAGTTTTGTAATGCCTTGGGTACTATGGCATTCCTGACGCAAATGATGCACTCGCAGTTCGCGGGATGTGCGCATAACTTGATAATGGTTTTTATATGTGCATCACATGGAACTAATTTTGTACAGTTTTGTATAACCAAAGAATAGTTTTGTAACTCGTTAAAATAGCCGTTTAGGAATGCGCGAAAGGTCGCACATGTAAAGGAGGTTGATAGGCACTCCATGTTAACTGTGGAGTGCAGTACTCAGGATCAGCTGAGAAATTATCACAACGCGTTAAACTAGTTTTGTACAACCAAAAAAATGTTTTGTAACGCTTTGGGTACTTTGACATTCCTGACGCAACTGACGCACTCACAGTTCACGGCGTGTGCGCATAACATGATAATAGTGTTATTTTACGTGCATCACATAAAACTAGTTTTGTATAGTTTTGTACAACCAAAGCCAAGTTTTGTAACTATTTTAAATATCTGTCAATCATTGCGTAGAAAGAAGTGTGTTGAAGATAAAATGTTGTTGCTACTGGCTGTTCACGTGCTACAACTTATCTGAAACGCTATCGTATGTTAACTGTGTAATAGCTAATGCAATTAAAAAAAAACTCAAAACCTTGTTCTTCTGTTTTTGTCGTGGGTTACCATTAATGTCACACCGTTTGCGTGTTTGACTCAAATTTCACATAAAATTTTAAAACTTAAAATTGTTATATCACAGCTTTGCAGAGCGTAGGGGATTTCAGTCTCATACTGAATATATATTGTAAGCAGAAAAATAAAAAATTGGGAAAGGTTTATTAATACACCAATATAAAAATATATTATTTTTTTCATAGGAAACAGAGGTAGACAGAAACAGTGACTATTTTTGTTTACATTGCAATTATTCTGACTAATACATTCTCAGCAATTGCACAGTATCGTAGCTTTTACTATACTTTGATAAAGATATTAATTAATTTATTTTAGGTTATAAATAAGCGACTGAAAAAGTATGCAGTAAATACTCTTTTAATCGGGATTTCAGTCTATTATTATCAAAATTAGAAATCGGACAACATCTACGTTTCGTCACCAAATTGCGACTTCATCAGGACTCTACAATACAAACAATAAATTACATTAATATACAGTAGTAAGAAATATTTCACAAAATTGCTTACAGTCAGATCTAAACGATAAATAAAATACAGAAGTGTAATAACATTAGCCTATTTTTCTTTAAAACATGAACCAAACATTTGTTCTAGAAGGCATAAAATTAAATTTTAACAATATTTTAAAATTCTTAAAACACGTTCACTCTGTCGCAAACACAACAACTAAGTCTTCACTGAATACAGTTACAGTAAATGTTATTCAATCCTTCGATGTCAGTTCTGAAATTGACAGCTTCAGGGTTAATGGAAATATACAGCATTTCGAGAAGAAGTATCTTCGACAAGTTCTGTTCAGTGTGTAAAATCTTGGTTTCTTCGAAATTAAAGGCGTGTCCCACGAATGTGTAACCGGAGTTTCTTCCGGAGACTATGAACACGGTGCGTAATTTATTAAAAGAAAATAACTACCCAAAAAGAGTCATAAACAAAATCTTAATTACTGACGTGCAAAATAACAGTGACAAAACACAACAAAATAATAACAATAAGAAGTATGCGACTTTACTGAATGTCGGGAGACTGGCGCGACTTTTAAAATCCTTCCTTCAAGAAAAAACTGAGTTCACGATTATTTTGTAAAATAAAAAGACTGTTAATAATTTGTTTAGCACTCTTAAGGATAAAATAGATGCGGATGTACGCTCCAACATAGTTTACAGTATTCCATGCTCTGGATGTGAGGCCGTGTACATCGGCCAATCTAAAAGGTATTTAAAAACAAGAATATCGGAACATCGGAAAAATGTGATAAAAGGGACTAGCGTTGATAAATGTGCTCTTGTTACACATTCGTGGGACACGTTGCTTGCCTTTAACTTCGAAGAAACCAAGATTTTACACTCTGAACAGAACTTGTCGAAGAGACTTCTTCTCGAAATGCTGTATATTTCCATTAACCCTGAAGCTGTCAATTTCAGAACTAACATCGAAAGATTGAATAACATTTACTGTAACTGTATTCAGTGAAGACTTAGTTGTTGTGTTTGCGACAGAGTGAACGTGTTTTAAGAATTTTAAAATATTGTTAAAATTTAACTTTATGCCTTCTAGAACAAATGTTTGGTTCATGTTTTAAAGAAAAATAGGCTAATGTTATTACACTTCTGTATTTTATTTATCGTTAAGATCTGACTGTAAGCAATTTTGTGAAATATTTCTTACTACTGTATACTAATGTAATTTATTATTTGTATTGTAGAGTCCTGATGAAGTCGCAATTTGGTGACGAAACGTAGATGTTGTCTGATTTCTAATTTTTATAATAATAGACTGAAATCCCGATTAAAAGAATATTTACTACATAATTTTCCAGTCGCTTATTTATAACCTAAAATAAATAAATTAATATCTTTATCAAAGTATAGTAAAAGCTATGATACTGTGCAAATGCTGAGAATGTATTAGTCAGAATAGTTGCAATGTAAACAAAAATAATCACTGTTTCTGTCTACCTCTGTTTCCTATGACAAAAATAATATATTTTTATATTGGTGTATTAATAAACCTTTCCCAATTTTTTATTTTTCTGCTTAGAATTACAATATATATTCAGTATGAGACTGAAATCCCCTACGCTCTGCAATTTTTCAGTTTTATAATTTTATGTGAAATTTGAGGCAAACACGCAAACGGTGTGACATTAATGGTAACCCACGACAAAAACAGAAGAACAAGGTTTTGAGTTTTTTTAATTGCATTAGCTATTACACAGTTAACATACAATAGCATTTCAGATAATTTGTAGCACGTGAACAGCCAGTAGCAACAACATTTTATCTTCAACAATATTTTTTCTATAACAATTTTAAAGGATACATGATATATATATCTATATATATATATATATATATATATATATATATATATATATATATATATATATATATATATATATATATATATACATATATATATATATATATATATATATATATATATATATATATATATATATATATATATATACAGGGTGTTAATTAAAAAGCGGGCCATAGGCGTTTAACATGGGAAATCAGTTTTTCCTTGCGCAAAAGTACCCATTTAATTTTAGACAAAATTGTTTCAAATAAAAGTTGTAGAGAATTAAATTATACACCAGCATCACTAAACAGATTTTATTTTGCATGTTTAGTAACCTGTACAATCCAAATTGAAATTCTATAAATATTGCTCATTTGTAGTGATAGCCATGGAATTCAAACAAAATTACAAAGAAATGCATATCGTTTGAACTGTCATAAATTCGATTTTCAAATAAAAATTGCTGATAATTATATTCTGTCCTAAGTCCTTAAAAATATTTTGTTTTTATAATCTACATCTAAATTATTGCTTGGATTTTATTTATTTTTATTTTGTAACCTGCAAAATCGAAATTCTGACAATTCAAACGACATACATTTCTTTGTAATTTTGTTAAATTTCATGGCTATCACTACAAATGAGCAATATTTATAAAATTTCAAATTTGATTTTACAGGTTACTAAACATGCAAAATAAAATCTGTTTAGTGAGGCTGGTGTAGAATTTAATTCTCTATGACATTTATTTGAAACATTTTTGTTTAAAATTAAATGGGAAGTTTTGCGCAAGAAAAAACTGATTTCCCATGTTAAACGCCTATGGCCCGCTTTTTAATTAACACCCTGTATATATATATATATATATATATATATATATATATATATATATATGTATATATATATATATATATATATATATATATATATATATATATATGTATATATATATATACATATATATATATATATATATATATATATATATATATATATATGTATATATATATATATATATATATATATATATATATATATATATATATATATATATATATATATATAATAATAATAATAACTTTATTTACGGACTATACCCTTTTGTACAAAACAAGTTACACAAATGAAATAATAAATATATTGAAAATATATAAGTAAAGTACATATATAATTTAATTTAAATACATAATAATTATGATAAGGTAGATTTTAAATCTTTCTTAAAACTGTTCAAAGGTCTATTAAATATACATATATTATCATATACAGAGTTTACATTTCCGATAATCCTGTTTAGAGGGGAGAAAAGCATATAGTTGGTTCTAGCATCGGTTCCTTTCAGCAGTGCAGTACTACGAGTAATATATTGAGGTACTAATAAAGACAACATGTTGAGTATTTCAGTTGAGATGATCAAATTATTTAAAATTTTGAAAATGAAAATGATGTCATAGTATTTTCTCCTTACATTTAGAGGTGTTAAACCAAAATATTGTAGTAAGAGAAAATAATTTGAATTATCAAATTGGACATTACTTTTGTAGGCTAAATATTTAACAAACTTTTTTTGAACATCTTCAATTCTTTCAATATGTGTAATATAAGATGGCGACCAGATAACAGAGCAGTATTCCAATGTAGATCTAATAAAAGCATTATAAATTATTAAGAGAGTACGGATGTTTGTAAAATCTTGCGAAATTCTTTTCAAGAAACCTAATAATTGTAATGATTTATTTATTACTAAATTAAAATGTTCATCAAATAGCAATTTAACGTCTAATATAATTCCAAGATCTCGTATAGAAGTGACTAATTTTAAAGTTACATTGTTTATTTTATAAAGGAAATCAATATGTTCTCGTTTTCTTGAAAAACGCATATGTTTACATTTTTCTAGGTTAAGCTCAATGAAATTGTTTTTACACCAGGTGTAAAATCTATCCAAATCTGATTGTAACATGGCACAATCATCAAGAGTTCCAATATCTTTATAAATTTTTAAATCATCTGCAAAAAGAGAAATTTTTGAATATAGTATAACTGCATGCAAATCATTAATATATAGAGAGAAAAGTAAAGGCCCTATATGCGACCCCTGTGGAACGCCAGAGGTAACTCTGATCATTTTAGAAAAAATACCATTAACCCTAACAAATTGTGTTCTATTTACGAGATAAGATTCTAACCAATTTATGAGTGGATATATATATATATATATATATATATATATATATATATATATATTAACGAAACCACACTTCTTTCTACGCAATGATTGACAGATATTTAAAATAGTTACAAAACTTGGCTTTGGTTGAACAAAACTATACAAAACTAGTTCTATGTGATGCACGTAAAATAACACTATTATCATGTTATGCGCACACGCCGTGAACTGTGAGTGCGTCAGTTGCGTCAGGAATGTCAAAGTACCCAAAGCGTTACAAAACATTTTTTTGGTTGTACAAAACTGTACAAAACTAGTTTAACGCGTTGTGATAATTTCCCAGCTGATCCTGAGTACTGCACTCCACAGTTAACATGGAGTGCCTATCAACCCCCTTTACATGTGCGACCTTTCGCGCATTCCTAAACGGGTATTTTAACGAGTTACAAAACTATTCTTTGGTTGTACAAAACTGTACAAAATTAGTTCCATGTGATGCACATATAAAAACCATTATCATGTTATGCGCACATCCCACAACTGTGAGTGCATCATTTGCGTCAGGAATGCCATAGTACCCAAGGCATTACAAAACTTTATTTGGTTGTACAAAACTGGAACTTTGCATTGATGCATTTTTAGGTCGTTTGGGCAGAATTGCACTCTCTCGTTAATTTGGTGTGCAAATTTTGAAATCTTTGAATTCGCACTAAAAGTAGGGTTACAAAACCTTTCGTTGCTTGTACAAAACTGTACAAAACTAGTACAAAACTCCTGTGTATAGTTTTTGATAATCGAATTATTCAGCACTACAACTTCACGGACCCCCTAAGATTCTAGCTCTCTGAATGGATCAAACGTGAACTGAGTTTACATGGTAAAATAATTGACGCCAAAATTTAAATTTACTTGACAACTGTCTCAATTATTTTGACGTTTGACATAAAATAAATAAAAGTCAACAGTCAATAGTACACGATTTATTACATATTATTAATTTCTGTTCAGTTCTGTCTGTTAATTTTCGTAGTGTTTTATTTCATATTACATATTTTTCGTTGTGCGCGTTTTCTTAATTTTTAGTTAGTAGTTCGTTAGTTTTGTTATTGTTCTCTTCGTTAATATTATGGATAAAAATAGATAGATATGTACGTACAAGACAAAATTACTGAAAAAATGTTAATTAGAAAGATTTTTTTAAATCCGGGAATGGCGCCAAAATTAGAATTTTTTATTTAATACATGTAAAAACGGCCGCGCTCGAAACGCCATCTAGTCTATAGTTAAAACGGATAGAGTATAGATAAAATATCTGGCGAGAGATTATGTGCTGGCCACATCAGATTTTTAATGAAAAAATCTGGTGTGGCCAACACAATACCTCCCGCCACTTACAGCCCGAGTCACAAAATAGTTTAAGCTAACCCTTATTTTTGGATTAGCGATTTTTAGTCTAATTTTGGCAGTTTATTTCTTTAAATATACTCTAACATAATCCAACTAACTACCTTTTTTAATAATAAAATGAAGATTAAATTTTAAATACCGAGATAGAATAGAATTCACTAATCCAAAAATGAGGATTAGCTTAAACTTTTTTGCAAATCGTTAATTTTTATTAATCTAAATACATACCTACATATTTACTTATGCTTGAAACTGTATCCATTTCATATAACTATGGTTCTATTTACTATATTTTTTAAAAAAAAACGTTACTATGATTAATTTGAAATCATTAGTTCTTTGACAGTAACATTTATCTGCCAGTTACTTACTTTTGTTTTATGAACTGTGTAACCAAGGAGTTGTCTTTGTTCAAAGTGTAGGCTCCGGGATTTAAATTACTTATAGATAATTTTATAAATTTGTGGCGGATCGAGTAGCCTGCTACGTTACAACCCCAACCAATGTATGTTTTGTTATTTATTATATTCAATCAGTTGTTTATAGACATTTTTACACAATATACACATGTCATTGCCTTATACAAATTATTATTTATTTTATATTCATTATCTTATACAAGTAACGATTATATACCAATCGGTACAATTGGTCAACCGTCAACTCTTCTACTCTGGACAAGTCTAATCCCAAGAAACAAGCCAATACCAACAGGTACAGCTCAACCATTCTCACAAACAACATTATTTAACGTCACACATCAAAAGCGTCAAATGTCAATCACAAGCACGACTTGAAAATTTTTCTGGCATCTATCTCTTCGCTTTTTCTTCCTTCCTCCTCTCTTGGAATCAAACAGCATCATTTCCCCGGTCGGCAGACTCACTTTCCACGACCGTGGGAAATTTTTCTTTCTGATAGGCATGTTCCTCATGGACATGTCTATGACCCAAAAAGTCCAGTTAAATTTCTAGAACAGACAATACATACACTATATCATCATCAACAACAACAACAACATCAATAACTACTACAAAATTATGGTTGAGTCTGTAACCTGTAGCTGACTTTTATCGCATTTTCTATTTTAATTATATCTCTTCACTGGGAGGGGAGTAATGTGGCGGATCGAGTAACTCGCATCGTTACCACCCCAACCAATGTATGTTTTGTTATTATTTATTAAATTCAATCAGTTGTTTATACATTTTTACACAATATATACATGTCATTGCATTATACAAACTATTATTTATTTTATATTCATTATCATATACAAGTAACGATTATATATCAATCGTTACAAAATTATCCATAAAATCTGTAGAAATTTAATAATCTTTAATTTTTAAAATAACATTAATTTCGAAAAACATTTAAAGGTATTTTTCGAAGAAAAACGATTTTGAGCTTCAAGTAAAGGGCCATTTCCGGTTATCCGATTTACACCAAAATCTAATGGGCTCTTTCCGTAATATAAAAAAGTCGGTTACAAAATTTTCTGAATGACAGTATTTGAGTTAGAGCGTAAACAGAAAACATACACACACACACAAACACACACACATACACACACACATACACACACACATACACACATACACATACACACACATACACACACATACACACACATACACACACATACACACACATACATACACACACATACACACACATACACACACATACACACACACACATATACACACACATACACACACATACACACACATACACACACATACACACATACATACACATACGCACACATACGCACACATTCGCACACATACGCACACATACGCACACATACACACATACACACATACACACACATACACACACACATACATACATACACACACACATACATACATACACATACACACACCACACTCGCACACTCGCACTCTCGCACGCACGCACTCTCGCACGCACGCACGCACGCACACGCACTCGCACTCATACGCGCACGCGCACCCGCACGCGCGCACACACACACACTCCCTCACTCACTCACTCACTCGCTCACTCAGTCACTCACTCAGTCACTCACTCAGTCATTCACTCACTCAGTCACTCACTCACTCACTCACTCACTCACTCACTCACTCACTCACTCACTCACTCACTCACTCACTCACTCACTCACTCACTCACTCACTCACTCACTCACTCACTCACTCACTCACTCACTCACTCACTCACTCACTCACTCACTCACTCACTCACTCACTCACTCACTCACTCACTCACTCACTCACTCACTCACTCACTCACTCACTCACTCACTCACTCACTCACTCACTCACTCACTCACTCACTCACTCACTCACTCACTCACTCGCTCACTCGCTCACTCGCTCACTCGTTCACTCGCACACTCACACACTCACACACTCACACACTCACACACTCACACACACGCACGCACACGCACGCACGCACGCACGCACGCACGCTCGCACGCATACCCACACACCCACACACCCACACACACCCACATTTTCTTTATATTCAATATCCTGAAATTTTCTTTTTCTACTTTCCTTTTCTTTTTCTTTATATTCGTCATTTTTCGCAAATTCCTTTTATATTCTTTTTTACATAAATTCTTTTGCGTTGTTGACTTTTTTATTTTCATTTTTTGTCACTTTTTAAACTGTTACTCAGAACTCAGACGTCACATTCTGTTTCAGATCAGGTGATTTTTTTCAAAATAGTACACTAATTTCGTGATATTTGCAAATTAGATGCTCTTTGAAGAATAATATCTTATAAAATTTAGTAGGTACTTAGAAATCATAAAAATTCTTGCTCAGGAAATTCAATGTTAAAATTTAGATTTGGCGATATCTCTTTACCTATTAATTTTAGAAAAAAAGTGAAAAATGTTCCGAATGAAAAATTGCATCGATGAGAATCAAATTTGTTGTTTAATTGTTTTTTATGTACGAGCTAGAAGCAAAAGAAAATACACGAATTAAGCCAATTATTAGAGTGCCATGAAAAATAAGACAATAGTTTGTGTTTGCTGTTTCTGACAGATTTGACATTTATTTTGATTTTATTATTAGAATAATAGACCATTTCAAAAATGTCCGCGACCTCTACGTGTTTATTTTTTGAACTAAAAACTTAGTGCCGTTACGAGAAATGTTAAAAAGAATTTAAATAAAAAGTAAAATATTTATGCTGAAAATTAATATTTATCGAAATAAATGCAGTATATTCATCAGTTATTTATAAATTATGTTAATATGATAAGATTTGATGTAGTAACCTAATTTTTTATTTTAGATTATTCCACCATCAGGAAAATATTTAGGATATTTATCTTGCGATGATATCTTTCTAGTAATAATGGCTGGTAGCACGAGCGTGGTTCTAACACCGGTTTTAACTAAAACCATACCAACGACTTAACACACACTTCAGGGTTATTAACAAAATCAGTGCTGCCAATGAACTGGATAAGCCGAAAATGTACTGACAGCCATATTCAGTAAATATGACGGCATTATTTAAAACTGTTAAATAATATTTTTGTCTTGCCTTCTTTGTGGTATAAACAGTTTAAAATAATGAAGCTAAATTTATTGAATATGGTTGTCAATACATTTTCGAGTTAATCAGTATATTGGCAACACTGATTTTGTTAATAACCCGGAAGTATCTGCCAAGTCGTTGGTATGGTTTTAGTCTTGGTTTTAGTTAAAACGGATGTTAGAACCACGCTCGTGCTATCAGCCATTAAAATAAATTCAATTTCCACATATTTTATCTAATTTTTTAGTATCCATTGCTGTCTATTTATTCTAGGTGATCCACTCTTTTCTTCCGTTCATATTTTGAGAAAAAGAATGAAATCAAAGGGTTTTTTTTTTCTTTTTCAATTATTACAACCCGGTACACAACGTATAGTACCCGTCATAATTATTATTATCATTAATTACTTTTCCAAACAAATACTAACCAACAAAAATAATCGAACTGCCACCTGTCATATCGTACACAAAGATGTGTATACGACACTAAACTTCGTTATCTTTGCCTAAAGTTTGCACATGCGCATTAAATTTTTCAAATGAGAAGTAAAAATAATAATAATAATAAAATCAAATGAAATGTCAAATCTGTCAGATAAGCCAAAAACATTACACATAAATTATTGTTTTATTTTTCGAAGCACTCTGATAATTGCCTTAAATCGAGTATTTTCTTTTGCTTCTAAGGGCCGGTATTTCCATCTTCGGATAAAGTGCTGGATAACTTATCTGTCGGATAAATGAACAATATCGCATCAAAAAATGACATTCAATATAATTTACTTCATTTATGCTTTTATTTCGATGCTATATTTTATCATTTATCTGACGGATAGTTATCCTGAACTTTATCCGAAGATGTAAATACCGGCCCTAAGTCGTACATAAGAAACAATTGAACAACAAACTTGGTACTTATCGATGCATGTTTTCATTCCGAACATTTTTCTTCATTACACTTTTTTTCTAAAATTCATAGGTAAAGAGGTATCGCCAAATCAAAATTTTAACATTGAATTTCCTAAAGAGGAATAGTATAAATATTTAATATTAATTTTTTCTACTCCTGTAACAATATATCCCCATTATTTCAACTTTTTCGTGTAATTATAGTAGCCATAATTCACTCTTGTTCATTCTTCTCGGCCAATTACAGAACTAGAAATAAGTTATTCCCGTTTATTTTAATTCTGCCCGCGATCACCCTTCCTATGGCCATCAGACAGTTGACAGTTTTGTCAATGTCACTTTGTCACTCGTCATATATTATTTTTGTGTTTACATTTTTCAACCGATTTCTATCGTTTTGAAAAGTGCTAAACTACGTTAAATTGGAGAGCGACGAGGAGAACTATACCACGCCAGAAATATTTCAGTGACAATTGCCAATAAGTAGGTAGTTCCCTCAATAAATAGTAATAAAAAATAAATTTAATGTTCTGTTTGATAAATATTGTTGTATTGTTCCAATAAATTGTGAATTTGTAAAGTTGTTTCTGAAATATTTATTCGTTATTTCCAAATTTACTGCAGTAGAAAAGTCGTAGTAGCACAGATCACAAATATATTGTATATTAATTTGTGCTCTGTGGTAGTAGTATATTCGGGATTATGGGCATTATTCAATCGGATGATTTGCATCAGTCGCCTACGGTTCGTGACGCAAACGTCATCTTCGTTAATAATAACTACACCATAATCCCTCATAAAGTAATATACTATTATAAATACCAAAAACATATACATTTAAATAATACGTATATTTCGCTATGACAGTTGACGCCCTTCTATTCTTTCTTATTTTTCAAGGGTGTCTTGTGTTCAAGAGCTGATCTGAACAAGCAGGTAAGTACATATCTAATTTAGTATTTAGTAAGTAAGTATTATTGAAACAAATAATTTAACCGACTATGTATCTGTTAAAGTTCTCGAGATTTCAATTTTGGACCACTGTTTGTACGTAAACTAAACACTGCGAATGTTTTCATGTTATTGTACGACATATAGTGCCTCATTGTTTGTGTTTTAATGTAGTATTTTACTAAAAAGTGTATTGTGTCTTTCCAATGTTCATTTTATTGCAAAAAAACACAACTTTATCATAAGTAAAGTTACACTTTATTTTTCCAAAAAATATATATAAATACCTGTTTCCGCGCTCTAATTTTATGTTTCCTTATTATATTTTAGCTAAAATAAGGCATTACAACAAAAAAAATGCAATTTCTACTATTCTGAATAAACTGCAATCGAGCCAAAACGACATGGAAGTTCTATTGTTTTTCCATATAATGAGAAACTGACTTCTTAAACAAAAATCTATTATTAGTCTCAATTTTTGACACTGACATTTTATACTTCTTCTCAGGCCGCCATGCTATTTTTTACCTTAAAAATCGAAACTTCTAACAAAGCATTAAATGGCATCTCTAGCTCTAAATTGAAAAAAATATCTTTCGAATGGCGCAACACCAAACAGTACTCCGCGCACCCAGGGCTGTAGTTGAGGCAGGGTCCACTTTTTTCGCCTTTGCGCCCCGATACTACTTATTTTAGGACAACACCCCTGACTATATGCCCTTAAAGTCTGTACCTGAAGTTGTGGTACGCTCTAAGCATACCAATCAAACAAATATTATTATTATGTTTTCAAAAATTAATAACAAAAACCATGGAAAAAAATATCAACTTGCTATTTCAATACTTTTTTGATAATATCTAGGTAATGTTATTCTTAACAATTTTCTTAAACAATAAAAAAGATCCTGGTCGATGCTGTTAACAAATGTACGTATGTAGCAATGTAGGAAAGTATGAAAAAAATATAAGGAAAACATTTCACCTAACAAATACAAAAGATAACGTAAGTAAAGAAAGAACTAATACTGTCTTTCAAGGAAAGTTTTATCAAACAAATACGAGTAATTTGACGAAAATATGTTAAATGTTACACATTTATTTTTCTTCTTTTCCTGCATCATTTTCCCAGTCGATCATCGTTACTCCAACAATTATTATTATTTTTTACTTATTTAAATTTTGCTCACTAATTCTTACTCGTATCATATTAGGTAAGGTTTATTTATTTGGGTGAAGTGTAAAAATCAGAGAAATATTAATGTTGTGAATATTTTGGAATTCTTGTGCCAAGACTCATGCAACCTGTTATACATTAATGTAATATGTAAAACTGTACATGTGCACTACCGTTTATTTTTGTAACTAAAATAACTATAATAGATTTACCACCAGAGTGGTGGATAAGATGGCTATTGATGTATAGAAGTTGTGTTAGTTGTCATCAAGTTGTAACGCTTTCTTTTATGTACAATAAACTAAGTTTTTCACTCAACTCTGCTTAATTAGTTGTTAAGCCCAAATAACAACAGGTTATGGGCCCAGCACGCTTCCACTGAATAATAGTATTTGATGGGAGATAGGTAAAATTTCTTGACTGGGAATGGATGATGAGAAGAAAATATATTTCTGGATTTCAGTCAGCTTTTATTTATCAACCCGACTAGTTTCGACACCACATGTGTCTTCCTCAGGGGCTACAATTACAGATTTAAACAAAAATACATTAAAATACATTGTAACTTAATTTAAATACTTAATTACTTACATGATTTTTAGTAAAAGTTTATGAAAAATGTTGCATATTATAAAAATGTTGAATGCAGTATGATTAGAAAGCATGGAAAATTATTATTTGTATATATAAAAAAAAAATAACTTATAGTTAAATAAATTTAACAGTCGAAAAATAAATAAATAAATAAATGAAACATAGAAATTGTACATTTATACAAATTGTACTGTCATAAAAAACAAGTATAATATTAAATGTGATAAAAATATATAAAAAATATGTCGAACACCTTAACGGCTAGCCTTCAACTAAGTAAAGTTTTGACCTGTCTTGTGACTTATCTTCATTTATTTAAAAAAGTTAAGTCATGTGTTTTAATGAGTAGTTTTAAACCGCCAATATTTAAAATGTAAAGTTATAAAAGATAAAATATTTTTAATTTATATGGAAAATTTAAGTCTGATTTTATTGTAATGATGAGTCTATTTTATTTATGTAAATATGATATTGTTTTATTTTATTTGTGTTGTTTGTATTTTAAAATGTTATTATATATCTTACTTATACCCATTGTGTCTGTTTTCAAATTGATATTGTTCTTATCGTTGTTTATATGAAGCATTTCTAGTGTTAGTCTTTTATGTAGATTTTTTTCCGTATCAAGTATCATAGCGTTTTCAAATTCAAAATTGTGATTTTGTGTTTGCGCATGTGTGACAAGGGCACATTTATTTTGGTTATTTGTCTGTTTTAAACAGTTTTTCCTGTGTTCTTCCAGTCTTGTGTGGAGATACCTTTTTGTCTGACCTGTATATTGGGAGGGGCAATCGCGACAAGGAATTTTGTATATAACATTAGACTTCATTTTGTTGTTAATTTTTGATTTTATATTACTAAATAAGGATCCTACTGTCTTCACTGGTTTAAAACTTATTCCTACGTTCAAATATTTCATGAAACATCTCTTGAGTTTTATGCTAATGCCATCTATGTATGGTAAGGTGTAATAATTTTCCTTTGGAGTTTGTCTATTTGTTTTATTTTCTGTTCTCGTATTTATCACCTGGTCATTCATTTCTGCGTTGTTTTTTTCTTTATTTCTTTTTGTTTTGTTTTTACATTCATTATTCAGGCCATTTATTATACGTTTAGGATAATTATTTATTTTAAGTAGATTATTAGTGATGTTGTAAACTTCTTCATGAAAATTTTCTAAGGTTAAGGTGATTGCTCTATTTATTAAGTTTTTTGCGTTATTTATTTTTTGAGTTGTAGGGTGGTTCGAATTGTAATTCAGGTATCTAGTGCTGGCTGTTGGCTTCCTGTACCATTTTGTAGATATAGTTCCATCGTTATTGCGTATCAAGGTCATGTCCAAAAATGCGATCTGGCCTTGATCTTCTAGTTCAACAGTAAATTGCAGGTGGGTGTTATAATTATTAAAAATCTGTAGTGTGTTGTTAACTTGGTCGTTAGGTACAGTCAGGAGAAGGTCATCAACGTATTTCTTAATGAAGGGTACAGATTTTTAATAATTATAACACCCACCTGCAATTTACTGTTGAACTAGAAGATCAAGGCCAGATCGCATTTTTGGACATGACCTTGATACGCAATAACGATGGAACTATATCTACAAAATGGTACAGGAAGCCAACAGCCAGCACTAGATACCTGAATTACAATTCGAACCACCCTACAACTCAAAAAATAAATAACGCAAAAAACTTAATAAATAGAGCAATCACCTTAACCTCAGAAAATTTTCATGAAGAAGTTTACAACATCACTAATAATCTACTTAAAATAAATAATTATCCTAAACGTATAATAAATGGCCTGAATAATGAATGTAAAAACAAAACAAAAAGAAATAAAGAAAAAAACAACGCAGAAATGAATGACCAGGTGATAAATACGAGAACAGAAAATAAAACAAATAGACAAACTCCAAAGGAAAATTATTACACCTTACCATATATAGATGGCATTAGCATAAAACTCAAGAGATGTTTCATGAAATATTTGAACGTAGGAATAAGTTTTAAACCAGTGAAGACAGTAGGATCCTTATTTAGTAATATAAAATCAAAAATTAACAACAAAATGAAGTCTAATGTTATATACAAAATTCCTTGTCGCGATTGCCCCTCCCAATATACAGGTCAGACAAAAAGGTATCTCCACACAAGACTGGAAGAACACAGGAAAAACTGTTTAAAACAGACAAATAACCAAAATAAATGTGCCCTTGTCACACATGCGCAAACACAAAATCACAATTTTGAATTTGAAAACGCTATGATACTTGATACGGAAAAAAATCTACATAAAAGACTAACACTAGAAATGCTTCATATAAACAACGATAAGAACAATATCAATTTGAAAACAGACACAATGGGTATAAGTAAGATATATAATAACATTTTAAAATACAAACAACACAAATAAAATAAAACAATATCATATTTACATAAATAAAATAGACTCATCATTACAATAAAATCAGACTTAAATTTTCCATATAAATTAAAAATATTTTATCTTTTATAACTTTACATTTTAAATATTGGCGGTTTAAAACTACTCATTAAAACACATGACTTAACTTTTTTAAATAAATGAAGATAAGTCACAAGACAGGTCAAAACTTTACTTAGTTGAAGGCTAGCCGTTAAGGGTGTTCGACATATTTTTTATATATTTTTATCACATTTAATATTATACTTGTTTTTTATGACAGTACAATTTGTATAAATGTACAATTTCTATGTTTCATTTATTTATTTATTTTTCGACTGTTAAATTTATTTAACTATAAGTTATTTTTTTTTTTATATATATACAAATAATAATTTTCCATGCTTTCTAATCATACTGCATTCAACATTTTTATAATATGCAACATTTTTCATAAACTTTTACTAAAAATCATGTAAGTAATTAAGTATTTAAATTAAGTTACAATGTATTTTAATGTATTTTTGTTTAAATCTGTAATTGTAGCCCCTGAGGAAGACACATGTGGTGTCGAAACTAGTCGGGTTGATAAATAAAAGCTGACTGAAATCCAGAAATATATTTTCTTCTCATCAATAGTATTTGAGTTAGAGTGGAGGATCCACATACAGACATCATCGTGAAAATGTTAAAATTGGATTCTAGGGACCTTAAAACGTGCTCATTTACCAAAATCTCGATATGCGATTTTTAGCACGATCCCTTTACCTCCCTTACCAAGGGTAGCGGGAGGTAAAAAGACAAAACATATTTTTATCTTGATATTACAAGTTACAAGATAGGCGTCGCCTATTATATAGAAATCATTGTACATTAAACATAAAACAAGGCTTTAAAGATTTGGGTATTTCCACTCTACCATCTTGTAAACTCACTTTATGACATACATCCAAATTAAATTTCATTTAAAATGGAGATTGCCACTATGCCACTGTTGTATATTAGATCTGAACCTCATTGAGCAAACCTGCTTACAGGCTACAAAAGTCCATGAAATGTACATTGAATTTAGATTTGTATAATAAACTACCCGAAAAAGTAAAAAATATGAATAAAAGAATAAAAAACATTCAAAAGTATTATTAAAAACTTTCTTATAATATATGCGTTTTACAATATCGAAGAATAGTGGATCACGCTGAACTGAAAAATATTATGTAGGTAATACGAGTATAATATGAATTTTTTTAAAAAATTGTTATTTATTATCCAGTCTTTCGTTACTCTTCCCAAAAAACGTTATTCTTGCAATATATTATTAATATTTCAACTCGTACAAATAAACAATCTTTATACGTTCGTTAATAAATTTGAAATTATTGCCACACATATTTGTACTTTTAGGTTTGTCATTTGGAACAAAGTATAACTATTATCGAATAGAGGGAAACTGGTAAATGTACTAAAATTTCTTCTTTACTGACTCAGCCATAGTTATTCATCTTAGTGCTCACTAGCGCTCGTCTCGGCGTAAAAACAAATTAATCGGGCGGGGGTATCATTTCACTGTACGTGAAATCACTGCATGCTCAAAGTAGGCTTTGCTTTTTGTTTTTTGTTTATTTGGGAGATTATTATTAGATTATTATTATATTATATATTATACATTATTAGATTATTATGAAAATAAGAGTTTTATACGAACAAAAAAGTTGGCGTTGTTGTGTGTCAAGGATAAAAAAAAATGGCGGAAAAGTTTAAGAAATTATCAGGTTCAAACTGGGCTCTGTGGAAACAGGCTATGGTGCAATATTTTAAGGTGAATGGAGTCACAAAATATGCCATGGGAAAGCCTATGCGGCCAGTTGAACTGGCAGATAATGGGGCCGCTGTTGACGCATGGAACAAGGCTGATGGAAGAACACAACTAGCGATTCTTACAGCTATCGAAAACAAACAACAACCGTTCATAAGTGCTTGTGAGACTGCTGGAGAAATGTGGTATAAATTAGTATCAGTTTATGAACGATCTGATGGGTTAAGCAAGATGGAAGCAAATCGTGAGTACCATAATTATTCTTATAAAAATGTTCCAATGGCAGTACATATCGCACAAGTTGAAGCTCTTGTTGCAAAATGTAAACGCTGTGGTGATGAGAAATCACCAGAAGATATCATGGTAAAATTAATGGATAAATTGCCATCATAATAATCTACGGTGCATGGTGCATGTAGTGTTTTCATTAGTTGCTAAAGAAAAACAAACACCAGAAGAACTTAAAAAACTCCTGTTGAGTGAAGAAGCTCGTCTAAAACCTGATACAAGTGCAGAAGCTATGTTTGTAAAGAAGTCTAAACCATTCTACCAGAAGAATAATTCAAACAAAACTTCTGACAGTTCCAAGAGGAGGTCGTGCTATCAGCCATTAAAATAAATTCAATTTCCACATATTTTATCTAATTTTTTAGTATCCATTGCTGTCTATTTATTCTAGGTGATCCACTCTTTTCTTCCGTTCATATTTTGAGAAAAAGAATGAAATCAAAGGGTTTTTTTTTCTTTTTCAATTATTACAACCCGGTACACAACGTATAGTACCCGTCATAATTATTATTATCATTAATTACTTTTCCAAACAAATACTAACCAACAAAAATAATCGAACTGCCACCTGTCATATCGTACACAAAGATGTGTATACGACACTAAACTTCGTTATCTTTGCCTAAAGTTTGCACATGCGCATTAAATTTTTCAAATGAGAAGTAAAAATAATAATAATAATAAAATCAAATGAAATGTCAAATCTGTCAGATAAGCCAAAAACATTACACATAAATTATTGTTTTATTTTTCGAAGCACTCTGATAATTGCCTTAAATCGAGTATTTTCTTTTGCTTCTAAGGGCCGGTATTTCCATCTTCGGATAAAGTGCTGGATAACTTATCTGTCGGATAAATGAACAATATCGCATCAAAAAATGACATTCAATATAATTTACTTCATTTATGCTTTTATTTCGATGCTATATTTTATCATTTATCTGACGGATAGTTATCCTGAACTTTATCCGAAGATGTAAATACCGGCCCTAAGTCGTACATAAGAAACAATTGAACAACAAACTTGGTACTTATCGATGCATGTTTTCATTCCGAACATTTTTCTTCATTACACTTTTTTTCTAAAATTCATAGGTAAAGAGGTATCGCCAAATCAAAATTTTAACATTGAATTTCCTAAAGAGGAATAGTATAAATATTTAATATTAATTTTTTCTACTCCTGTAACAATATATCCCCATTATTTCAACTTTTTCGTGTAATTATAGTAGCCATAATTCACTCTTGTTCATTCTTCTCGGCCAATTACAGAACTAGAAATAAGTTATTCCCGTTTATTTTAATTCTGCCCGCGATCACCCTTCCTATGGCCATCAGACAGTTGACAGTTTTGTCAATGTCACTTTGTCACTCGTCATATATTATTTTTGTGTTTACATTTTTCAACCGATTTCTATCGTTTTGAAAAGTGCTAAACTACGTTAAATTGGAGAGCGACGAGGAGAACTATACCACGCCAGAAATATTTCAGTGACAATTGCCAATAAGTAGGTAGTTCCCTCAATAAATAGTAATAAAAAATAAATTTAATGTTCTGTTTGATAAATATTGTTGTATTGTTCCAATAAATTGTGAATTTGTAAAGTTGTTTCTGAAATATTTATTCGTTATTTCCAAATTTACTGCAGTAGAAAAGTCGTAGTAGCACAGATCACAAATATATTGTATATTAATTTGTGCTCTGTGGTAGTAGTATATTCGGGATTATGGGCATTATTCAATCGGATGATTTGCATCAGTCGCCTACGGTTCGTGACGCAAACGTCATCTTCGTTAATAATAACTACACCATAATCCCTCATAAAGTAATATACTATTATAAATACCAAAAACATATACATTTAAATAATACGTATATTTCGCTATGACAGTTGACGCCCTTCTATTCTTTCTTATTTTTCAAGGGTGTCTTGTGTTCAAGAGCTGATCTGAACAAGCAGGTAAGTACATATCTAATTTAGTATTTAGTAAGTAAGTATTATTGAAACAAATAATTTAACCGACTATGTATCTGTTAAAGTTCTCGAGATTTCAATTTTGGACCACTGTTTGTACGTAAACTAAACACTGCGAATGTTTTCATGTTATTGTACGACATATAGTGCCTCATTGTTTGTGTTTTAATGTAGTATTTTACTAAAAAGTGTATTGTGTCTTTCCAATGTTCATTTTATTGCAAAAAAACACAACTTTATCATAAGTAAAGTTACACTTTATTTTTCCAAAAAATATATATAAATACCTGTTTCCGCGCTCTAATTTTATGTTTCCTTATTATATTTTAGCTAAAATAAGGCATTACAACAAAAAAAATGCAATTTCTACTATTCTGAATAAACTGCAATCGAGCCAAAACGACATGGAAGTTCTATTGTTTTTCCATATAATGAGAAACTGACTTCTTAAACAAAAATCTATTATTAGTCTCAATTTTTGACACTGACATTTTATACTTCTTCTCAGGCCGCCATGCTATTTTTTACCTTAAAAATCGAAACTTCTAACAAAGCATTAAATGGCATCTCTAGCTCTAAATTGAAAAAAATATCTTTCGAATGGCGCAACACCAAACAGTACTCCGCGCACCCAGGGCTGTAGTTGAGGCAGGGTCCACTTTTTTCGCCTTTGCGCCCCGATACTACTTATTTTAGGACAACACCCCTGACTATATGCCCTTAAAGTCTGTACCTGAAGTTGTGGTACGCTCTAAGCATACCAATCAAACAAATATTATTATTATGTTTTCAAAAATTAATAACAAAAACCATGGAAAAAAATATCAACTTGCTATTTCAATACTTTTTTGATAATATCTAGGTAATGTTATTCTTAACAATTTTCTTAAACAATAAAAAAGATCCTGGTCGATGCTGTTAACAAATGTACGTATGTAGCAATGTAGGAAAGTATGAAAAAAATATAAGGAAAACATTTCACCTAACAAATACAAAAGATAACGTAAGTAAAGAAAGAACTAATACTGTCTTTCAAGGAAAGTTTTATCAAACAAATACGAGTAATTTGACGAAAATATGTTAAATGTTACACATTTATTTTTCTTCTTTTCCTGCATCATTTTCCCAGTCGATCATCGTTACTCCAACAATTATTATTATTTTTTACTTATTTAAATTTTGCTCACTAATTCTTACTCGTATCATATTAGGTAAGGTTTATTTATTTGGGTGAAGTGTAAAAATCAGAGAAATATTAATGTTGTGAATATTTTGGAATTCTTGTGCCAAGACTCATGCAACCTGTTATACATTAATGTAATATGTAAAACTGTACATGTGCACTACCGTTTATTTTTGTAACTAAAATAACTATAATAGATTTACCACCAGAGTGGTGGATAAGATGGCTATTGATGTATAGAAGTTGTGTTAGTTGTCATCAAGTTGTAACGCTTTCTTTTATGTACAATAAACTAAGTTTTTCACTCAACTCTGCTTAATTAGTTGTTAAGCCCAAATAACAACAGGTTATGGGCCCAGCACGCTTCCACTGAATAATAGTATTTGATGGGAGATAGGTAAAATTTCTTGACTGGGAATGGATGATGAGAAGAAAATATATTTCTGGATTTCAGTCAGCTTTTATTTATCAACCCGACTAGTTTCGACACCACATGTGTCTTCCTCAGGGGCTACAATTACAGATTTAAACAAAAATACATTAAAATACATTGTAACTTAATTTAAATACTTAATTACTTACATGATTTTTAGTAAAAGTTTATGAAAAATGTTGCATATTATAAAAATGTTGAATGCAGTATGATTAGAAAGCATGGAAAATTATTATTTGTATATATAAAAAAAAAATAACTTATAGTTAAATAAATTTAACAGTCGAAAAATAAATAAATAAATAAATGAAACATAGAAATTGTACATTTATACAAATTGTACTGTCATAAAAAACAAGTATAATATTAAATGTGATAAAAATATATAAAAAATATGTCGAACACCTTAACGGCTAGCCTTCAACTAAGTAAAGTTTTGACCTGTCTTGTGACTTATCTTCATTTATTTAAAAAAGTTAAGTCATGTGTTTTAATGAGTAGTTTTAAACCGCCAATATTTAAAATGTAAAGTTATAAAAGATAAAATATTTTTAATTTATATGGAAAATTTAAGTCTGATTTTATTGTAATGATGAGTCTATTTTATTTATGTAAATATGATATTGTTTTATTTTATTTGTGTTGTTTGTATTTTAAAATGTTATTATATATCTTACTTATACCCATTGTGTCTGTTTTCAAATTGATATTGTTCTTATCGTTGTTTATATGAAGCATTTCTAGTGTTAGTCTTTTATGTAGATTTTTTTCCGTATCAAGTATCATAGCGTTTTCAAATTCAAAATTGTGATTTTGTGTTTGCGCATGTGTGACAAGGGCACATTTATTTTGGTTATTTGTCTGTTTTAAACAGTTTTTCCTGTGTTCTTCCAGTCTTGTGTGGAGATACCTTTTTGTCTGACCTGTATATTGGGAGGGGCAATCGCGACAAGGAATTTTGTATATAACATTAGACTTCATTTTGTTGTTAATTTTTGATTTTATATTACTAAATAAGGATCCTACTGTCTTCACTGGTTTAAAACTTATTCCTACGTTCAAATATTTCATGAAACATCTCTTGAGTTTTATGCTAATGCCATCTATGTATGGTAAGGTGTAATAATTTTCCTTTGGAGTTTGTCTATTTGTTTTATTTTCTGTTCTCGTATTTATCACCTGGTCATTCATTTCTGCGTTGTTTTTTTCTTTATTTCTTTTTGTTTTGTTTTTACATTCATTATTCAGGCCATTTATTATACGTTTAGGATAATTATTTATTTTAAGTAGATTATTAGTGATGTTGTAAACTTCTTCATGAAAATTTTCTAAGGTTAAGGTGATTGCTCTATTTATTAAGTTTTTTGCGTTATTTATTTTTTGAGTTGTAGGGTGGTTCGAATTGTAATTCAGGTATCTAGTGCTGGCTGTTGGCTTCCTGTACCATTTTGTAGATATAGTTCCATCGTTATTGCGTATCAAGGTCATGTCCAAAAATGCGATCTGGCCTTGATCTTCTAGTTCAACAGTAAATTGCAGGTGGGTGTTATAATTATTAAAAATCTGTAGTGTGTTGTTAACTTGGTCGTTAGGTACAGTCAGGAGAAGGTCATCAACGTATTTCTTAATGAAGGGTACAGATTTTTAATAATTATAACACCCACCTGCAATTTACTGTTGAACTAGAAGATCAAGGCCAGATCGCATTTTTGGACATGACCTTGATACGCAATAACGATGGAACTATATCTACAAAATGGTACAGGAAGCCAACAGCCAGCACTAGATACCTGAATTACAATTCGAACCACCCTACAACTCAAAAAATAAATAACGCAAAAAACTTAATAAATAGAGCAATCACCTTAACCTTAGAAAATTTTCATGAAGAAGTTTACAACATCACTAATAATCTACTTAAAATAAATAATTATCCTAAACGTATAATAAATGGCCTGAATAATGAATGTAAAAACAAAACAAAAAGAAATAAAGAAAAAAACAACGCAGAAATGAATGACCAGGTGATAAATACGAGAACAGAAAATAAAACAAATAGACAAACTCCAAAGGAAAATTATTACACCTTACCATACATAGATGGCATTAGCATAAAACTCAAGAGATGTTTCATGAAATATTTGAACGTAGGAATAAGTTTTAAACCAGTGAAGACAGTAGGATCCTTATTTAGTAATATAAAATCAAAAATTAACAACAAAATGAAGTCTAATGTTATATACAAAATTCCTTGTCGCGATTGCCCCTCCCAATATACAGGTCAGACAAAAAGGTATCTCCACACAAGACTGGAAGAACACAGGAAAAACTGTTTAAAACAGACAAATAACCAAAATAAATGTGCCCTTGTCACACATGCGCAAACACAAAATCACAATTTTGAATTTGAAAACGCTATGATACTTGATACGGAAAAAAATCTACATAAAAGACTAACACTAGAAATGCTTCATATAAACAACGATAAGAACAATATCAATTTGAAAACAGACACAATGGGTATAAGTAAGATATATAATAACATTTTAAAATACAAACAACACAAATAAAATAAAACAATATCATATTTACATAAATAAAATAGACTCATCATTACAATAAAATCAGACTTAAATTTTCCATATAAATTAAAAATATTTTATCTTTTATAACTTTACATTTTAAATATTGGCGGTTTAAAACTACTCATTAAAACACATGACTTAACTTTTTTAAATAAATGAAGATAAGTCACAAGACAGGTCAAAACTTTACTTAGTTGAAGGCTAGCCGTTAAGGGTGTTCGACATATTTTTTATATATTTTTATCACATTTAATATTATACTTGTTTTTTATGACAGTACAATTTGTATAAATGTACAATTTCTATGTTTCATTTATTTATTTATTTTTCGACTGTTAAATTTATTTAACTATAAGTTATTTTTTTTTTTATATATATACAAATAATAATTTTCCATGCTTTCTAATCATACTGCATTCAACATTTTTATAATATGCAACATTTTTCATAAACTTTTACTAAAAATCATGTAAGTAATTAAGTATTTAAATTAAGTTACAATGTATTTTAATGTATTTTTGTTTAAATCTGTAATTGTAGCCCCTGAGGAAGACACATGTGGTGTCGAAACTAGTCGGGTTGATAAATAAAAGCTGACTGAAATCCAGAAATATATTTTCTTCTCATCAATAGTATTTGAGTTAGAGTGGAGGATCCACATACAGACATCATCGTGAAAATGTTAAAATTGGATTCTAGGGACCTTAAAACGTGCTCATTTACCAAAATCTCGATATGCGATTTTTAGCACGATCCCTTTACCTCCCTTACCAAGGGTAGCGGGAGGTAAAAAGACAAAACATATTTTTATCTTGATATTACAAGTTACAAGATAGGCGTCGCCTATTATATAGAAATCATTGTACATTAAACATAAAACAAGGCTTTAAAGATTTGGGTATTTCCACTCTACCATCTTGTAAACTCACTTTATGACATACATCCAAATTAAATTTCATTTAAAATGGAGATTGCCACTATGCCACTGTTGTATATTAGATCTGAACCTCATTGAGCAAACCTGCTTACAGGCTACAAAAGTCCATGAAATGTACATTGAATTTAGATTTGTATAATAAACTACCCGAAAAAGTAAAAAATATGAATAAAAGAATAAAAAACATTCAAAAGTATTATTAAAAACTTTCTTATAATATATGCGTTTTACAATATCGAAGAATAGTGGATCACGCTGAACTGAAAAATATTATGTAGGTAATACGAGTATAATATGAATTTTTTTAAAAAATTGTTATTTATTATCCAGTCTTTCGTTACTCTTCCCAAAAAACGTTATTCTTGCAATATATTATTAATATTTCAACTCGTACAAATAAACAATCTTTATACGTTCGTTAATAAATTTGAAATTATTGCCACACATATTTGTACTTTTAGGTTTGTCATTTGGAACAAAGTATAACTATTATCGAATAGAGGGAAACTGGTAAATGTACTAAAATTTCTTCTTTACTGACTCAGCCATAGTTATTCATCTTAGTGCTCACTAGCGCTCGTCTCGGCGTAAAAACAAATTAATCGGGCGGGGGTATCATTTCACTGTACGTGAAATCACTGCATGCTCAAAGTAGGCTTTGCTTTTTGTTTTTTGTTTATTTGGGAGATTATTATTAGATTATTATTATATTATATATTATACATTATTAGATTATTATGAAAATAAGAGTTTTATACGAACAAAAAAGTTGGCGTTGTTGTGTGTCAAGGATAAAAAAAAATGGCGGAAAAGTTTAAGAAATTATCAGGTTCAAACTGGGCTCTGTGGAAACAGGCTATGGTGCAATATTTTAAGGTGAATGGAGTCACAAAATATGCCATGGGAAAGCCTATGCGGCCAGTTGAACTGGCAGATAATGGGGCCGCTGTTGACGCATGGAACAAGGCTGATGGAAGAACACAACTAGCGATTCTTACAGCTATCGAAAACAAACAACAACCGTTCATAAGTGCTTGTGAGACTGCTGGAGAAATGTGGTATAAATTAGTATCAGTTTATGAACGATCTGATGGGTTAAGCAAGATGGAAGCAAATCGTGAGTACCATAATTATTCTTATAAAAATGTTCCAATGGCAGTACATATCGCACAAGTTGAAGCTCTTGTTGCAAAATGTAAACGCTGTGGTGATGAGAAATCACCAGAAGATATCATGGTAAAATTAATGGATAAATTGCCATCATAATAATCTACGGTGCATGGTGCATGTAGTGTTTTCATTAGTTGCTAAAGAAAAACAAACACCAGAAGAACTTAAAAAACTCCTGTTGAGTGAAGAAGCTCGTCTAAAACCTGATACAAGTGCAGAAGCTATGTTTGTAAAGAAGTCTAAACCATTCTACCAGAAGAATAATTCAAACAAAACTTCTGACAGTTCCAAGAGGAGGCCGAAAACTTGCTTTAGCTGTGGTGAAACTGGACATTTCAAGCGTGATTATCCAAAGCGTAAAAATGAAAGTATCCCAAACAATAAAGTTACAAACAAAAGTGTTCCAAATTCTAATATGTATTTCAGGGCAACTGAAATGGCTATACAATGCAAATAGTGATGCAACCTGTCATATGACGAGAAATGATTTGTTACACTAGAGAAGAAACCAGAATAACTCAAGTTAGTTGGAAAATATGAACTTGAATCTGTTGGGCGTGGACAAGCAGCTGTTTTAACATTCGTTCAAGGTCACTGGCGGCGAGTAGACTTTGACCATGCATTGTTCGTTCCAAATTTAAAGAAAAAATTATTTATTATTAGTCAGTGTCAAAGAAAGAATGCTGTAGTGACAATGTTGAACAATAAAATCACATTTGAAGTCAACGGACAGGATGAACTTGAAGGTGAGCTTGCATCAGATAATTTGTATGACATAAAAATGAAGCCAGTGGAAGTAGAGAGCCTGATAGCTGAAGAAAAACTGCTTAAATGGCATGAGCGATTGAGACATCCATGTTTAAAGAGAATGCAACAAATGATTGCGGACAAACAGATAAATTTAAGCATGAATCCTTACCTGGAGAGTTTTTACACCCTGATATAAATGGTCCGATGCCTGTAACAAGCTATGGTGGTAATAAGTACTTCGTAACTTTTACCGATGATGCTACAAACATGACATTTAATTATTTCCTTACAAACAAGAGTGATGTGTTGAAAAATTTAAATATGTTGTAAGTTTGGTTGAAACACAAACTGGGAGTAAAGTTAAAGTACTGCGCAGTGGCGGCTCGTGCACTAAAACTTTGGTGAGGCAAGGTATCCAGCAAAAAATGCACCGCAGGCGAATTTTTTTTTTATTCAAGGTCAAATTCCTTATAATTGAAAGTTACATTTTTTCAATGGAGGTGCAGCTGCATGTTTTTCCCATATCATATACAAAAATAAATTGCCAGATCACAGAATATTTTAGGAAAAAGCGAGGAAAAGAGAATATATTTAACGGATTGTTGACTTACCTAGATTAACAGTGTAATGCCCGGTTTTATAAAAGCGATTTAAATTTTTATCCAGGATTATAATGAAAATCCAGAATTTTGTATATATTATTATAAATACAACACCCGTATTTTGAACTCCGAGATTAAATTTTCTTTATAAAACGGGGCATGTGTATAAAGTCTAAACCCAAGAGAATTTGGCAAGACTATTATACAGGATTGCCGGTTCGCCGCAGTTGTTGCTACAAGCCATCAAATATTGACCGTGTAAAATACATCATTTAATTTCATTTTATTCTTTATCTTAAAAAAGGAGATTGGAATGAAGGTCATGATTATAATTGACAGTGACAAAATATAGTTTATAAAATTACCGTAAAATTCGGTATTTTATTTCTATAAATATCACATTACCACTACAACAGGAACGTAGCATCAAATTACAATAATTACATATTTATTGAACCTATTATGTGTGTTTATATATAAGTGGAATTCTTCGGTTAGTTTTATGTGAAAAATAATCTATAAATTCGTCAAAAATTCTTCCGAATTACTGTACGTTTTCAATAGTTCCTTTTCTATAGCAATTTGGGCCATATTTGTTGGTCTGTTTTGTCCGATCGTGTTGCGCGTGTAATTTTTAATACGTTTTAATGTGGAAAAACTTCTCTCAACTGAAACCGATGTAATAGGTACAAGTACAACAACCGAGATATAGAGAAGTTTGTAGTATTCAGGCATACAAGTTTGAAGATTATTATTAAATAAAAACTGAAGCATTTCTATCGGGGTTTTACAATTTTCTAGTAAATTATCACCGTAGACAACAATTAATTCATTTTTTAATTTGTCGTTTTCAAACAAGCTGTATTGCTGCAGTAAATTTTGTAATAATTGATCGAAAAAATTTTTGGCATATAAGAAAATTTATTAATATCCAAAAGATCAAAAAATTTTAGTTTTTCTAAATCAGAAAATCTAATATCAATTTGGGCGATAACTGTGCCTAAAATTTCAAAAAATAACTGCTTGAGTTGCTGGCGTTTATCTAGCAAATCATTAGGCTTGCGACGTTTGGCAGACATTTCAAAATTTAAATTTAAATAAATGTTATTAAAATAGTCATCAGTATTTCTGAATTGTTGTAATTTAGTCACAAGACATCTTAAAAGATTACGTTTCCTAGTTATATCTGAAAGCTTATTCTGTAAAACAGAAAATACAATATCAGACTGTTCAAAAATTAGTTTAAACGTTTCCAGAAAAAATATAAATTTATAATTTTGCAAATTACTTTTTAAACCAACTGCTTCTCTGATTGACACTTGATCAAAATCGGAGCTATTTATAATAAAATTAAATACTTCCACTAATTTATCCTTATTAGAATGAACACTAAATATAGAACAAGAATTAAAATGCCACATAGTAGGTGCATTTGAAGGTAAACGTTTACCACAAATTTCATCCAAAACATTGGTACGTTTTGTAGACTTTGAAAAGTAAGCTGAAAATCCTGATAGAGACGAAAAGAAAATACGTACTTCTGAAATAGTACTACAAGCTTTACTTAATACAAGATTCAAGGCATGTGCGTAGCAATGCGTAAAAATGGCTTCAGGTGCTACAGCTTTAATTTTCTTTTGCAATCCGTTTAATTCCCGCGCCGTGAACCTACTTACAAATTTTGTCAGTACGCGGCGTTTGATTGTATTCACGTACGGTCTCGGCCTCTATAGGGCCGTGTGGAAAGTAAAGTAACTACTATTATGCTTTACGCACTCATTGCATTTGAAGCAGTGCCTCGAGCAGCTCTGTATGGACCTATTAAATTAAAAGAGAGAGATATTAATAAAAGTGAGATGTGCATAGTGCGCAGTTGACTTTTAGCGCAGGTGGGTGATATGGTGGAGAAAATTTAAATTTAAAATATGGCAACAAATACATGAACAACAAAATAAGAAATCAGAATAAATTTAGATATCATATATGCGACAAATACTTTAAAAAGAAAGGAAGACCAGATAAAAGTCAGAAAAGAGGATATAATGGCATTATTTTGAACAAATCTGTGCGTCGTTAGATCTGTAAATAATGAACAAAATCGCAACGAAGCTGCCACTAATGTATAATTTTATTTTAATCAACAAAAATAGATGCGTTTTTGTCAGTTTTTTTACAGGTCTGGTCTATAAGACGTAAGACTTACAGATTTGTTCAGAATTAGCCTATAAGTTTTATAAAAAAGGTTATGTGCGATAAGAATTGCAATGAGCGATGATGTACCTATTACTACACATTGAACAATATTTACAAAATTGTTTTCCTGTTTTTTTTTATATATTCCTGCATATTTGCACTTCAAACTTGCAAAGTTATTATACCAAAACAATCGAAAAGTGACAGTTAATAGCATAGTTGTCAAAAGATTTGCTTAAGTACCGATATTACAATCTCTGATAAAACATAAATTTTACATAATTTTATTATTAGATACATTTCTGATTGTAATACAGAAAATATTATTTAACTTTTTTGTCGTTTTACATCATTTTTAACAGGCATAAATTTATTTTATTTCGTTCTCGTCATTTGGCAACATGGTGTCACCCACCCATTGATTCAGAAAAATTCTGCTAGATGGCAAATCTAAAATGACGTCACAGAGTCATAAAAATTTAATAGGTCCATTTGCGACTAAAATTAACGTGAATCCCTCAAGCGGACGATATATGCAACTCTTGAAAATGGTATTCTGTTATTCAACTATACAGTAAATATACAGGGTGTAAATGAAATAAGTGCATTAAATTTAACCAGTAATATAACTCGGCGAGAGCAACAATATTTCTTAATAACTTTTTCTCGAAATCGCATATTTTTTTAGCATTTTTACGACCCCGTAAATTGACGAGTCGTTCCAAATATTTTTGTGATAATTGAATGCAGTAGCAATAGCTATGAAAAATTTTGTTTTAGCAATTGACAGTCTTGTCAATTGTTCCAATTATATTTTGATATTAGTACTAAACTTGTTTATAAGGTAAAATTCTATCAAAATGCGAGTACACAGACATTGTAATTACTTACCTATGGTTTATTTATTTTTTTACTCGTATCTGTACTACATTTTACTTGACATCACGGTTGACATAAAGACAGTGTCATGGAGTTGCCAACGCATTTACACGGAGCGTTTCCAAATCATCACCAAATCATTCTGTTCTTAATATTCGCACATTTTTTAATCTTGTACATCTTTATCACATCACAATACGGAGTGTCACATATGACAATTTTAAAAAAAGCAACAGTTATATCCATAACATGTACAAAAAGTTCTATGTTGGGAATGGCTCATAATGTTCATTAATGAGACTGAATTTACTTGGTTAGGTGTATTTATTATGCACTATGCACATCTCGACAGACGAAAATGCTGTAAAAATTTTCATTAAAAAATGTTTGGCCAGGAACAATAAATGGACGACTATTATTGGTACTCATGTACCTCTTTTAAATGGACAATAGTTTGTACTTACATTTTTTGAATAACGTATTTAAACTATTATGATTTGTCGACGATAAATAATCATCTCATAACCTAACAACTATGCTTTTGCTCTTCCTCGTCCCTCCTTGTTTTCCTCTATTCACACTATTCACAGGTGATTAAAAACCCTGGTTTAATACACAACTTTATAATTTTGTTATCCAAAATTTAAATTTCTTTATTTTAAAAACTGTACTATTACGTATTAATTAATAATAATGTTATTTCCCTTGATTCGTTTATTAATTACTGTGACTGTAAGTGTAACCGATAACCGACAATTTTTGAGCTGTTTGTATCCGACTTGAATACGGCAGCATTTGTTCTCCATGAGCGGGTAACGAAATATGCAGCAAATCTATAAAGAATTTTAACTCAAAATCTAAAAGACTTAGAAAAAAAAGTTATTAAGAAATATTGTTCCTCTCATCGAGTTACATTACTGTTTAAATTTAATGCACTTATTTCATTTACACCCTGTATATAGTGCATTGGATTCCTTGCCGATTTCTTGTTTGTCTTTTTGTTTTAAAGTAAATATAAATTACTTTGCAACGAGCAAAGAACGAAAAAATATTAACAACGTCAATTGCTGCGTTTATGGCTGTCATTCTCGGGGTAGGAAGAAATTACCTGTCCTAAAAATTGGCGAAAGGAAGAGTGATATTCAAAATAAATTTGGTAAAATGGAGTCTATCGACAAAAGAGAGAGCTGGATTAGGAAAATACGAACTGGAAAACATGTGACGAATCATAAGAGGATAACAAAAATGAAAAGTATTGTATTATTTCCTGACCAATTCATGAGGAAAATAATACACGTTTCACTTTATGTGTAGCATGCAATATATTTCTTACACTTGTAATTAAAATAACTTGAAAGATATTTGTTCCATTTTAATTTTCTTAACTAAGTAAAGTAAATACATATTTATTTAACATCCATAAATAATATATGGTACTATTTTACCATCTTGTACAAAATATAAAGACAGCTGTAATGTGTTTGCACTGGCCACTATGCCCAACTATACAAGAGCATTTTGTAAATAATCGTATTTAAAGTTCTTCTAATCTCATGAGGATGTAGCATTATGTTCATTAACGCCGCATAAAAATAACACACGATTCAACAATTCTCCCCCTTCTATTGAATTTCGAGAAGAATTTGTTGCCTCCAAATAAGTAAACATTTCCTTAGAAATAAGTCTAAGATAACTTTCTTCGAATATTATTTTAATTTAAGTACGTACACAAAATTATTACTAACACTATTTATAAAAAGTTTAATGAATTTGTTAGTATACTTCAAAACGAATGTTGGTTATACAATGTTTCTGTATGCGATCTTATAGCACAATACCATTTTCAGAGCACGTGTATGCTACAACACTAGCGCCGCCATCGGTAGTTTTAGTCGCCAGCACACGTATGAATGCAAGCCGTATCAAAAACATTGGGCAGTAGGCATTGGGTGCCTCATTGCGAGTAGCACTTCACAGAGACAGAGTGTAAATTAGGTGAACTCCATTACAGATTAGTTATGGTGGTTGCTTAAATTATTCTTTTGGTTTTTATAAAGACAAGCAATACGGAATAAGTTGAAATTTAATTTACATATTACTTTACATTATTTACAGCTTTATTTCTTTTCTAGTGCGGCACTGCCTACCCTAACAAGCCGCCACTGGACTGCGAAGTGATTATGGTCGTGAGTACCTCAATGGTCAGATGTCCAAGTTTATGGCTGAAAACGGAATTGATCATCAAACGACCGCTCCGTACATTCCGAAACAAAATTTTGTTTCGGAGCGGAAGAACAGCACTTTCGTGGAGTCATCACAAGCAATGTTATTTGCAAAAGACTTACCGCCTGAACTGTGGCACAGAATATATACATGACTAACGTCAACAGAAGCGACACTGTTGTATATATTGCCGTCCGTGTGCTCATGGCTATGTGTGCGTGAAGTTGGACCAGGGAGGGGTAACGTAAGGAGATTGGGCGTACACGGGTCAGGGTTGCCATTTGTACGGTAATTACCGTATTTGTACGGTAAATTTGATAATTGTACGACATACGATCCAAAACCTTTACCGTACAAGTAAAATACGGTAATTTGAAAATATCTCGTTATAAATACCTTTTTTCGATAATTGAATAATTTATTTTAAAAATGTCACTAAAGTAGAGTCCTCCGACGGTCAAATCTTTAAATACTAACTCAACGAAAAATATCTTGAATAACGATTGTTGGCCACTGAACAAGTATATCGAAGTTTAAATGACCCTTTCAATAAACTTTATTTTATTTTTTTAAATTTCGTTATACCAAAAGTAAATTTTTTGAATCAATATTTTCAATCATAAAAAGTATTATTTGTGGGCATTTATTTCATTTTTTGTCGTTTCTTATCACAATTGTTGTTAATATTAGTTGTTTGTATTGTAATATTTTGTGTTTTGTTTATTACAATATTTTTTTCACATTTTAATACTTTTTACCTTCCGTCACCTTTAGGTAAGGAAGGTATTGTCTTTGGTCAAAAAATTCGATGATGAGTTTTTACTCAATAAGCACGTTTTAGGGTCCCTAGAATACGAATTTACCTTTTTTACGATGATGTCTGTATGTGTGTGTGTGTATGTGTGGATTTGTGTGTGTGTGTGTGTGTGTGTGTGTGTGTGTGTGTAACAAAATTTTCGTCTGCGATAACTCTAATACTACAGTTACAAAAATTATAATTTTTTCGTATACTTCTTCGTTACATCCATAGGAAGAGCTGATTAGATTTTGGTTACAATTGGTCAACCGGAAGTACCATCATTTGAAGATTTTAACAGTTTTTCTTGAAAAAACTATGTTAAATATAATTTTTTCACATTTGATGTTATTATAAATATTAAAGAATATTTTATTCTCTACACGATTTGACTGCATTTTATACTTAATATTAAATGGATATAGAGTTAAAAAATTATAAAGAAATTAAATTTCATAAAGTAGCCATAGCTGTGGAAACAGCTACTATATTAAGAAAATTCTGATTGAAAGATGTCAGTGTCAAGTGAAATTGACATAGTGTGTCTGTCTTATAATTTTACTGGAAATATAAGATCTTTTGCTTTCTGTATGGAATTTGTATAAAATACATACAACTGCTTTAAGGTAATGTACAAGAAATAATAATAATAATAAATCTTTTATTTCTGCAGATACATTACACTGTATATAGAAAACGTCACAAAATAATAATTTTCTGTATGAAATTTGCATAAAAATACATGCAACTGCCTGAAGGTAATGTACAAGAAATAGAATATGTATTTAATTTAGCAAGGAACTTTCCGTATGAAATTTGTACAAAATACATAGAACTGACGGAATGTAATGTGCTGGCCACATCAGATTTTTTTGATATTAAATCAATTCCTATTTTATCCATATATTTTTTAAAAAAATTGTTCGGTAATATATAATATATGTACGGTAAAATGATATGCGCGGTACGGTAATGTAGTGCCGACCAGTTGGCAACCCTGACACGGGTACGCCAGGTATTGCCAGTAACGGAGTGACAGCGTTTGTGTGTAGGGCGGTTCAGCGCAAGAATATTACGACTACCAGACTAGACTACTAGACATAATGCCGGTTGGTATAATATATTGTTGTGTAAAAGGCTATCCAAATAATAATAAAGATAAAACAATTCTAAAAAGCTTTTTTAGATTACCGACTGACCCAGAAAAATATTATATTTATTTTATTTTACATTTCTATGAACCGCCTCAGTATATTATGGTTACACTAAAATTTATATGTAATTCTTAAGGGGTTTTATTAATTTAGAACAATTATTATATTTTTATTTTTATCAAATGGACATTTAAATTTGAATTAGTTTTCAGATATTTTCTGTATGTTTATCTTTTAATTTAAACCGGAAAAGGTTTTAAAAGAATGCTATTTTAAAAATTTTCATAGTACTATACTAAGATTGATATCAAAATAAATAATCTTTCCCATTAGATACCTAGGCAGACATCTTACGTACGCCTATGCTAGCGCGTAAAGCGAGCCTGTTGAAGGTCATTAAATTCAAATACATGCGTATAGGGTAGTGTCGTACCAGTAACTATGGGCTGAAGCTACCTTGACTGCTACTTATTTGGCTAATCGTTGTCCTTCAAAACGATCAGGTGAAAAATCACCGTACCAATTATGGTTTGGTGTAGCTCCAAAAATAGATCACTTAAAGAAATTTGGTACTATTGCTTATGAAAATGTTCCCAAGGATCTTAGAAAGAAATGGGGAAAAATCTGTAAAGAAAATACTAGTTGGATACGACTCGAATGGTCCAAATTACAGATTAATGGATTTAGCAACAAATAAAATCTCAGTTTGTAAACACGTAACATTTAATGAAGATGGAACTATTCCCGAAGAGCCACAAAAGTATTGGCCAGTTATTGATTCAAATACACGAGAAACTATTTATGAAGAAAACAACAGTGATTCAGAAGAAAATGATGTAAAAGATTATAACGAAACAGAAACATCTGAAGAAAATGTGGGAAGTGAGACTGTAGAATAGCAGCAGATGCCAGGTGAAACAATAAGATATGATCTTAAAGCACGTAAGTTATTACATAAACCAGCACGTTACGAAACTAATTGTATTGAAGCTGATGAACCTCAGACTCTGGGAGAAGCTCTAAATAGTGATGAAGCTAAATATTGGAACAAGGCTATCCAGGAAGAAATGGGAGCAATGACTAAAAACAGTAACTGGGAAGAAATTAATCTACTGCCAAGTGGCCATAAAGCGGTGAGTTCTAAATTTATTTTTAAAAGAAAGTTTAATAGTGCTGGCCAGGCATACAAAGCACGTCTCGCCCAGGCATAGAATACAAAGGGACATTTGCGCCTATTGTACGATACGAATCTGTTCGTACCTTACTTTCATTGGCTGCAAATGAAGACTGGGAAATAGCCCAATTTGATTTTAAAACGGCATTCCTAAATGGGACCCTAAATGAAGAAATTTACATGCAGGTTCCTGTAGAAGTAGTTCAAAAAATGGCCAGTACGTTCGTTTAAGAAAATCCATCTATGAATTAAAGCAATCACCACGTATGTGGAATAAGCGATTTGATGAATTCTTAAAAAGATTCTATTTTATAAACAGCGATGCCGACAAATGTGTTTCCGTAGGTAAAGTTGACTGCAAACCTGTTTTACTATTGCTATATGTTGATGATGGTTTGCTCGTGTTACCAAACCTAGATAGTATAAACACTATCATGACAGAACTAAAAAGGGAATTCTATATAACTGAAAGCGATGGTCACTATTATGTTGGAATAGAAATTAAGCGAGATAGACATAAGAAGCTAATATTTATAAGCCAGACAAACTATTTAAAACGTATTGTCGAGAAATTTAGGATGCAAGATGCAAAACCGTGCTGTACCAGCTGAGCCACATAATCACCTAAGTACGGAAATATCGAATCATCCAGCCGATGAAGCCGTAGGTTCACTGATGTTTGCTGCATGTGTATCACGCCCTGATAACATCTACGCTGTAGCTGTAGTCAGTCGACACCTTGCTAATCCTGGACAAAAACACTGGCATGCTGATAAGAAGATTTTGCAATACATAAATGAAACAGCTAACTATGGAATCGTTTATGGGGGTAAAAACTGTATTACTAAACTAATAGCTTATTCCGACAGTGACTATGCTGGCGACCCAGACACCCGTATGTCCACAAGTGGATATGAGCTGAAGTTGAATGGTGGTCCTATTGCTTGGATGTCTCAACGGCAACGCATCGTATCAATGTCCACTACTGAGGCTGAATACATTGCTGCTGGTGATTGTACCAAGCAAATCATCTGGATCAGAAGAATTTTAGATTCGGTGGGAGTTAATGTGAGCATTGCCACCAATCTGAATGTTGATAATCAAGGAGCTATTAAATTAATAAGGAATCCAGAGTTATACATATAAACGTACCAAGCATATTGAAGTTCGCTTCCATTTTGTTCGTGAGAAAGTTGAAAAAGGATTTGTTGAAGTTAAGTACAGGGTGCCCATTTTAAAAGTTCCCGCCTGAATTCATGAATAGGCAATCCAGGATACATTTCATAAGTGACTTTGTTTTTAAAATTTTGTTTTGCTCTTATACCTACTGTGATTATTCGATATGAAGTATTAATATTCACCAAGTTGCTTAGGAAATGTACTCTGTTTTCCTTATTCTTAAAATTTCAGGCGGGAACATATAAAATGGGCACCTTGTATCAAGTGAACAGTTGGCAGGTATACTAATAAAGCTCTTCCGAAGGAAACTTTTAAATATTTGCGAGCTAAACTACGAATATTAGATTCAAACGCGATATGAAATTCTTAAATGGTGGGAGTGTTGTGAATATTTTGAGAATTCTGGCACCAAAACTGATGCAACCTGTTATACATTAATGTAATGTGTAAAACTGTAAATGTATCCTACCGTTTATTTTTGTAACTATAATAGATTTACTGCGAGAGTGGTGGACAAATATATCTATAAAACTAATATACTGCTGGTGGGAGTGAGATTTGTGAGACTAACATTGGACGAGTGCAGACGTATATATCTGCATATATAGCTGCACTTGTCTGTAAGAATAGCTCCGCGCAAGCACCAGATTGCTTTGATTTTATTGTTGTAATACGAGAAAGGGGAACTAGCGGGACGGAAATTCTTACACTAACTGACAAGGATAGACAATAATGTTTGTAGCAGTCTCCCCTTAAGTGAGAGATAGGGCATGAGCAGTATATTTCTTTATAGGTATATTGGTGGACAAGATGGTTATTGATGTAGAGAAGTTGTGTTAGTTGTCACTAAGTTGTAACGCTTTCTTTTATGTACAATAAACTAAGTTTTTCACTCAACTCTGCTTAATTAGTTGTTAAGCCTAAATAACTGCAATTAATAATTAAATGTTTATTAAACGATAAATAAATACTAAAAAGAATAAAAATAACGATCACAATGATTAAATAAATATAAATACTAATTTGTTTCTATTGAATGTTTGGTAAGCGGAGCCCGTGCATAAAAATGGCATCCTGGTGGACCAACAAACCAGACTGACATATAGGAATATGATGTTTAAAATGCCTTAGTTTTTTGCTATGGTTTGATATTACAAGCGAGTGACAGTAGTGACAGATTATCAATTTATAAATTTGCATCGGAAACAGATTTTGAAGATAGAATTATAGCTTTAGGAAGCAAAAATGGTTAGGTACGGTAAAGAGAAGTGATCTTACGAAGGTAAAATAAGAATAAATAGGTAATCTATTGTAGATATTTAAGTATTTTGTCTGATGCGTAATATATTATCTACAAATAATAATAAACTAAAATACATCATAAATAAATATATCATCATGGCATATTACCCATTGCTGGGTGTGCCAATCTGCTTTGTATGCAGATATCGGTAATGATGATGACATATTTGTACCGTGCGGGCGTTTACCAGGCGTCACCTCACGGGCACTTATTGCTGGCGTGGAGAGTGCACCACAGGGGTTAATTTAATGCCATTTTAAAATTGGAAATATTTGGCGTCGGTCGGGATCGAACCCAGTTCCCCAGATTCGCGACCAGACACTCAGGCACGCGGCCACGAGACCCCATAAAATACATCATTATAATGTAAATGAACGTAGCCTGTAGCCATCATGTTTTAGTAATTTAATTGCGTATGTTAGAAAATAGGACAATAAAAGTGTTTTTATATAGATACTAAAAATTTATTAAAATTATATTACGAGTATTCACATTGTCAGCTAGCTATACAATCACAATGAGCACACACAATCTCACCACTGCTATGGGCAAGGGGAGTGAAAGACGGTGGGGACGGACGCAGGTGCTGTAGCTCCTCCTTGTAATACACAATAGGCACTTAGGGTATATTCCAAAAATAAAATATAACCAATACCTTGGTTTCGGTTACAGACTGGTTTTACTCACGTGACTATTATTATTGAAATAGTTCGGTTACTTTCGCGATAAACCTAAAATGTCCTTATAAAATATTTTGTATATCGTCCTTCAACATCCTAAAATATGAAGTGGAAAATTAAAATACGTAGAATACAAACCCTTAGAAATATAACTATCAACTAGTTGATAAATAGTATCTAACCACACTAACCTTTAACTGACATGTTATGAAATAGGACAGATGTTACCAAGAGAACCGAGGAAAAACCACGGTTGCGTTGGTGCGCTTCGGTTGAAGCCAATTTAACCGATACCATGTTTCATAAATGTACAAATATTACAATTTGAAATTATTGGAACAATTTTGGTTAACCACGGTTAAAATTTGTTATTTTTGGATTATACCCTTGCAAAATTGACGACATACGTAAGAGAGTGATAGAAAATCTCCAAACAAGCCCCCCCCCTCGCTGTCTTACGTCCCTCTCCCGAGAACTATACCTTTCATTCTGTGTGCATCTGCTATTCAGCGTTGTAACCTAATTCTGGGTCTGCATAATTTGCTGAGCATAAAAAAGAATATAGTAATATTCTATGGTTTGCTACCATCTTAATATTGTATATACAGCCAACATAAATACATAAGTTTATGCTACCATGCACCTATAAACCACCCCTACAACCCCTGACAGGTAGACTTTACTTGTGTAACTATTACAATTATACTTTAAATTCGGTGCTTTAATTAATACTACCAACTTCATATTGCACAAGCTTACTTCGGTAATTGATGTGATTATGCTACCACCCATAAACCCATCCCTACAACCCCTGACAGATAGACTTTATTTGTGTAACTATTACAATTATGCTTTAATTTCGGTGCTTTAATTAATGCTACCGACTTCATATTACACACGCTTACTTCGGTAATTGATGTGGTTATGCTACCACCCCTAAACCATTCCTACAACCCGTGGCAGACAGACTTTATTTGTGTAACTATTGCAATTATGCTTTAAATTCGGTGCTTTAATTAATGCTACCAACTTCATATTGCACATGCTTACTTCGGTCGGTAATTGATGTCCTTACATCGCCCCTTCAATAGACAATTTCAGAAATTTGAGCGACCACTACATTTAATTTTTGAACTAAAAAGTTAGTGCCGTTAAATAGCGGCATTTCAAATTTATACGTAACCAGGGCATATAGTTTTAAATTTTAAAACTACCCAGGAGTTGTTAATATGAATTTGAGTATAAGGTATAGTTTAAATTCTTATTTTACAAATAAAAACTTATTTTAGTATGTGAAAAAGTGAAGTATATTCAGCAATCAATTATAAAATATTGTATTAACCTACTTAACCCCACTTTTTATTTTCCAAACCAGACAAAACATTTCAAATAGCAATATTTTGGGGGCCAGAAGTTTAGTACCCATCATAATTATTTGAAAACCGACACCAACAAAACAAAAAAAGACTAAAATACACAGAACTGTCATGTAAACAAGGATGGATATATGAAAAACGGCACTAATTTTTTGTCGCAGTCTAACACTTGGTACATGCGCTTTGAATTTCTGAAATGGTCTATTCTCGCTTCGTTCAGTTTCGGAAGGTTCAAATTTTGCCCACGAAGTTGGCACGCATCAAAACGTTGATTTCTTGCCATTTAGCGTTTTCAGCTTACAAGTCGACTGCGCACTTTTTTGCACTGAGCGTTTTCAGCTTGTCATTGAGTGCAAAATTTAATCAGCTGATGAGTTTTCAGCTTAAGAAAAAGTTGCACCGTGCACTGGCTCAGTGCGACTTTTGTGCACTGACACAGGTAAGTGCAATAATGTCAGTGCAAATATGTCGGCTAAACAAAATCGCCTTCAGCTTTAACTGCAGTGCCACCGGATGAGGGCAGAACACGTTCAGTGTGGTCACGTGATATGTTGCACTCAGTGCGTATTTGCACTGTGTAAGCTGAAATGGTATCAAATTCCTTATTCGCGCGCTCCCAAATTTAAACAGTACACTCCAAAGAACAAATTGCAAAGAAAAATGTTTTATTCTGTACATTAAAAGTTCTTCAAAATATTAATAGATGACGTAAAAATTATGGAAATGTTAAAAAATTCAATTTGAAATAAATTTATTATGTCCTGTCGTGCCAGTACATTGTACAAATGTATGGATATTTATATACAGTAAAGTTTAGATATATATTTTATATCAATACAGGATAATTTAGATATATATTTCATATCAATACAGGATAATGCGTCGATAGAAAAGCCTATCAAAAGCATTCTAAACTATTATTCACGAAAGATGACTATTCAAGGTCATTTGTGAGTCGTCTTGCAGATAACTTCACTGCATTTCGTATGCATAGGTGTGAAACATGAAATATTTATGGACACATTTTAACTGAAAAAATAAGAGTAATTTATTTGAAAATTATGTTTCTTTCTAAATAATGCCTTTCTGAAAGATTTATGTTCTTCACTTATGTTTTTGCAAAATTTAAAAACAGACTTAGCTTATAAACTAAAGAATAATAATTTTATTTAAACGTCAACGCCACTGGGTAAATATTAGCACAGAGGGCACTGTAGTACATTATTAGTTATCTGTAATTCTACGATATACGTCATTATTATTTATAGTGTGCTAGAAAGTAATGTCACTATTTACGAATATCTGTCACACCCCATAAATTAAATAGACATAGGTCAAATAATCTTTCTCTTTCTAATGCAAAATGTTGCTAAGTTACTGCTGTAAGGTGATATGTATTCTTTCTTCAAACAAATGCCCTTGAATAGTCATCTTTCATGAATAATAGTTTAACCATGATTTTATTGCCAAAGAAAGGAAGGAAAGATGATATTGTAGTTTTAAATTAAACGAAGAAAATGTACTACAATATTTATAAATTATTTAAAAGTATAAATTCAAATACATTTGTTATAACTTTTATATTCCACTTTACATTTTATTTTTTATTACAGTGACGATATTTGTACAAGACTTATTAAAGGTAAAAGAATATAAAAATACTTTCAAAATGTAATTTAACATGATAATTAAATAATTCTTTATGTAAAATAGTAAATATCAGAGAAATCATATCTTTATTGGCTGTATCGTGTAGCACATCGCTTATATTCACAAGTAGCAGTTTTTCTGCCATTGACATCGCGTTTTATTACACTTTGTGTGTTCACAAGTTTTCTATTTCTATATATTTCATAAATGCCATCAGCTCCTTCTACCTCACATCTGGTAAAATTCAAATTTCCAATTAATATTTAAAAATTTATATTTCGCTCAAATTGAATAAGAAAAAAACTCAAAAAATTAGATTTATTATACAAATATGTGAAAGTTTCAAAAAATAAAATTTAAAACAGTATTAGAATACCCCATAATTCTCGGGATATTTTTTATTCTGATATTTAGAATTAGAACTCGAAAACATACTGCTTCATCTTTAATAAAAAATATGCTATGTTATGTATGTGTAGTTCTTCTCTTCTGTATTCACCAGCAAAACCTAAAATTAAAAACTTAAATAAATGTCATGTATTATGTAGGTATTCATAAATTGGGTATTTCGCCTCCTCATTGTGCAGCCTGGGTAACGCTAAATGAACTAGTACAAGTCGGCGATCGAACACCCTTAATGAGGGTATCCTGGTTACTGTACACAATGGCTCAAACACAGTGGTAGTATTGCAACAGTTTCACCAGTACCTTTTGACGATCCAGGATGGGGCAAACAAGAGTACAACATCTTCAACTGCGTGTTCCAGCACCTCGACCAATTCAGTCTTTTCATATGTAGCACGGATCTCCGTATTCCCATCGCATTCGCAACAAGCGCTAATTTTATTTGGGACTATGCTCAACAAATTATTTTATTCTTACATCTGATTTTTGGGATGACACTATTGCGATAAGCAAAATAAATAATTCATAAATAAAGAATTATCAAATCACCTGTATATCAAAATTCATTGCATCACAAAGTAATTTAAAAATGACCAAATTCAGTTTTCCGCATCCGCCATTATCTCGGAACATATGAGAATTTTTGGCAAAACAAAAGCACATCTGAGATGGCCCACCAAAGGCACACCACATTTCCATTTAACCGAAGTTGTATCTCTTATAGCATATAGTTTCCGAGATCCCAATTGTGTCCTTCGAAATCCGGACACCTGTATGTATAGATAAATGATGAGAATTTTACACCTGTTCAGGTGTAAACTTAATAACGAAAGGATGGAAAATATGAGAATAAAAGGAGATTTCTTACTTTTTACAATATTTGTGTATTAATTATCCGTCTATGATTATATTATCCGTATCATCATCATCATTGAAATGACTATATTCTCCTCGGATAAAATTTATATTCATAATTTGGTTCAAGTTCTCTAAATCTAAACTATCATCTAAGAGGGTTATTGGTGTATCGTTAGTATTGCCACATCCACGTTTGAAGTGAACTTTTATGGAAAATATCAGAATAAAAGGAGATTTCTTACCTTTTACAATATTTGTTATTAATTATCCGTCTATGATTATATTATCAGTATCATCATCATTAAAATGACTATATTCTCCGCGGATAAAATTTATATTCATAATTTGGTTCAAGTTCTCTAAATCTAAACTATCTTCCAAGAGGGTTAATGGTGTATCGTTAGTATTGTCACATCCACGTTTGAAGTGAACTTTTTTTCTTATATTTTCTTCATTTGGAATTATTAGACTGACAGCCTTTCAGATTGTTCCTAATTTGATTAGGGATGTTTTCTTCTTCTTCATCATCATCATCGTTTTATTGTAAACTGTTGGTATAGATGCGAGGATTTCTGATTTTCTGGGGGATACTTCTAAAAAGGTGTTTTCATTGGACTTAAAATTTGTTGATCATTTAGAAGGGATAATCTAGGTCGCGTACGTCTTTGAATATCTGTTATTGTAGATAATGAGTTTTGTTGTTTTGATTGTTACGGTAAAACAAGGCTTTTAGATGTTTTTAATCTACTGGATATAGCAATTTTGTTGGTATTTTGTGACTGATTATTTTTAGTCGACGTTGATTTAGCTGCCTCTGATCTGCTTCTAACAGCACTCCAAGATATAGCTTTTGTACCAGTTTTATTTTTCTTTTCTTCACTTTCAATTCGTTTATTTGTCCATTTCTTTGTCACTTCAGTACAACTTTTATTCGTTTTCTTCACTGAAGATTCATTAGCTTTACTTAAATCTCCACAAGCAAGCTTTCTTTAGCTTTGAAATTTTTGGCAAAGAATTAGTTTTTTTTTTACAGGTAATATTTGATTTACCTTTTGTCACATGCTCCTTCACATCATTTTGTATGTCTCCATCTGCTTTTCGAGTAGTTTAAATATTTAGACTTCTATTTGAAGTTGAGTAGGTCGTAATTTTATTTTTACTTCTTGTAGAACCAATATTTTCTTTGTCCATGGTCATACTACGTGTAATTCTTGGTGATAGAACATCAGTACGTCTTCGGGTAGGTAGAACTCATGTTGCTGAAAATAAAAAAAATTCATATTGTGGATTGAAAAATTGTATGTTACTTACATTAGTCAATTTTTTTCACTTAAAAATATGTTAATTTATATATAGATATAATAAATGCTATTCTTTTTATTAAAATTTAGAATTGTGAACGTGTTTTACAGTCATTAAAATTCAACTGTTTAAAATAAGTTTTGTCATGTTTCTACAGAAAATAACTAAGCAACAAATTTGAAGATAAGTCAGTAGTCTCAAACATTTACCAAGGTTAATAAAATGCCGATTTTTTTCCAGAATCTATTTCACTATGTTTACCTCACATTCCTACGATAAACTATACGACGATATCTAGACTAAAAAATTTGAATTTGTCGAAATTATTTATGCTAAATTAATAGTTTTAAAAGAATACATAGTTTTTTTTTTTTCGTACAAATTAATAATTAATAAAATAGTGAAGATAGAAAAATAAAGATTTGCTTCCAATTCCAAGAAAATAAAATTGGAAATTTACTGCCGCAAAGCTTATCAAACGATCAAGAATTATGTTAAAGTTTCATGATGAGACTGAAGCTAGCAGCCGATTCGTTAAGTAAAATACTTTGGACAACCCTGGTGCTATAATCCGTAGCTGTATATACTATAAGATTGTACACTTAATATCAAATGTAATAAAGTCATATTTACGGGGGTTGTTCTGCATATATCTCTTAATATAGAGCACCATCGAAACTTTCAAATTTCAGGGAATGAGGGTAACTTATAACAGATTATATTTACTATAATCTATCAAGGGTAAAATTGAACGGATTAATCACCCTTAGAGCGGGTAATATGCACTGTAACTAAACCAAATTCGTAGGGTATATTTAGCATATATCCCTTATTATAGAGTAACATTAAAACTTTCAAATTGCAGGGGATGAGGGTAACTTATATCACATTATATTATTTAATAAATGCAAGAGAAGAGTTGAGAAAATTAACCACCCTTACAACCTGTAAAATTAACTGTAACAAAACCATATTCACAGGGTATATTTAGCATACATCCCTTATTGTAGAGTTACATTAAAAATTTAGAATTTCAGGGGATGAGGGTAACTTGTAATACATTATATTATTTAATAAATGCAAGAGTAGAGTTGAGAAAATTAACCACCCTTACAACCTGTTTTATTAACTGTAACAAAACCATATTCACGGGGTATATTTAGCATACATCCCTTATTATAGATAAAAATTAAAAGTTTTGAAATTCAGGGGATGAGGGTAACTTATAACAGATATTATTTAATAAATGCAAGAAAAGAATTGACAAAATTAACCACCCTTACAACCTGTAATATTAACTGTAACAAAACCATACTCACAGGGTATATTTAGTACACATCCCTTATTATAGATTAACCTTAAAAGTTTCAAATTTCAGGGGATGAGGGTAACTTATAACACATTATATTATTTAATAAATGCAAGAGAAGAGTTGAGAAAATTAACCACCCTTACAACCTGTAATATTAACTGTAACAAAACCATACTCACAGGGTATATTTAGTGTACATCCCTTATTGTAGAGTTACATTTAAAATTTCGAATTTCAGGGGATGAGGGTAACTTATAACACATTATATTATTTAATAAATTTAAGAGAAGAGTTGAGAAAATTAACCACCCTTACAATCTGTAATATTGACTGTAACAAAACCATATTCACAGGGTATTTTTATTATACATCCCTTATTGTAGAGTTACATTAAAAATTTCAAATTTCAGGGGATGAGGGTAACTTGTAATACATTATATTATTTAATAAATGCAAGAGTAGAGTTGAGAAAATTAACTACCATTACAACCTGTAATATTAACTGTAACAAAACCATATTCACAGGGTATATTTAACATACTTCCCTTATTATAGAGAAACATTAAAAGTTTTGAAATTCAGGGGATGAGGGTAACTTATAACACATTATATTATTTAATAAATGCAAGAGAAGAATTGACAAAATTAACCACCCTTACAATCTGTAATATTAACTGTAACAAAACCATATTCACAGGGTATATTTAGTATACATCCCTTATTGTACAGTTACATTAAAAATTTCAAATTTCAGGGGATGAGGGTAACTTATAACACATTATATTATTTTTAATGTAACTCTACAATAAGGGATGTGTGCTAAATATACCCTGTGAATATGGTTTTGTTACAGTTAATATTACAGGTTCTAAGGGTGGTTAGTTTTCTCAACTCTTCTCTTGCATTTATTAAATAATATAATGTGTTATAAGTTACCCCCATCCCCTGAAATTCGAAATTTTAAATGTAACTCTACAATAAGGGATGTACACTAAATATACCCTGTGAGTATGGTTTTGTTACAGTTAATATTACAGGTTGTAAGGGTGGTTAATTTTGTCAATTCTTCTCTTGCATTTATTAAATAATATAATGTGTTATAAGTTACCGTCATCCCCTGAATTTCAAAACTTTTAATTTTTGTCTATAATAAGGGATGTATGCTAAATATACCCTGTGAATATGGTTTTGTTACAGTTAATATTACAGTTTCTAAGGGTGGTTAATTTTGTCAATTCTTCTCTTGCATTTATTAAATAATATAATGTGTTATAAGTTACCCTCATCCCCTGAATTTCAAAACTTTTAATTTTTGTCTATAATAAGGGATGTATGCTAAATATACCCTGTGAATATGGTTTTGTTACAGTTAATATTACAGGTTCTAAGGGTGGTTAATTTTGTCAATTCTTCTCTTGCATTTATTAAATAATATAATGTGTTATAAGTTACCCTCATCCCCTGAATTACAAAACTTTTAATTTTTGTCTATAATAAGGGATGTATGCTAAATATACCCTGTGAATATGATTTGGTTACAGTTAATATTACAGTTTGTAAGGGTGGTTCATTTTCTCAACTTTTCTCTTGTATTTATTAAATAATATAATGTGGTATAAGTTACCCCCATCCCCTGAAATTCGAAATTTTAAATGTAACTCTACAATAAGGGATGTACACTAAATATACCCTGTGAGTATGGTTTTGTTACAGTTAATATTACAGGTTGTAAGGGTGGTTAATTTTGTCAATTCTTCTCTTGCATTTATTAAATAATATAATGTGTTATAAGTTACCGTCATCCCCTGAATTTCAAAACTTTTAATTTTTGTCTATAATAAGGGATGTATGCTAAATATACCCTGTGAATATGGTTTTGTTACAGTTAATATTACAGGTTCTAAGGGTGGTTAATTTTGTCAATTCTTCTCTTGCATTTATTAAATAATATAATGTGTTATAAGTTACCCTCATCCCCTGAATTACAAAACTTTTAATTTTTGTCTATAATAAGGGATGTATGCTAAATATACCCTGTGAATATGATTTGGTTACAGTTAATATTACAGTTTGTAAGGGTGGTTCATTTTCTCAACTTTTCTCTTGTATTTATTAAATAATATAATGTGGTATAAGTTACCCCCATCCCCTGAAATTCGAAATTTTAAATGTAACTCTACAATAAGGGATGTACACTAAATATACCCTGTGAGTATGGTTTTGTTACAGTTAATATTACAGGTTGTAAGGGTGGTTAATTTTGTCAATTCTTCTCTTGCATTTATTAAATAATATAATGTGTTATAAGTTACCGTCATCCCCTGAATTTCAAAACTTTTAATTTTTGTCTATAATAAGGGATGTATGCTAAAAATACCCTGTGAATATGGTTTTGTTACAGTTAATATTACAGGTTCTAAGGGTGGTTAATTTTGTCAATTCTTCTCTTGCATTTATTAAATAATATAATGTGTTATAAGTTACCCTCATCCCCTGAATTTCAAAACTTTTAATTTTTGTCTATAATAAGGGATGTATGCTAAATATACCCTGTGAATATGGTTTTGTTACAGTTAATATTACAGGTTCTAAGGGTGGTTAATTTTGTCAATTCTTCTCTTGCATTTATTAAATAATATAATGTGTTATAAGTTACCCTCATCCCCTGAATTACAAAACTTTTAATTTTTGTCTATAATAAGGGATGTATGCTAAATATACCCTGTGAATATGATTTGGTTACAGTTAATATTACAGTTTGTAAGGGTGGTTCATTTTCTCAACTTTTCTCTTGTATTTATTAAATAATATAATGTGGTATAAGTTACCCTCATCCCCTGAAATTCAAAACTTTTAATGTTTCTCTATAATAAGGGAAGTATGCTAAATATACCCTGTGAATTGTTACAGTTAATATTACAGGTTGTAAGGGAGGTTAATTTTCTCAACTCTTCTCTTGCATTTTTTAAATAATATAATGTGTTATATGTTACCCTCATCCCCTGAAATTCGAAATTTTTAAAGTAACCCTACAATAAGGGATGTATGCTAAATATACCCTGTGAATATGGTTTTGTTACAGTTAATAAAACAGGTTGTACGGATGGTTAATTTTGTCAATTCTTCTCTTGCATTTATTATATAATATAATATGTTATAAGTTACCCTCATCCCCTGAATTTCAAAACTTTTAATTTTTATCTATAATAAGGGATGTATGCTAAATATACCCTGTGAATATGGTTTTGTTACAATTAATTTTACAGGTTGTAAGGGTGGTTAATTTTCTCAACTCTTCTCTTGCATTTATTAAATAATATAATGTGATATAAGTTACCCTCATCCCCTGCAATTTGAAAGTTTTCATGTTACTCTATAATAAGGGATATATGCTAAATATACCCTACGAATTTGGTTTAGTTACAGTGCATATTACCCGCTCTAAGTGTGATTAATCCGTCCCATTTTACCCTTGATAGATTATAGTAAATATAATCTGTTATGTTACCCTCATCCCCTGAAATTTGAAAGTTTCGATGGTGCTCTATATTAAGAGATATATGCAGAACAACCCCCGTAAATATGACTTTATTACATTTGATATTAAGTGTACAATCTTATAATATATACAGCTACGGATTATGGCACCAGGGTTGTCCAAAGTATTTTACTTACCGAATCGGCTGCTACGAATCGGCTGCTAGCTTCAGTCTCATAGTTTCATGTATCCAATATTTATGGAAGGCTCAGATCAAGTTCATTTTTTGACAATGGGGTATAGGACCATAATAGAATTTCAATACGTAAGTAAAAATAGTAATTAAGATATCAAGGAAGTTATAAGGATGATAACGCATGAGGTCAGAAGTGTACATACCGAGCTGTGCCGAGGGCCTCCGGTGGTGCCTTCTGTTGTTATAAAAAACAAAAATAAATAAACGCAGAGTGCCGTGTCGTCACCTAGTAATGCAAGCTGTGTCGTCACTAAGAAACGAAGCAGACAATTACAAAAATATATAATTTTGACATGTAATATAATTAAAAATATATTCTTTGTGTTGTTGTTTGTGTGAATAGTTCACTGTATTAGTATATTTCAATAAAATTATAACAGGTTATGGGCCCAGATAACGTGGAAATAGTATAAAAGGATTATAAAATTTCACTGTGTCTGTGAAAGTTATACCTGTTGGAAAAGTTGCGAAAGTTTTATTTGAAAAAAAAAATAGCCGCAAGTAATGATTATAAAGTAAATGTAGATAAACTTAAAAGACCTGATGATTGGGCAAAGTGGAAATGGCATGAGTCAATGGTTCTACGTTCATACGGACTTGAAGACATTGTTACTGGTACGCGTGAACGTGTTGTGTTACCACCTCCACCAACTACCGAGCAAAAGTTAGTCTACACAGAATGGCAGAAAGACGACGCAAAAGCTGCAAGTTTGATGGCAAGTGCATTGAGTAAATCAGTTACCGAACTTGTTTTGACGTGCAATAACGCAAAAGAAATTTGGGACAAATTACGTGCGCGTTTTGAACGTAGTAGAACGCAGCGTTTAAACATGGTGATTAAATACTTTTTTCGAGTTAAGCGTGATGAAAAGGAAGATATTAGTACACACGTTGCCAAACAGCAGAAATTATTTGTAGATTTAAATGAAACTGACAAAACATAAACAAAATACTTTGTCTGAAAGAATATTGAACGGCCGAATTTTGTCTGCATTAGGAAAAGAATACGACAATTTTAAAGATCTTTGGGACACGATTCCATCTGAAAAATAGAAGTTGAATTTATTAATCGAAAAACTATGCACGATTGAATTACGTAATCAAGGCACACCAAAATCAACTGCATTCGTCGTTTCAGTTGAATATAAGAAGAAGTTCCAGTAAGCCAAGAAAGGAAATTTTGGAAAACCGAAAAGTCAATAGAACGGGCAAAACAAAAATTTCCTTGTCACAAATGCAAACAAATGGGTCATTGGGCAGGAGAGTGTCCACCGAAAAAGGCAAGTGGCAGTATCGGCAAGCAAGAGAGAGGTAACGCTTTGTTCATTTCATATGTCATGGACGCATCGACTGGAAATTATGTTAATGCAAATAAATGGTATTGTGACAGTGGCGCAACAAAGCACATTACTCCAAATAAACAGTACTTTGCCTCATACAGTAAATTTGCTGTGCCTGTAGTAATGTCACTTGGAAAACAAGGTATATGTATGCATGCACATGGGCAAGGAACAATAAATATTCATATACGAAATAATATTTGGTACAATGCTCAAATGAACGTTTTCTCTGTAAAAGCCGCAGCATTAAATGTATACAGCAGAACAATCGACGAAAGAAGTGTCAAAATTCGAGACAAGGTCAATGGAAATACTGTAATGACTGGCTATTCGAGCAATGGTCTATACGTACTCAACATGCGTGTTGTAAAACTAAAAGAAACCGTTCAAGTAAATTTGGTTACAACGTCCGAGTCATTACAAGTATTCCATGAAAGATTTGGTTATTAAAACAAACAGCATGTGAAGAGCATTTTAAAACAAATGGGCATTAACGTAAAAGATTGCAATGAAGAATTCTGCGATGGATGTGCGAGAAAGAATCGTCCAACAGTGACGGGCGAACTGATTCATGCAGATATGAATGGACCAATGGAAACGAAGTCTTTTGGAAGAGCACATTACTATGTATGTTTCAAAGATGACTTCAGTAAGTTCCGTCGAATTTTTTATTTGAAACAGAAAAGTGAAGTATGCGATATGCTTGAACAATTTTTAATTGAAGCTCGAACAAATGGGCATATTGTCAAGAAATTCAGGTGTGATGGAGGGAAAGAGTTTGACAACAGCAAAGTTGCTAAACTGTTCGCAAGCAGAGGAATAGAACACTGTATTTCTCCACCTTATACACCGGAACAAAACGGTGTTGCTGAGCGCGAAAACCGCACAATATGGAAGCAGCGCGTTCCATGTTAAATCCTAGTAAATTGTCAAAAGGATTATGGGCAGAAGCCTGCAACACTGCAGCATATTTATTAAATCGCACAGGAATATCTTCAGTTCAGAACAAAACTCCTTATGAATTATGGTACGGTCGATCATGTGGAAGACTTTATCATTTGAAAATTTTTGGTACTGTATGTTATGTACACATAAACAAGAATTTTCGTTCAAAGTTCGACGACAAAGCTGTATTTGGACATCTAGTTGGATACGTAAATGATAGGGATGGATATCGAGTCTGGAAATTAGTCATGAGTCATGATGTCAAATTTAAACCGGAAGTCGACTGCAATATACACTGTACAATTTGAAGTTTTTCAAGAAGAAAGAATTCTAGATCAGAGTAAACCCATTTTATTCAAAGGAAAAGAAGAGCCGAATAAAATTGAGAATCAAAAGAATATTGAAAAGTCTGTTAAAGCGTCTATTTCTGGAGGAAGTCAAGATAAAAATGAACATGAAGAATCAAAATATGAAGATACAAGAAATGAAGAAACTAAATCTTCGTCTAAAGAAAATAGAAGCAAAAGGCAAAGAAGAAAATCAGCCTGGATTTAAAGCAATGAATTCTTGATGATGGCAGGAGTTGTCGGTAATGAATACAAAGATCTAAGTTCATTGTCCAAAGTACTACAATCGAACGAGAAGGAATTGTGGTTACAAGCCATTCAAGAAGAAATGGAATCCTTGAAGGAAAATAATACGTGGGTATTAGTCGAACGCCCGAAAGATGTTCAAGTTAAAAATCGTTGGGTTCTACGTCGAAAATCAACAAGCCATGGAGGTATTCGTTTCAAAGCTCGATTAGTAGCAAAGGGATATGTCCAAAGACAAGGAATAGAATATAGAGAAACTTTTATTCCTGTAGCGCGTTACGATACCATTAGGACTCTGTTAGCTGTAGTTGCAGTTTGACGTAAAACTGCTTTTTTGAATGGTATACTTGAAGGAGAGATATATTTAGAACAACCAGAAGGTTTCGATGATGGCACTGGTCGAGTATGTCTTTTGAAAAGAAGTCTGTACGGACTAATAGAGGCACCACGCTGTTGGAATAAATGTTTCATAGGATTTATGCAGAACGCAGGATTTCAAAAGCGTTGCAGATCCTTGTCTCTTTTACCGTAAGCGTAGCAAAAATCGTTGATATGTTGCAATCTATGTCGATGATGGTTTAATTGTCTAAGTGACAAGAAAAAGATTGCTGATTTCTTGAAAACTCTGAAACAAGAATTCAGTATAACGATAAGTTCTCCCAACAATTTTCCTGGAATGAAAATAAAACAATATGAAGACGGATCAATTATGGTAAGCCAAGAAAATTATACAAAAAATATACTGAACAGATTTCGAATGGACGAATCAAATGCAGTTTCAACTCCAATTGGCTGAGAAGAGAATGGTTTAGAAGAAATAATCTCATCGCAGGTACCTTATCGCGAGGCAGTGAGCTCTCTCATGTATCTTACCACTGTAATGGCCAAAAAGTGGCTGTCAACTTTACTCGACGTTCTCTGTAGTTCTCCTTGCTGTCAAAACGGGTTTCTCGGGCGCCGGTCGATCGTTCGATAACAAAGCACAGAGAAGGTGTTAAATCCAGTAAAGGAGTCTCTTATAACGTCGCTGAAAAGCGTGGCTTGAACGCCAAAAGGGCTCGGGTAGCTTAGTGGAGACAGAGTTTGGTTTTTGACAATGAAATCATAATGAATTATAATATTTTAATAAATATATATTAAAAACGATAATAATAACAAACTAAATAAAAGTAGCAATCGCTAGCCTACTATAGGATAATACAAATGAACCAGCGGTACTTGCAGGATTCGTTCATTAAAAGAAACGATCAACAATGAACGGACAACAATGGCACACACCAAAGTTGAGAAAAACAAAACAGTAACAGTGTTGTCACTTGACAACACTCATCAACAATCGCGATTTCGGAACGGAGCCGTGTTGACACACACCAACACTCAATGGCAATCACGATTACATCAAACAGTGGTAAACCCCACTTTGCGGAAACATCCGGCTACGGCCGTGTCCGTAGCCGTACGATGCACCTTCTGCCGGCACACACCAACAGCACTGAGTCAGAGGCAGCCAAGGTCCTAACAAACTGCTCGCCCGGCACTCACCAGGTTCGCGGAAGACGGCACACACCGTCTCCCCGAGAGAGCACACACTCTCTCGCTACATGATACTGACAAATTTAAAGTTGGCGGGAAATTAGATGACTGCATGCAAAGTATTCACCAAGTATTACCGAGGAAGAAGAATTACAAGTATACACGAGTGATTTGGGAGATCGGACTCGGCATTCGTACATGGCCTTGAATACTTGTAAATACTTGTACAAGTACACAAGGCGAGTAGTCTGGGGCCGGCTTAAGACTCAATGAAGAGCTAACGCTCTGTTGAGAGAGCACACACTCTCTCTCTCTCTAGTACTCAATGAAGAGCTAATGCTCTGTTGAGAGAGCACACACTCTCTCAATAAAACTGTCGCTTGGGCCCGTATTTATACCCCGAAAAACCGTTAAAAATACGAAAATAAGTTTAAACAAGATTCTAATCATCCTGCAAATACTTGCTATTTTAAATAAAAAATATAAAAAAGTACTAACTCATTTGGGATCAAACCAACGATCCCCAGCGCACTAGTTGAGTATGCTAGCCACTCGACCGCGCGGTACCTGACAGGTTAACAACAAATTTATAAACTTTAGCAACTTTAAACAAAATACAACAATATATTTTACAACAAATGACATACAATATAACAAAACAATTACACTGTATGCAAAATTTCAATCAATACAAAATAATAAAAATGTAAAACATTTTTACTGGTCGGATGTGAACCTCGATTTGAATTTATAAACTTTAGCAAAAAAACTAACTTGTTAACCACAAGACTACAATGCTAAACACGAAAATTAAATCCAAATTTAGTGACCACCGTCACACCACAGTATCTCGTCCAGATATTGCCTTCGCAGTAAATAAAGTTGCACGTACTATGGAAAAACCAACTATTCAAGACGAATTAAATAAAACGTATATTTCGGTATTTACGAGGCACTATGAATTATGGTATCATTTATAATAAGGAAGAACTGAAAGTTTACAGCGATGATGATAAAAGAACAAGACGTTCAACAACAGGAATTGTCGCAATGTTCGCTGGAGGAGCTATATCATGGACTAGTCAGTTGTACCAACTTCCACAACTGAAGCAGGAATTATTTCAGCAAGCGAAGGAACGAAAAAATTAATTTGGTTGAAGCGTTTACTAACCGAATTAATTGAAATGCCAGAATTACCCCCAACACTACATTTACAATGCTAGTTGCATAAAATTAGCAAAGAATCCAGAGTTTCACCGAAGGTCGAAAAACATTAAGATTAGAAATTTTTATGTTCGCGAAAGATTTTTAAATGGTGAGCTCAAATTGAACACATCGATGGAAAGAACCAGGTAGCAGATCTTTTGACGAAGCCTCTTGAACGTATTCGTTTTAATTTGCTACGTGAGAAAATTGGCATGCAAAAGAATATGAATTAATTAATTTTGGAGGAAGTGTTGTGATAAAAAACAAAAATAAATAAACGAAGAGTGCCATGTCGTCACCTAGTAATGCAAGTTGTGTCGTCACTAAGTAACGAAGCAGAGAGTTACAAAAATATATAATTTTTAAATGTAATATAATTTAAAATATAGTCTTTGTGTTCTTGTTGTTTGTGTGAATAATACACTGTATTTGTATATTTCAATAAAATTATAACACCTTCAACATCGTATTGGCAAGAGCCAACAAAGTAGCTGACATCTGGTGGCAAAATAAAACATATAAGTCGTAGGGAAAACGTTGCGCTGTCATATAGGATTATATAGTAAACAGAGTCAAAAAAAGGCCAACAAAACGAAAAGATATTGTGTTGTACCGCAGTGCAATAATTATGCAAGTAAAGACATATCCGTTCACTATTTTCCAAAAACTGAAATATTAAAATATCAATGGAAAATCGCTTTAAAAATCAAGAACATGTCCCCACTCAAAAACACAATTATTCACAATAATCTTTGGCTAGATATTTAATTTATATATTTATTTATATAAATTTATGCTTCAATACATTGTTTTTATAGTCATTAGAAGAAAAACATTAAAAAAATGCTATTCCATGCCAAAAATTACCGTAACCCTAACCTCTGGTACAGAGAAGAAAAATAGAGAGAAGTTACTTACGTGAGTAGTAATTATTATTCTTTAACATTATAACTACATTTTATATTATTTATAGGAAAGATAGAGAAGAAGAAACGATAAAAATGCCGGAAATCGAGCCAGCAAGAGGAAGACTTGCAAAACATAATACATGTAGATTGTTTTTTAATCAAACAAAATACAATTACCTTTTTAAATATAATAACGTAATGATATTTTTTATTTGTAATTTTATTTACAACTTGCCTTAATAATGGTCAACCAGTAAATGTAATACATTTATAGCACAACATGAGTGAGGTTATTTACATATTTAATCGTATCTGCACTACAATACAATAAACATGTGTGAGGTAATTATTATCAAGTGATATTGCTTCTTAATATTACAATTTATGGACAAAAATTAACTTCTAATTATGTAACTATAATGAATTTTAAATTCAATAGTTTAGTCTCTTCCAATTTTCTCCCTGTCCTGCTTTCCAGTTGCACACACATTTCCACACGATGACGTTTGTGTTATTGTTATCACGATAGAGTTAGGTGCCATATTGTCTTCATATCCATATAAAATAATGTGTCTATAACTAAAAATAAATAAGTTAACAAGCAAGATAACCTCAAATTTGCTGCTTCTCCTTCGGTTATAGGTCGCACAACACCTTTTAAATAAATATATACATCTGTCATTGTAATAAACATTCTGAATTTAATCACAAATAACAGAATATTTCCTAAAACAAAGCATCAAACTACAACGACTACAAGTGTAAAATTCAACGTTTTCCCTATAAGTCTGTCTTTAGTGCTGCCATCTCTTGGAAGTGGCTCTCCCGAATAATTTAGTATCAATTTCAATTAGTTGACATTACAATAGCAACATCTCATAATGCCCTTGGGCATTATTATACACTACATAATGTACCTCGTATTCATGACATTAATAAACAATAATTTACTACTCGTATACTCGCCGTCAAATAAGTATGGACTGATGCTCAATTTAATTATTCTTAACTCACGTGTGCAGATAATAGATATTTAAAAACCAAGATCATGTTTATTCATGATGAAACAAAAGATTGATTTTTCGATATTTTTCATCAAATTCCTTATTTATTTGTAAGTTTTTGTAATACATGCCATATTAGTTATTTTATTTAAATATATTATTTTATTGCGACTAAAACTATTTGGTCAAAAAAAATTGTTTTTTTTTTCAAAAATAGTTTTTTATATCAGACACTTAGTGATGATCTATGAGGCGCCGTTTGGGCCAAAATAAAAGTTTCTGTAATATATATGTTATTGATGACAGTGAAGAAAATTCGCATATAAATATCACTGCCCCAAGTTCAGTATTTTGCGTATCCCCTGGAAATACCCGTAAAACACAACAGCCAGGATTTAAATTAATAGATCACTTGTTTATTGAATACGAATCTATTTAAATATATAATTCTGAAATTACAATACATCTGTCAAATATGTCAAAAACTATCACTGCTACTTTTTTTTTCTACGGCTACTTCATATTATTACAAAAAAATATTATACAAAACATAGCAACTAAATCAATCTGTAACATATATACAGGGTGTTAATTGAAAAGCGGTCCATAGGCGTTTAACATGGGAAATCAGTTTTTCCTTGCGCAAAAGTTCCCAATTAATTTTAGACAAAAGTGTTTCAAATAAAAGTTGTAGATAATTAAATTATACACCAGCATCACTAAACATATTTTATTTTGCATGTTTAGTAACCTGTAAAATCCGAATTGAAATTCTATAAATATTGCTCATTTGTAGTGATAGCCATGGAATTTAAACAAAATTACAAAGAAATGCATATCATTTGAACTGTCAGAAATTCGATTTTCAAATAAAAATTACTGATAATTAAATTCTATCCTAAGTCCTTCAAACTATTTTGTTTTTATAATTTACATCTAAATTATTGCTTAGATTTTATTTATTTTTATTTTGTAACCTGCAAAATCGAAATTCTGACAATTCAAATGATATGCATTTCTTTGTAATTTTGTTTAAATTTCATGGCTATCACTACAAATGAGTAATATGTATAAAATTTCAAATTGGATTTTACAGGTTACTAAACATGCAAAATAAAATCTGTTTAGTGATGCTAGTGTAGAATTTAATTCTCTACAACATTTATTTGAAACATTTTTGTTTAAAATTAAATGGGGAGTTTTGCGCAAGGGAAAACTGATTTTCCATGTTAAACGCCTATGGCCCGCTTTTTAATTAACACCCTGTATATATATATATATATATATATATATATATATATATATATATATATATATATATATATATATATATATATATATATATATATATATATTATTACCTAATATACAGAGTGTCCCATTTAAGGTACGAATGCATTGGGATCTCGAGAACCGTAAGAGCTACGAGGTTGGTTAAATTAGACAAAAGTTGCCCCATTAGGAGACCATTTCAATGGTATTTTGTTATTTGCGAAAAAATGCATAGGTCACTAGATATAGGCGAAAATGTAAATTTTGCAGTTTTTTATTTTTGCAAATAACTTTGAAGTGTGAAATTATACTGAATTATGGTTAGCACATCTTTAGGGCACTTTTTTATGTTCTTTCGACTGGCGATGCTCAATTTTTTTTATCAATGTTGGTTTTCGAGGATTAATGTCAGTTTTAATTTTTATATGGACGCCATATTGGAAAGTTACGCCATTGAAAAGACATTTTTTTTAGCTTTACAATGATACATAATAGTAATAATTTATTATTATAATTAACAGAGAAATTAACAAAAAATGTTATTAATACTAAAATTTACAGTACAATATTTAAATATTAGATTTGGAGGACAATGGATAGGGACCAACAGCGAAATCAAGTGGCCTGCTAGATCTCCAGATTTAACACCTTTAGATTTTTTTTATGGGGATACTTAAAAAATAAACTTTTTATTCGGGAATATCAGAATGAAAATGAATTAAGAAATGCCACAGTAAGAATTATAAATCAAATTAGGCCAAGAATACTGAGAAAAGTTATAGAAGGAACAGAACGAAGAACGCAGAAGTGCGTAGAACAAAATGGTGGGTTAATAGAAAATTTATTGTAAAGTTTTTGTACTCGTATATTACAGAAACTTTTATTTTGGCCCAAACGGCGCCTCATAATGATCCGTGGTGATGATACATACACATACGTTAGCTTAACACGTAGAGTGCCGTATGGGCCCAACGCGACGCCACGCCATTTCGGACTTCGGACCTAATGGCCGCGTGGAACGGCGTAGCACTGCAATACTTCAGAGACGCCGCGATTTGCTGCAAAATGTATGATACAGTAAAGAATACGGCCATAGCGATCTACCATTCACTTGGCCTACGTCTGTATGACTCCACCACGGTGACACACATGAAAAAATTAACACGTGACGCCTATGTGGGCCCACATAAAAACGTAACATAATTCAAAAAGTGTTGTAAATTTCTGAATGAAACTGATAGCATTTGCAATAAAACATAATTTCCTATAAAAAAATTTGGCCAGAAGGACCCTATTTTATATTAGTATTTTAGCATTCTACCTGAAATATAGAATTAAATTTAATTATACAGCAATATATGTATGGAATAAGTTACATGTAAAATACTATTTTGATCGAGTGGACTGCATTCTATTTGGTTACATTATTTCTTTTCCGAAATTTTACATCATTTCTGACCAAAGTTCTGCTAACAATCATTTTTAAAATTCTAAATTGTCGAGTTAATTTGCGTGATGACATTCTAACTTTGTCTTGAGCACTTTAAATGAATCTGCTGATTCGATTTGGGGGCCAAAGGTCGGGTCGCTCACTTTTTGATAATGTTATATTGGGGAATTGGCAACAGTGATAGGCCAGTGGCAGAAGACGATTGTTGTTTTCATGTAATAGTTGAAATTAGTTAATAAACTTGTATAATTGCATATGTATAGTGACTTTATTTATACATGTTTTGATAACATAACATGATGTCAGAAGTGATGTTGCAGTAGTATATATTAATTAGTGGAAAATAAGTGCTTTTGTCATCGATATACAAAATCGAGGTTATGGCGGACAAAAATTTGGTGGAATTTTTAGCAGCACAAACTTTGCTAATAAAACAAATACAAAATGAGCATAGTAACGAATCTAAGAAGAATGCAGAATGCCTAAAAGCCATAAGCGAGTCGATTTGTGATCTAAAAAAACAAATCGAAGGAAGAACAGAAATTTTTCCCGTCAATACCAATACTGATAATTTACATCAAGATAAGCAACAGGGTGCTTGCAATGCTAATTTTATACAGAATATTCCGTGGCCACAACCAATTGTGGTAGAGGTTGGGGATATTAGTGAAAATTTCAACCTCTTTAAACAAAACTGGGAAAGTTATTGTATAGCCACAGGTATTAACAAATGGAGCGAAGATCTTGAAGCCCAAAAGATTAAATACTTTTAACAATAATTGGGGATAATGCTAAGAATCCAATTTCCATTTAACATATCAAGATAAGACTACTATTAAGAACGTACTAGACAAAATAGAGAGGAGGTTAGTTTCTGAGAGAAATCTACTGTACGACAGGTACATGTTTCATACTTGCAATCAATTAGAGGAGGAGTAATTTCAGGGGTTATTCAAAGGATTTTTTTCCACTGCACATATAGGAAATAAATCGCTGTTTATTCTGTTCCATTTAAGCTATTCAGCAGATGTCGCTCGCATCATCGCCAATTTTAAGTAGACGAAATTACATTAGATGAACTTGTCTCTTGTCTCCAATTTCAGCCAATCAGAGGTCAGACTAATTCCCTATTCTCTGCAATACCGAATGGCTTAAATGGAACAGAGAATTAGTTTATAATATTTTAGGGAAAAATCTTTGTTTAACTCAATTCAAGTTGGATGGAAGTTTCTTCCATTCTGTTTCAGAAAAGTTGCGGAAACTAACGCTTCCAGAGTTAATTAACTTCTTAACTATTTCTTCAGAATTCCTTACGGCAACTAAAATTTTCGCGCGGATTTTGGGTGCCAAACCGCATAGTGTGAATGTGGAAAGTACGAGTAATACTTTAAAAATCGTGTCTCGGAATAGCTTATCTTCTCTGTCAGAGTGAGATCCCCGGCAAGCTACAATGATATGGTTAAATAAACGTGAGCACAGAGTCAAGGCAACCCCTAAAGCCAAACAACAAAGATGGTACAATGGTATTTTTACTGAGGCCAATGCCACTGATGAGGATGAGGCTAGCGAACAATTTGTAGATAAAGTTGAAGGAAAAGCTGGCTCAATTTTAGTGATTCTACAGAGTGTTTCTAAACCTGCGTCACAAATTTTAAGGGTATATAGTACTGACCAAAATGAGAAAAAAAACTGAATCGTCATAGGTCCGATCTTCAACTATTTCCTAGAAAAACGAAAAATCGAAGAACAACTGACAAAGAGTGATCGAACAAAATTTTGTATACCATTTAAATTAGTACAATTATTTAATTTTATTTTAAATAAACGTCGTGACTTATAGTTTTCGAGATAGCAGAGGTAACTCCGTAAAAACTCATTTTTCACTGCCTTATCTCGGAAACTATTGAAGATCGGACCTATGTTGATTAAACTTTTTTACTCATTTTGGTCAGTACTATACACCCTTAAAATTTGTGACACAGGTTTAGAAACATTCTGTACATAAATCCTATATTCTTATGTTTAGTTTGCTTTTTTTAATTTTATTTGGTTTATTCGTAATAAATGAAAAATAACTGCACAGATTTTATTTTCCCACTGCACAATTTGCTTTTCCTACTGCACATTTTGTGTCCAACTGCACGTTAGAATAACCTCTGAGTCATTTGATACTTATCAACGATTAATTGGTTGAGTTATGTAAGTACAACCAAAGCGTAACAGCTGACATAATGTTACGAGATAGATTAGCCTTTGGTATCAAAGACACGAATTTAAAAAAGAAATTTCTTCGGCAGAACCATGACGAATTAACACTTGAACAATTAATAAACATTTGTAAAGTTAATGAATTGACAAAACAACGGTTCAAAACAATAATACCAGAAGAAACACCAGTTAATGAAATAAGAAGAAAAAGTACTAAACCAGGAAAGGCGTGCCGTTTTTGTGGAAGCTACCACGAATTCAAGAAAAATATCTATCCTGCTTGGGGTAAAACATGCTCTTATTGTGAAGGCCGAAACCATTTTGAAAGAGTGTGTCAGAAGAAGAAGAATGAGAAGCCTGATTCAAGACATGAAACGAGGAAGAAGAAATCAGTAAAAACGATTTTTGAAAATAATTCGGATTCAGAAGATAGCAAGGAGTCGATGATAGAGCGATTTTTGAAGTAAATTCTGATAATGGTGATAAAAGAAAAGGTCGTGTTGACCTTTCTCTTAAAATCGGATCAACTTGGAAAAAAGTGTCATGTCAAATAGACACTGGTTCCGAGGCAAATGTTATTGGATTTAAAACTATGGCAGATTGGTTGAAAACGATACACCTAAACTTCGAGTCTCACGAAACAAATTGAGAAGCTTTGGGGGAAGTTGCGTAGAAACATTAGGTGAAATTAAAATCCCTTGCATAGTTAAAGGCCGAAGATACACTCTTATGTTTCAGGTAGTTAATGTTGAACATGGTCCACTGCTTTCTGAAAAAGCCAGTTTAAATATGGGACTTATCAAATATTGTTTTAAAATCGAAAAGATGGATGATGATACACTTTTAATGCGAGGGAGAAAATAAGCGGAAGAGATTTTAAAACACCATAGTAATGTTTTTAAGGGGTATGGTTTATTGTCAGGAGAAGTAACACTCGAAATTGATCCGAATGTGAAGCCGACTGTCCAACAACCCCGAAGAATCCCAATTAGCCTAAGAAATGATCTTAAAAAAGAATTAGAAGTGCTAGAAAAGGAAAATATCATAAAAAAAGAGAAAATGAACACAGATTGGGTCAGTAACATTTTAATAGTAAAGAAAAACAATAAATCTATTAGAATATGTATTGATCCGGTTGCTTTAAACGCAGCTTTGAAGCGTCCTCATTTTCAGCTTCCCACATTAGATGAAATATTGCCTGAAATAGGTAAAGCACGTGTATTCTCGACAGTAGATGCAAAGAAGGGCTTTTGGCAAATAAAGCTCACTGAAGAAAGCAGCAAACTCACCACATTCTGGGCTCCCCATGGTAGATACCGATGGTTGAGACTACCATTCGGTGTATCACCAGCTCCGGAAATATTTACGTAAAAAATGCAGGAAATTACTCAAGGGTTAAAAGGTGTAGAAGTTCTAATTGATGATATCCTAATATATGGAAGTGGAGAGACCATGGAAGAAGCTGTTAAGGATCACAATAAAAATTTAAAAGAATTACTCTAAGCTCGAAAAAGAGAACTGCAAAATTAACAGAGATAAAATCAATCTTTGCCAAACTTCAGTGAAGTTTTTTGGACACACTCTCACCAGTAAAGGATTAATTGCAGATGAATGTAAAACAGAAGCTATAAGTAACATGCCTAGACCAGAAAACAAAAAGATTTACTTCGATTCCTGGGCATGGTCACCTACCTGAGTCGCTACATACCAAACTTGTCAACCGAAGCAGCAGGTCTCCGAAGATTGACAAGAGAAGATACACCCTGGAACTGGACGGTGACTGATGACGAAGACTAAGAAATTGAAAACTTTAGTGAGTAATATTCAAAAGCAACAGTACTTCGATCCACAGCAACAGATTACTATGGAATGTGATGCGAGTGCAACTGGGCTAGGAGTTGCCGTTTTTCAAAATGATATCATTGGATACGCGTCGAGAACTCTTACCAAGACCGAAAGGAATTATGCCCAAATTGAAAAAGAGCTACTAGCCATAGTATTTGGATGCCTAAGATTCAATCAAATTGTGGCAGGTAACCAGAAAGTTGTAATTAAGACTGATCACAAGCCACTTGTCACCATTTTTAAAAAACCACTTCTTAAAGCACCAAGAATATTACAACTTATGCTAATGATACTTCAACGATATCACTTAGAGATCCAGTTCGTGAAAGGCAAAGATAATGTTGCAGACGCACTTTCGAGGGCTTCTACAAAAGTAGATAATTCTGAAAACTCCGAATTGGTAATAAGAATGTCTATGAGTTAAAAAAAGAAACCCGAATTGCTTCAACTATCGAAAAAATAGAACTAGAAGAAAGACTTCAAATATCAAGAGAACGACTAGAAGAAATCAGGGAAGCAACTAAGGAAGACGTCATAATGCAACAACTTAAAAAATATATAGTCTATGGATGGCCAGATTTTAGTCAAGACATGGCAGAGCATTGCAAACCGTATTATAAATATCGACATGAACTCTCTACACAAGCAGGAATTTTATTTAGGAATGATAGAGTGGTTATTCCAACCAGTGGCGGCTTGTCAGGGTAGGCAGGTGAGGCAGTGCCGCACCAGAAAAGAAATAAAGCTGTAAATAATGTAAAGTAATATATAAATTAAATTTCAACTTATTCCGTATTGCTTGTCTTTATAAAAACCAGAAGAATAATTTAAGCAACCACCATAACTAATCTGTAATGCAGTTCACCTAATTTACACTCTGTCTCTGTGAAGTGCTACTCGCAATGAGGCACCCAATGCCTACTGCCCAATGTTTTTGATACGGCTTGCATTCATACGTGTGCTCATCGTGTGCTATACAGAGCTGCTCGAGGCACTGCCGCACTGCTTCAAATGCAATGAGTGCGTAAAGCATAAAAGATAGTAGTTACTTTACTTTCCACACGGCCCTATAGAGGCCGAGACCGTACGTGAATACAATCAAACGCCGCGTACTGACAAATTTTGTAAGTAGGTTCACAGCGAGGGAATTAAACGGATTGCAAAGAAAATTAAAGCTGTAGCACCTGAAGCCATTTTTACGCATTGCTACGCACATGCCTTGAATCTTGTTTTAAGTAAAGCTTGTAGTACTATTTTAGAAGTACGTATTTTCTTTTCGTCTCTATCAGGATTTTCAGCTTACTTTTCAAAGTCTACAAAACGTATCAATGTTTTGGATGAAATTTGTGGTAAACGTTTACCTTCAAATGCACCTACTATGTGGCATTTTAATTCTTGTTCTATATTTACTGTTCATTCTAATAAGGATAAATTAGTGGAAGTATTTAATTTTATTATAAATAGCTCCGATTTTGATTAAGTGTCAATCAGAGAAGCAGTTGGTTTAAAAAGTAATTTGCAAAATTATAATTTTATATTTTTTCTGGAAACGTTTAAACTAATTTTTGAACAGTCTGATATTGTATTTTCTGTTTTACAGAATAAGCTTTCAGATATAACTAGAAAACGTAATCTTTTAAGATGTCTTGTAACTAAATTACAACAATTCAGAAACACTGATGACTATTTTAATAACATTTATTTCAATTTAAATTTTGAAATGTCTGCCAAACGTCGCAAGCCTAATGATTTGCTAGAGAAACGCCAGCAACTCAAGCAGTTATTTTTTGAAATTTTAGGCACAGTTATCGCCCAAATTGATATTAGATTTTCTGATTTAGAAAAACCTAAAAAAATTGATCTTTTGGATATTAATAAATTTTCTTATATGCCAAAAATTTTCCCGATCAATTATTACAAAATTTCCTGCAGCAATACAGGTTCTTTGAAAACGACAAATTAAAAAATGAATTAATTGTTATCTACGGTGATAATTTAATAGAAAATTGTAAAACCCCGATAGCAATGCTTCAGTTTTTATTTAATAATAATCTTCAAACTTGTATGCCTGAATACTACAAACTTCTCTGTATCTCGGTTGTTGTACTTGTACCCATTACATCGGTTTCAGTTGAGAGAAGTTTTTCCACATTAAAACGTATTAAAAATTACACGCGCAACACGATCGGACAAAACAGACTAACAAATATGGCCCAAATTGCTATAGAAAAGGAACCATTGAAAACGTACAGTAATTCGGAAGAATTTTTGACGAATTTATAGATTATTTTTCACATAAAACTAACCGAAGAATTCCACTTATATATAAACACACATAATAGGTTCAATAAATATGTAATTATTGTAATTTGATGCTACGTTCCTGTTGTAGTGGTAATGTGATATTTATAGAAATAAAATACCGAATTTTACGGTAATTTTATAAACTATATTTTGTCACTTTCAATTATATTCATGACCTTCATTCCAATCTCCTTTTTAAGATAAAGAATAAAATGAAATTAAATGATGTATTTTACAGTTAATATTTGATGGCTTGTAGCAACAACTGCGGCGAACCGGCAATCCTGTATAATAGTCTTGCCAAATTCTCTTGGGTTTAGACTTTATACACATGCCCCGTTTTATAAAGAAAATTTAATCTCGGAGTTCAAAATACGGGTTTTGTATTTATAATATATACAAAATTCTGGATTTTCATTATAATCCTGGATAAAAATTTAAATCGCTTTTATAAAACCGGGCATTAGACAGTTAATCTAGGTAAGTCAACAATCCGTTAAATATATTCTCTTTTCCTCGCTTTTTCCTAAAATATTCTGTGATCTGGCAATTTATTTTTGTACATGATATGGGAAAAACATGCAGCTGCACCTCCATTGAAAAAATGTAACTTTCAATTATAAGGAATTTGACCTTGAATGATACCTTGCCTCACCAAAGTTTTAGTGCACGAGCCGCCACTGATTCCAACCAAACTGAGAAAATCCATGTTGGATAGAGTGCATATTGCACATACAGGGATCGAATCGAAGCATCTTTGAAGGTAGCCAGAGAAAATATATTTTGGCCTGGAATGTCCATACAGATACGAGAAAAAGTACAGGAATGCGGAGTATGTCAAGAATTTATGGCTTCACAACAGAATCCTCCCATGCAGTCACATGAGATATCAAAATATCCTTTCCAATTGGTATCCATGGATGTATTCTTCGCTGAATACAATGGAAAAAAAATTCTTGGTAGCAGTCGACCACTTTTCTGATTATTTCGAAATCGACTTGCTGCAGGATTTAAGCGCAGAGGCAGTAGTACAAGCTTGTAAAAGAAATTTCAGCAGGCATGGCATACCAATAAGGGTATGCAGCGATAACGGTACAACTTTGAAAATAAGTTGATGCATGATCTTGGAAAGTCATGAGGCTTTGAATTTGCTACCTCGTCACCCAAACACCAACAAGGCAATGGAAAAGCAGAGGCAACAGTGAAGATAGCCAAACGACTTGTAAAAAAATCCAATCGCAGCGGAGAAGATCTCTGGTATATGTTATTACACCTGAGAAACACTCTAAATAAGATAGAATCAAGTCCTGCACAACGTTTATTCTCAAGAAGAACACGCACAGGACTTCCCTGTACTACAGAAAATTTAAAACCTAAAATTATTAATGAAGTCCCAGAAAAAATTGAATTAAATCGTAGAAAATGTAAATATTATTACGATATTAAATCGAAAAAATTACCACAACTCGAAATAGGCCAACCAGTAACTGTACAACTCCATCCCGATCGAGAGAATTACTAGACAAGAGGGAAAATAGAGGAAAAATTCAATGATCGAGAATACATTGTAAATGTCAGCGGGAACCTGTACAGGAGAAATCTAGTTCACATCAAACCATTTTACGGTACTCATAATATTGTCAATTCAGCAAATTCCTCACGCACTCAACAAGATATCGAGAAAACGAATTCTCCCAGAATAGATATTAGCGAACCACTATCATCAGAGAGAGAAAGTAATAAAGAATGTCATCCTTCTGCAGAGTCACCACGAATTCCAATACAGAATACTACTGCAAGAACCCCAACAAGATTATCAGTCAATCCACATCTTTTAGAGGACAAAACAGAAGATGTTCCAGATAAGCAGACGTCGCCTGTCACCACCAGACCAAAGATAATCAGGAAAACACCTAAAAAACTGGAAGATTTTATTACCTACTAATTATTTTCTTGATAATTGTTAGATGATCTTTTCTTTAGTTTAAAAAAAAGAGAGGGGAAAATGTTATATTATTTCATTTTTGTATTGGGGAATTGGCAACAGTGATAGGCCAGTGGCAGAGGACGATTGTTGTTTTCATGTAATAGTTGAAATTAGTTAATAAACTTGTATAATTGCATATGTATAGTGACTTTATTTATACATGTTTTGATAACATAACAGGTAAATTAATACATAAACTATTATTCATGAAAGATGACTATTCAAGGTCATTTGTGAGCCGTCTGATATAATATTACTTGCAGATAATTTCATTGCATTTCGTATACATAGGCGCGCAACCTGAAATATTTATGGACACATTTTAACAGAAAAAATAAGAGTAATTTATTTGAAAATTATATTTCTTTCTAAATAATGTCTTTCTGAAAGATTTATGTTTTTCTCTTATGTTTTTGCAAAATACAAAAACATAGACTTAACTTAAAAACCAAGGAATAATAATTTGATTTAAACGTCAACGCCACTGGGTAAATACTAGCACAGAGGGCAGTATAGTAGATAATTAGGTATCTGTAAATCTACGACATATGTCATTATAATTTATAGTGTGTTGGAAAGTAATGCCACTATTTACGTATATCTGTCACACCACATAAATTAAATAAGCATAGGTCAAATAATCTTTCTCTTTCTAATATAAAATGTTGCTAAGCTACTGCTGTAAAGTGATGTGTATTCTTTCTTCGAAAGAATGACCTTGAATAGTCATCTTTCGTGAATAATAGTGTACCTACTACACTCTTCACATTTCCGTATAGTTCGGTTAATAGTTGTCTGTCCAACTAACCTGTAGATAGATTTACATATTTCAAGTTTTTATATCTTTCAAAACTTTTTCTGGGAATTTTAACATGGTTTACGATTATTATGTACTTATTATGTCCAGTGGCATAATTGTTATAAATCGTAGTGCTTAAGTAAATAAATAAAGTAAATAAACACTCAACCTCAACATAATTTAAATTGACAATCAGCCATTTTCTGTAACTGTTACTACAGTACAAACAAAACAAGGCCATTCATAGGCACTTTTACTCTGGTAGGGTTGCCAAGAGTTCAAAATGTAAAAAGTGAACAATTTAAATTAAAAAAGAGAACAAATAGAACACATTCCCAAAAACAACGAGTCTGTGTACTGTTAGGAAGTAGTACACAAAAACAAATGATCCAAAATTGTAAAATTAATTAATTAGGCCTATTCTACAGTAAGTCGGATGTCGTACGCGTGCGGGTCGCGGGTTACACTAGACACCAGTAGAGAGGGCTGTCGGATGTCGCTGTCATTATTGATTATTGCCATTTCCTATCTTTCTACGACAACGACACGACGACGATCTAACATCACTGGTAATATGAAGTTTTACCCGCCATAGTCTTTTATTTTATTGTCTTCTCTTTAGCATCAGCCGTCGTAGTTTTATTATTTGAAGCCATTTTGCATTATTGCATTTAAAACAGATCGCTACGACACCTTACGACTATTGTAGAGAGGCATGTCGTTTGCTGCTAATGACAAGCGACAAACGACTCAATTGTGAAACAAGCCTTAGACGAAATTTCTGTGGTAAATTTTTTGATTTGTACTCATGTAGGTAATGTCAATGTAAATAATAAATAAATTATATAATATAGCTATTCCAGCTCAATCGAATGGGGACTTATACAAACTTTTTGGCGCAATCTAGTGAGTAAAAATGTATTTAATAAGTAATTATGTAGTGAGCAAGATTTAGCACTAAAGTTTGACATTTATCATGTGATCCAGCACGTGATCACAACAACTGTTCTTTTAAAGAAGGAAACGTAAACATTTTTATATAATTATTTAAGTATATGATCTACTCAGTGCATACCTTGCAATTAATTCATGTTTATTTCCACTTTTCTTCAAACCCCGGCATTCTAACCATCTTTTCAACTGTAAGACTGAATGATTTCAATGTTTTTAAACACAAATCGTGCCCCCGGTACATCATTTGTGTTAAATTCTTTTTTTATTTGTGAACTTGTTTTTTTTTTTTAGAGATATTTCAAATTCCAAAGAACACTACAGTTTAGTACAAGAGATAATTAATAACAGAAACTACAAAAAATAACATAACCAAATTTTGCTAAATAACAAACAAATGGGGACTTATAAATTTGACGTCACCCGCGGCGGATCGGCGGCGGATCTCCCTCCACACAATTTAGAAAAAGACAACAAATTTTTAGAAAGGGCGAGGTGATATACCATGGCCGAGTCAATCACATGCTCTCCCCTTCAGCACTTCGCCACGTTGATCCTACAAGTTGTTTGTTATTTAGTCAGCAAACTTAGGTTATGTTATCTTGTGTAGTGCCTGTTATTAATTATCTCTTGTACTAAAGTGTAGTGATCCTTGAATTTGAAATATCACTAAAAAACCAAGTTCACAAATAAATAATGTGTTTAACACAAGATGATGTACCGGGGGCACGATTTGTGTTTAAAAACATTGAAAACCATTGTCTTACAGTTGAAAAGATGGTTAGAATGCCGGGGTTGAAGAAAAGTGGAAATTAACATGAATTAATTGCAAGGTATGCACTGAGTAGATCATATACTTAAATAATTATATAAAAATGTTTATGTTTCCTTTCAAAGAACAGTTGTTGTGATAACGTGCTGGATCACATGATAAATGTCAAACTGTAGTGCTAAATCTTGCTCACTACATAACTACTTAATAATTACTTTTTTACTCACTAGATGGCGTCCAAAAAGTTTGAATTATATAAGTCCCTATTGCAGGATCAACGAGGCGAAGTGCTGAAGGAGAGAGCATGCAATTGAGTCGGCCGTGGTATATCACCTCGCTTTTTCTAAAACTTTGTTGTCCTTTTCTAAATTGTGTGGAGGGAGGTCCGCCGCCGATCCGCCGCGGGTGACGTCAAATTTATAAGTCCCCATTAAGAGAAATTAGTCAAAAAAGTGAAAGTATAAGTTTATAAGTATGTTTAATAATTAATAGTAATAAAGAAATAAAATTATATAAAGTAAAATGCTTCGGGTATAAGGAGTTCTTTTGTTATAGTAGGTATCTCGTCACGAATAATGAATATGAATATATTTTACTGACTACTTATTTATTTATTTATTTCGTATCAAGAACATAACATAATATTTATCCATGCTTCTGTACTGGAATGATTAGCTGGTTCAAATGACGAACCGTTGCCCAGGAGACATCTGAGTGTACTTTGTGGAGACTCTTTCCTTGTCCCTGAGTTCTAAGTTTAAATTTTAAATAACTTCTTCATCTTCTACCGATGCGTCGTTTCATCTGACAGAATATTTCACATGCTTTTATCATTGTTATAAGTAATAACTTTCGATGTGAAAGACCGCCTATAAATGTATAACGAATAGCGTATTAGGAGGAGATTCGTACTACCAATGAAAGTAAAAAAATTGAAATAGCAGAGGAGCGGCCATCACTGGAGGACTGCCATTCTCAAACAATTTTCATTTGAATACAAATTTCTTATATTAAACTTAATAATTTAAATAAACTTTTTCAGACGCCATCTAGTGAGTAAAAAAAATATATAATAAGTAGTTATGTAGTGAGCAAGATTTAGCTCTACAATTTGACATTTATCATTCGTGCTCTGCTCACAACCGTCCTTTGAAAGGAAACGTAAACATGTCATACTGAACACATCTCTATATAATGGGCCCGTCCAACATTTTTTGAATTTTTTATATGTTACGAAGAATTTAAAAATAGAAATTCTGTATTTTTTGTTTTCTTAAAATTATGCTTAATAACGCCTAAAATAATTATTAAAGTTTTGGCGCGAAAGTTGTGACGTTAGCGTCATCCCAACATAAATAGAGAGAACCGACATACGTTACCATAATAAATGTTGCAAGAATAAAATACGTATCCATTATAAACTGTGATCAAAAATCTTTAGGGCTAATGGTAATAAAGTAAGCCAAATAGTTATATCATTTTAAAATACATAATTGTTTGATTTACTTACATGAATATGTATAGGAGTTAAATGTTAAGTTATGTAAAACTTCGATAATACATATACATGTATAAAAAACAAATAAGTAAAATTAATAATTTTTGCTCGTTTTCATAATCAAGTAAATTATTCGATTTAATTAATGTGACTTTAAGATCCTTTAATTGGCGAAAAAATTCAAAATGGGGGAGGTCTGGTGGCAGATTTGTGAATTAGAGGAATAAGGAAACGTTGATAGCATACATTGAAACGTATGTAATTTTAAACAGGTCTAATTTATATTTGTTGTAAAAGAAAATGACATATATAGTGTATATTACATTTTCAGGTTTAAATAATGATCAGTAAATGCCATAGATACTGCTCAGTGCCACGATGCAGTAATTACAAGTCAAAAAGTGTAAGTTTACACTATATCCCAAGTGACAATATATGATCCTGAAATTTTCTTCCCATATAGATTTGACATCTCTAGTCGGTTCTATTTTTTTCTTTTTTTAAACAGAATGACAAAATTCTTCTAATTTTATAGCCAAACTATACTGTTTATCATTCTTTTTATCAAGTTTTTCCCTTACTTGTTCCAAACCGGTACAACTTAATTTTTCTATTTATTCTGCTCTGTAATACACAAACCCATAAACAAATAAATTAAGAGCGTAATAATAATGATCTTATAATAAATATAGTTTTGATTTTTACTAACTTGTTTATATGCAACAAAACTGTAACAATATGTTTGCATTTGCCTCCCAATCCTGCTCTACAACTAAATTTTGCTGTGCAGCAATTTATATTCTCATTTAATAAAATTTCAATCGTATGAGGATCTCCGCTCAAATGACTGGTTTTTAAACAAGAATCCAGTATTGTACCTGATCCATCATCTTTTCTTCCACAAAGCAATACATCTCCTGCCTTAAAAACTGCTTCGCCTTCCTTTATAGGACGTGCAGAAGCAATGTATTCAAAAATATCACCTAACTTTATGTTAATTTTCTCCATATTAAATACTTTGCACTTTGAAATGCATATTGCCAGCAATAAGGAATGAGAGAACTCTCCTTATTCCTCCGCCATCTTGCTACCGTTCGGCCTGCCACCTATAGTTCAGTTTTTTCGCCAAAGGTTATCATACTTACCAAGTGCTATTATTATAATTAAAATAGTATTTAAACTATTTTCTATTTATAATTAAATACAACAATGGCAGTATTGATTACAATAATCAAAGCATAATTCATAATTAAAAGTAATCCAACATTTACATTCTTATTTACTAACTGATTACAACAACGATAAGTAACAAGTATTGAGATTACAGTAACTAAAACATAAATTATAATATAAATTTATTTAATAGGTAAATTTTCTTTTGATCTTAATAAAAAATTACTCGGATATATTGAATATGTGTATGTTAGAGTATGACTAAAGCCAATCGCGAATTTATGAGCAAAATATACATGGTCCACTCTATAGTGACATTTTTATAGGGTAACTGGACGACTGTAATGACGCTGACGTCACAACATGGCGACCATTTAATGCTAAAAACTTTAATTACATTATTTTAGGTATAAAAATACAAAATATATGTCAATTTTTATTTCGTTTCCATTTATTTATATTCAAAATTCATACACTGAGAAAAATATATATTTACGATAAGTATAATTATATTAATTTCTAATATATTTTATGTTAAAAAAAAGTGACACAAATACTAATATATTTAGGGCAAAAATATGGAAATTTTAAACAGAAGATTTTAGCAACGAAAAACAATATATTAGATGTTAATAAACTTGTATTTGAAAGGTAAATAAATATAGTTGTTATCGCTAATATACAAGATATTAACGAATAATATTTAGATAATTTAATACTTATAATATTAATTTTAGTATTTAATACACTACATATTTAACTTTCTAAACTAGGATTATAAATTTAAATATATATTTATAATTAAAATATATTTTTTATATCATTAATATAATAGGATATTAAAATTAAAAATACAGATATAATAGATATTATTGAAATATTTATTCCTTTCTAATAGTACACAAAAGAAAAATTATTATAATATATAAAAAACAAAATTATATATTATATATTAAAAACTCACATTTGGTAATACTGAACTAATGTTAGATGTAATTTCGAGGGTTTTGTATCATCAACTCCTGTGAATAATTAATGTATTAACTTGTCTGTCTGTTATTTATAATAAAACTTGATACTGACGTTCATTTGTTTCTGTTGCTACTTCTTCGATTGGAATTTGATTTTCATTTACAATTATTATGTCCTTTAGAAAAGTTGGCGTTATTTCTCCAGAATGATAAGTAAGTGTGCTACTCGAGCTCGACGATGAAGAAGAATGAATTGGAACAGGCACGTTAATTTTGTCAATCTGAAACATTTATCAGAAAAAGGAAATATAATAATAATACGCCAGCTGTACTTAATAAAGCAATAACAATATTAATACAAAATAGAAAACTTTATAAAAATACCTGTTGAATTTTATATTCCAATAATTTATTTTTAAATTTTAACCACACTCCAATTTTTGGAATAAGTTCTCTTGTCGACTGCTCATCCAGCAAATCAAATGCCTCTTGATCTATTCCAGCATCTATTGACAACTGACACGACCGTTGGTGGCAGCACCGTCGTCAACTACACGTGCATTTGATTTAGTACTCTTAACTGCCGTTCGTATTACTTCTGCAGGCGTCTAATACAATGTTGCAAATATAACAAATTTCTGTAAAATTATTATATAAAAAACCAACTGATTAATCTTGTATAGAAGGTATTTTAAGAAACTAGGCATTATTAAAAAAATAAAACGTTATATTTAAGCGAAAATAAGGATAACTACTGCTGAGGTTAGATTTCTACATGCAAATCCGACCTCAAGATGTTTTGAAAAAGGTACCAAGGTACGTTAATAAATTGAAAATTACTAAATATGTGTCTAGTATATTTTTTAATTAGGCGGAAACATAATAATGCACAACATACTAGTGTATAATTTGCGGGAGAAGCAAGACCTATTCTTTTATATATTTTGTGCTGTTTACAAACTGGTGCACTTAAATCGGCTTCTGATGAAATTGAAATTATCATCCACCGAGATAATGCGTTAAAAACTTTATTTTATATATTTAATTGATATTTTAATTCGAAATACAAATTCTTTATCGCGCCCGTCAAAGTTTAATTTTGTACTCATTGTACTAGCCGATAACTATATTTTCACAGAAGTTACGATAATTTTGAAAGCCGACAGCGCATTTCATGACTTACGACCGTACAACAAACAATAAGTTTTGCTTTTACCGTTATTTACATTCATTTCTACTATTCACAACTGACACCAAGCGCCATGACATCTGGCGGCATAATTTGTAACTGTGTGATTTAGTACTCTGGCTGATTTCACATTAAAACTTGTATAGTAAAAATGAATGTAAATAAAAGTAAAAGCAAAACTGATTGTTTGTTGTACGGTCGTATGTCATGAAGTGGACTGTCGGCTTTCAAAATTATCGTAACTTCGGTGAAAATATTATAGTTATCGCTAGTACAATGAGTACAAAATTAAACTTTGACGGGCGCAATAAAGGGTTTGTATTTCGAATTAAAATATCAATGAAATAAATAAAATAAAGTTTTTAATGCATTATCTTCGTGGAGGACATTTTAAATTTCATCAGAAGCCGATTTTAGTACACCAGTTTGTAAACAGCACAAAATAAATAAAAGAATAGGTTTGGAATAGGTCTTGCTTCTCCCGCAAATTATACAGTAATATGTTGTGCATTATTACGATTTCGCCTAATTAAAAAATATACTAGACACATATTTAGTAATGTTCAATTTATTAACGTACCTTGGTACCTTTTACAAAACATCTTGAAGTCGGATTTGCATGTAGAAATCTAACCTCAGCAGTAGTTATCGTTATTTTCGCTTAAATATAACGTTTTATTTTTTTAATAATGCCTAGTTTATTAAAATACCTTCTATACAAGATGAATCGGTTGGTTTTTACCTTCCGTCACCTTTAGGTAAGGAAGGTATTGTCTTTGGTCAAAAAATTCGGTGGTGAGTTTTTGATGAATAAGCACGTTTTAGGGTCCCTAGAATACGATTTCACTATTTTTACGATGATGTCTGTATGTGTGTGTGTGTGTATGTATGTGTGTGTGTGTGTGTGTGTGTGTGTCTGTGTGTGACAAAATTTTCTAATGCGATAACTCTAATACTACAATTCCAAAAATTATAATTCTTTCGTATTCCTCTTCGTTACAGCCATGTGAAGAGCTGATTAGATTTTGGTTATAATTGGTCAACCGGAAGTACCCTCATTTGAAGATTTTAACAATTTTTCTTGAAAAAACGATGTTAAATATCATTTTTTCACATTTAATGTTATTATAAATATTAAAGAATTATTTATTCTCTATACAATTTGAATGCATTTTATACTTCATATTAAATGGACATAGAGTTAAAAAATTATAAAGACATTGAATATCATGTATATTAGTCAGCTTTGCTATAACTCTGGAAACAGCTGCTACATTAAGAAAATAGAAAATTCTGATTGAAAGGTGTCAGTGTCAAGTGTAGTTGACAGTATGTTTATGTTATAATTTTACTGGAAATATAGGATCTTTTGTTAGAAAGTTTCTGTTTGGTATAAAATACATACAACTGCCTTAAGGTAATGTACAAGAAATATAATCTTTTTCAAGGAACTTTCTGTATGACATTTTTACAAAATACATAGAACTGACGGAAGGTAATGTGCTGGCCACATCAGATTTTTTATATAATAATTTTACAGAAATGTGTTATATTTGCAAAATTGTATAAGGCGCCTGCAGAAGTAATACGAATGGCAGTTAAGAGTACTAAATCAAACGCACGTGTAGTTGGCGACGGTGCTGCCACCAACGGTCGTGTCAGTTGTCAATATAAGTTTTAATGTTAAATCAGCCAGAGTACTAAATCACACAATTACAAATTATGCCGCCAGATGTCATGGCGCTTGGTGTCAGTTGTGAATAATAAATTTGACGTGTTTAAAAAGCCAATTAATTAGTTCTTCGTTAAAAAGGACTATTGTTCATATTTTGAGGTTATTTAGATACTAATTACAAGAAAATATTAATGATGGGTTAAAAATCCATTACTTTTATTGTAAATACTCTAAAGATAACTTGCACATTACACAATAAAAATGTTATAATAAACTTACAAACTTACCTTTAAAAGTATCGCATAATTCGGAAAATCCCCACTGAATTAGTTTATCTTTACGAAGTCGTCGAACATGGTTACTTTTAATAAGTTAAAAAATACACAATAATGCTACACTATCGCTTTTCTACACTACGCACTTAGGACGGAAATAAGCCGAGAAACAGGCGTGGTACTTCCCATATTTACATCATTCAAAATACAATATTTCCACCTTTAGAAAATACAATATTATAACCGTTAAAATGCAAATCCGAATGAAATATACCTAGATATTAAAATACGCGTTTTTAATATATGTACTGCAAGGATAAATATACGGATATTTATGTTTAAAATATATTAACTAGCAATAAATATATATTTGTACTTGAAATATATGTATAATTGAGGTAAAAATTCGGTTATTACATTTAAATATATTTATTTTTATAGTTAAAATTTTCATTTTAAATATATTTTCTTTAATATACATTTTTCTCAGTGTATGCGACATGTAATTTCTAAAACGCCAAAGACTTGGACGGGCCCATTATTTAAGTATATGATCTACTCAGTGCATACCTTTCAATTAATTCATGTTTATTTACACTTTTCTAACCTTCTTTTCAACTGTAAGACGAAATGGTTTTCAATGTTTTTAAACATAAATCGTGCCCGCGGTACATCATCTTATGTTAAACTCATTATTTATTTGTGAACTTGATTGTTTAGTGATATTTTAAATTCCAAGGATCTTTACACAAGAGATAATTAATAACAGGCACTACACAAGATAACATAACTAAACTTTGCTGACTATGCTCTGTTCCATTTAAGCTATTCAGCATATGGCGCTAATGTCAACGCCAATTTCAAGTAGCCGAAATTACATTGGATAAACGTATCTCTTGTCTTCAATTTCAGTCAATCAGAGAGTTCAAGACTATGCCATATTATTTACAATACGGAATGGCTTAAATGGAACAAGGTATAAATAACAAACAAATGTTGTGATCAACATGGTGAAGGGCGAAGGGGAGAGCATTTGACCGACTCGGCCATGGTATATCATCCCGCTCTTTCTAAAAATTTGTTGTCCTTTTCTAAATCGTGTGGAAGGAGGTCCGCCGCGGGTGATGTCAAAATTATAAGTCCCCATTATAAAGTGTTTATTTTTTATAAATATAATTTAGAAATAGTATATCAGTACCCACTTCAAGAACATTTTAGGTCCACGAAGAAAACAGTTTTACGTGAAAATTTATAATCGTCAAATTTATTAAAGCTTAATGCCCAGTTGCACCACTAACACTTAAAATATAAATTTGGTTTTATTCAGTTAGTTAATTCTATTTTACACAGTAATTAAAAAATTATTCAATATGAATTAACATCAATTTCTTTGGCTAACTGAACAAAACTAATCTTAAATTTTAAGTGTCGATGGAGCAACTGGGCAAACTTGCTTATTAATAGAAATTTTTTCACCGGATTTTCACCAATAGTTCCTAAACATATGTGTTCCCATTCCCAAGCTAAACAGTTAAAATATAGAGAAACACGATTATTTTATATTTTAATTCACAGCATATGTAAGAAACGAATTAATGATAAAAGTAGGGCTGTCAACGGATTCCGAATATCCGGATGTTCGGATTTTAAATATCCGGTATCCAGATTTATTTAAATCTTGAAAATCTGAATTTTCGTTTAATCCGGATGGAATCGGAATTCGAATGGAATCATAATCCGGATAAAACCGGAAATCGGCTGAAACCGGAATCTGATTGAAACTAAATCCGGCTAAACCGGTCTCTGACCAGTTTAGCCAAACCTATAACTTCTGACTATATTACGTTTATATTTATCGAACATATCGTTTTTTGATTATTCCTAGAATCGTATCCTTAAAATACATACCTCACATCCTCACAATATTCAACATATTATTTAATTTAAATAAATAGACCACCGATTTGTTGAAACCTATTTCTTCAGGATACGGATAAGGTGTCAGGATTCCGGATTTTGGCTGCCTGGATTTCGGTTTTCCCTATTCCGCTTATCCGAATATCGGAATTCGGTAGTCCATATTTCAGTTTCCGGTTTTCAAGACTTATTATATTAAATTAATATAATAATTAATATTAAACCGGTGTCCGAAAAATCCGATATTCGAAAATCGAATTTTTAGAATTCCGGTAGATTCATATCTGGTTATCTGGATATCCGGATAGAAAAATTTCGGATGTTGCCAGCCCTCATGATGTTTTATAAAAATTACTTTCAAATTAGCGCCAAAGGAAACAACCCCGTTAGACAGCGCAACGATCGTCGACTTTTATTTCTCTGGAGCTGGAAACTGGAACTTTTGTGCATTAATGGCGTAGGAGCAGTGATAGCAGTGTCGTATTTCGTACTAGGATTAGATAAAATAAAATCGTGTGCGTGCAAGTTTGCAATTAACCTAAACTAGCATTGCGCACAAATTACATCACTGGCTTACTGTAATTTTAATAAATCAAATACAAATCTGTATACGTAGTAAGAAGTAAGAAAATAAAATTATACAAATTGAAAATGTCTGCCGTTACAACAGGTAAGCACTCATGTGATCTTCATTTCCTTGAAAACTTATTTTATAGGGAGGCCGTGCCAGTTATACGTTGTCTTTACAAAATTTACCCAAATTTCATGTATAATTATTGTTTGAATGTTTAACTTTTCTTGCTTTTTTAATAGTAATGAAAACGAATACATTAAACACAAATGGATGTAATACATTATGCTTTTACGAGTATAACATACGTAAAAAATATTATTTCTTCAATTGTGCGGAAAATTAATGTTTTCAAACTCAAAATGATTACGGTAATTAGCTATTACCAGCACTAGCGCGAGAAATAATTAAAACAAGATTTTTGTTTTTTATGAAAGCAATTATCACGATCGTTTAAATATACCATGCATAGCTTCCCAAGTAGAAGATTTATATAAAAAATGTAGAATACCTATACGAGTATTTCGTTATTTTTCGCAAAAAAGTATCGTTTTTCGAATGCTATACTATACTTTTTAGAAAATTAACTACATATTTAGTCTAGTTTTTCTGATTACTAATTCATTAATTTCATTTTATAGACCCCAATGATTGGGAAATGCAAGAATATGTAACAAATTCTGGTAATGAAGTTTCTGACAGTAACTCTGATATCGATATTATAAACACTGACAATAATATACAAGTAGCTTCAGTTGTGGCTGTGACCAATGAAGAAAATTCGACGGAACCAGGAGCAAATGGTAATACAAGCTGGGTACAGTATAAATGCGGGATATGAAAATTGAGCGCGAGCAGTATTAAGACTCGCATTCATTTCAAAAACTTGCATTCCTTCAGAATCACTATTTTCCTGGACTTCTTAGAAAACTTTGTAGTTTTTATGATTATTAATTCACTAATTTCATTTTATAGACCCCAATGATTGGGAAATGCAAGAATGTGTTACAAATTCTGAAAATGAAGTTTCTGACAATAACTCTGATATCGACATTATAATTGACAATATACCCGAAGTTTCTGTTGATTTGGTTGCGACCAATGAAGAAAATTCGATTGAATCTGCAAATGGTAGGTAATATAACTACAAGTTGTATAATTTATAAAGATGAAGTGTGATAATGGAGCGCTAGCATTCATCTGACTCGACTAATGGGCAAACACTTTCTATTTCACAAGACAAATTTAAAGAAAAAAAATAGTACATCCGAGGTGGGAGATGTTTCATTACAGCCGAGGGCTTATGTATATTACCGTGAGGCAAAACCTCGAGGTGCGATAAAGCACGAGGTTATACAAGGTGTTAATACTAAGTCGTTACACCCGAAAATGATAGATAGAACTCATTAAAACAAACAACTTTTCTCTGCTCAAATTTTTGATTTGGATCCTCAGTTCATAGTTATTGGCGTTCTCTTGTTTTTCGAAAAATCGTCATAACTCACTTATTTTAAGGAATATTTAAAAAATACAAAAACTTTCAGCATTTGCTTTCGGTTCTCTAAAACACTTGTATTTACAATTATTTTCTATTTCATCAAATAACAAAATGGCGACCAATCAAAAATTTCAAAACAAGATATTTTGAAAACCACCCCATCGATTTTCGAAAATAAAACATTTTTAAAATCCATAAACTTTCTATTACAATATTTGTCTGAAACATTTTTTTTCTGTCTGTCCAAAAAAAAAAGATTTTATACACTTACTTGGCTTGCATAAGTATTAACAAACTAAAAAAAGCATTTAAAACGAAGTAGCTTCTGAATACAATGAAACAAAAAAGAGATTAGATTTGACAAGTACTCAAAAACAAGTTAAATGTATGGGCTGGAATCATAAGGGAGTACATTCTCCCAAACCGATTGAATGGTGAAAATTATTTTATTTTCTTGGATACTGTGCTGCCCGAAGACTTGCCACTAAACATAAGACGGAGACTTTGGTTTCAGCATGATGGGGCACCGGCTCACACAACGCGAGAAGTCACCGCATTGTTAAATAGAAAATACCCGAATAAGTGGATTGGGAGGAGAGGTCCAGTTGCGTGGCCAGCCCGGAGCCCCGACCTAACTCCACTAGATTTCTTTTTTTGGGGTCAGATGAAGCCCTCTGTTTACGAGACATCGGTGAACACAGAGTTAGAACTAGTGGCTAGAATCGTGGCTGCAGCAGAAGATATAAAAGAGAAGCAGGCAATCCTTGCGAAGGTCTCCACCAACATCAAAGCACGCTGCCGGACTTGCGTTGCTGCGAATGGTGGCCACTTTGAAAATCATATTTAGTCCCACTCTTGTTGTTTCATTGTTTATTGTTTTATTTTTCTTGTTTAATGGCAGCAAGCCTAATTTGTTTTAATTGATTGTTGCAGTTTGTTAAAATTTATCTTGCAATTCAATTTGAATAAAAACTTTTTTTGGACAGATAGAAAAAAATGTTTCAGACAAATATTGTAATAGAAAGTTTATGGATTTTAAAAATGTTTTGTTTTCGAAAATCGATGGGGTGGTTTTCAAAATATCTTGTTTTGAAATTTTTGATTGGTCGCTATTTTGTTATTTGATGAAATAGAAAATAATTGTAAATACAAGTGTTTTAGAGAACCGAAAGCAAATGCTGAAACTTTTTGTATTTTTTAAATATTCCTTAAAATAAGGGAGTTATGACGATTTTTCGAAAAACAAGAGAACGCCAGTAACTATGAACTGGGGCTTCAAATCAAAAATTTGAGCTAAGAAAAGTTGTTTGTTTTAATGAGTTCTATCTACCATTTTCGGGTGTAACGACTTAGTAAGAACAGCCTGTATATACTATTTTATTCACAATCAGCATCTTTTTAAATTATCAAAATAATCCAGTAAGTTATAACCTTTAATTTTATTAATATTTTTGACAGCTCTCTTAAAATTTCTTTAGCCTACTTAATTATTAGGCAAGCCGTACATAAATATTTCCAACCCGTGGGATAGAAGCGTTTTCAGTCATTTCCAACCCAAGAGGCTGTTATCGCAGTTAGGAATGACGTATTTCCCAACCTATTAAAGGTTAAATAAAAGTCGACATATTACTATAATGATTGTGAATAGAATTATTTTTTTGACCAGTGGTTCTCAAAATACGGGACCTAACTTTTTAATTTTGAATGAGAACATTTATTTTTATTTGCTCATTCGTTACAGAATTTTATTTTGAATTCAGTGATATATTATTTTTATTCTCTTATATAACGATTTTTTTGAGAAAAATGCATGTAAAGTTTTATATAAATCTAATTAAAATATAGCTATTAAGAGTGTCATGAATGGAAAAAAAGAATACATGTTAATTTTTTTCATAGAATTAGAATGCCATGAAAGATATATTTAATCAAATTTGTATAAAATTTTACATGCATTTTTCTCAAAAAATCGTTATGTAAGGGTATAAAAATATATCACTGAATTCAGAATAAAATTCTCTAACGAATGAGTAAATAAAAAATGTTTTTATTTAAAATAAAAAAGTTCGGTTTAATCGACTTTATAGCTTTTATAGTTCTCGATATAGCAATGGTGGCCCATTTAAAATGAACAACCTGTTTACAATTTTATTTTTGATTTTTTTTACTAATTATTTTACTGCACATAATACAGGCTGGGGCCTAGAAACTTCATTTTTTTGAAGGCGGATAAAATAAAAAGTATTGCTGAAACAAGGTTGTAGGGCAGTGTTTGTAAACCTCTGCCTTGATATTCCCATAAAAAAATCATATGGCGTTAGATCGAGCGTGCGCGCCGCCCATGGAATGTCACCTCGAATCGAGATGAGCCGTCAGAAGAAGATTGCCCTCACAACTCTAACGCCCTGTGATTTTTTATGGGGATATATCAAGGCAAACACCGCCCTACAACCCTGCTTCAGCTGAAGGATCTTATTCGGCAGCAAATAGCCCGAGCTTCAGAAATCGGTTGCATTACCATCTTCAAGATGATTTGTTTAAAACGGCATGCCTTAAAACTTGAAATTATGTTCTTTCATTGTCCAAATTTAAATTCTGTCTATTAGCAATACATTTTATTTCATTCGCCTTCAAAAAAAGGAAGTTTCTAAGCCCCAGCCTGTACTTAGACATAATCTATTATTCTTATGACATATCGTACATAAATGATCGCACTTTTTATCACTTGAACATTATCACATAAATTTTTATCACAGCTCTAATAATAGCTAAACCTAACCTGTTACAGGAAACAGCGATTTTCTGTAAATAACATGTCTCACAAGTTTACGGGAAAAGTTAGACTTCTTCATTAAATAGAAACAATTTTTTTTTATTACAAACTAAGGAGATAAGAAATCTCGTTTTACAACACTAATAGAGGACCATTAGCTTGAACGCGATGTAGTTTTCAATACCTTGGATCAGAAAGATGTTAAATCTACTTCCCGGATGCCCGGATCGTTAGAAATATTCAGTCTTTAACTGTTGTGCGTTTTTGTATTCCCAGCCATTATTGTATACTTTTCTGCTAAGAAATGCCCAAAAGTCTAAGAAACATTTGGGGGGGGGGGGGGTTATACTCTCTCTGTTTTCTATAAAATGTTGTCTCCTTAATGCTTTGCAGCATCTAGAGATTAGCTCAACCTGGGTCGCTGTCTATTTGGTTACATTTTTTTTTCGAAATTTTAAATCATTTTTTGCATTCTGACTAAAATTCTGCTAACAATGAATCTTAAAATTCTAAATTGTCGACTTAATTTGCACGATGACGTTCTAACTTTGTCTTGAGCAATTTGAATGATTTCGATTTGGGGGCAAAAGTTCGGGTCGCCCACTTTTTTCGTAAATTAAGGCCCAAATTCAGAGACGTTACTCAATGAATACTCAACCTAGACTGAGTTGTCACTTAGTTTTAACTCACTTGAGTGTGAGATAAGCGAACACTCACTTCTTAGTCAATTTCGTATTCAATAAAGTAAACGTATGAGTCATTCAAGTGAGCCGTGTTGTGAGATAGTATGTCAGAAAAATGTCATTTAATAATAACGTTTAGAACGAAAGTGTTCTAATTTTTGTTGCTTTGGTAAGTCAGTGAACCACGTGAACAATCACAAGCTATTACATCGACTTGCAAATAATGTCAGCAAAGCCGGATAAAAAATACATGTCAGGAGATGAGAAGTTATGTCTGACTGAGATGGTAGATCGGTATAAAGATATATTAGAATGCAAAAGAACTGATTATATTAGTATATCCCAAAAAAAGAAAATATGGGATCAAATAACCAGCAAGTTTAACTCCATTAGCGCTAGTACTAATCGAACATCTCAACAACTGCGTAAGGCATGGGATAATTTAAAATCGAGAAGAAGGAAGGACTTAATTGAAGAGAAAAAACAGCGGATGGTTACAGGGGGTGGTGTATTTATTCCTCCAAAAGACGATCATATTGATGGAGTATTAAATAATGTAGATATTGAATTCCAAGCCTCCATAGATAGTGACACTATTGCACTGGCCATTCTAATGCAGGAAGAAAATTACGTTTTGGACGAGTCGCTTGTGTTACAGAATGTGAACGAAGAACAAAATTTAAATCAAAGATTAATTTCTTTTCCTGAAGCAGCTAGCACTTCCACACCCCGCGCTACTGAAATATTGGGAAAAAGAAAGAATTAGCAGTCTGAAGAAACGATTACGGAACCCAAACAAAAAAAAAATCATATGAATCACGAGGATCTGCAATTGAAGTTCTTGAAGTTAGATTGCGTAGAAACGAATTGTTGCAGCAGCAAGAATCAGAAATTCATGCGTTGCGCCTTGAAGAGCATAAATTGAGAGTGGAGGAACAACGCTTACGTGTCGCTGAGCAAGTTATGAAAACTAAAATTATAGAACTACAATTAAAAAGAGCAATGGAGTAATAATTCTTAAATTAATAAATTAATTTTATTTATTTTGTTAAATAATAAATATTTAATTGGTTAATGTTAATATTTGATTTAATTAATAAAATATCTTTATCATTATTTTCATCATTGACAAAATAACGCTGTATGAATGCCGCTCTAACAATATTCCCTCTTCTCTGTTGTACTGGACCAACAGCATTTGGCACGACTCTTTCGATAACATTTGCATCCGTAATCAGTATCTCGCGTTGTGATATTACAATATTATGTAACACAGCAGTAGCAGCAATTATTCTTGTTGTTTTTAGTAAATTGCAATTTAAAGCAATTGTCAAACATCGAAATCTTCGCTTCCACACTCCAAAGGTTCGTTCTATTACATTGCGAGTTCTGATATGAGCATAATTATATCGTTGTTCAGCTCGAGTATTTGGATTTTGCACTGGAGTGAACAGATATTCAGACTGCATACGCACTATCACCCAGTAGAATACCCGGTAATTTTCGTTGTTCAAATTTCATTTTGACTGCACTACTGTTAAATATTCTGCTATCGAATTACTATGTCTAGTATTTCACATCGAGGACCTGCTACTGCTTGAACATTCAGAGACATCCATCCTTTCCTGTTGCGATAATATTCAGCTGTATCGCCGCCAGGACTCTTTATCTCTATGTGAGTCTCATCAACACATCCAGTTACACCAGGAAAACTCGCCATTTCAAAAAACATATTGCGATTTACAGTAATTTCTTCCTGTAGTTCTGAAAATTTGATGTATTGCCCTAGATGCCGTGAAAGAATTTCAGAAACTTCTGCAATTACGCGACAAACTGAAGGCTGGCTTATGGTGTGTAGATCTCCACATGTTTTCTATAAATAAATACTTATAAAAAAAAAATATTCCAGTACATACGATATATCTGGAAACTGCCTGTTGCGTAGAATCGTAATGCTGTAGACAATTTAAGTAACGGAGGAATAGGTAAACCGCGATTGGTGTCTTGTATGTTCTTAAGAGGGTAAACTAAAGGAAGAATCACATTTTGAATAGTGTTTCTATTATAGCGATACCTTTGCAACAATTCTGTATTGGTGTATTTTTCTAATGGATTACTATTATCTCGTAATATTTGACTAAAAAGAAAGAAATTAATAAAATATAAAAATAATTAAATAATGCATGTATAATTACCGTGGAATTGGTAGAAAAGCTTGATCATTCTCTACGTGCTGCACAAATTCCAAAAAATCGTAATCCATTTTATTAAAAATACTTCCCCGATTCAGAGTGCAATAAACAAACAACTGGACAATAAAAAAAAAATATTTAAAATATATTTCTGTAGATTTGAGTAACATGTAAGGTTTGAGTATCCTACTGTCTCTGAATTCCAAATAATGACATTTTGACCAGTTGAGTGTTAGGTGAGTGTGAGATGAGTGTAAGGTGAGAGTGTGTGGCGATTCTGAATTTGGCCCTAATGCATAGGTACCTACTACTACTACTACTACTTAACATATATGTTTGCTTTCCTCTTCTGCTTTACAAAATTTTACATATAATAGAATTTACAAAAAAGTAAAAATTATATAAATTTATTTACCTTCATTTTTTGGTCAATATTTTTATAAAAATTACAATAATGACAACCAATTCAACTCCTCAAACGTCTGCCCCTTTTCGGATATTGTTTTCAATAGCGCAAACTCTCATTGACTCTTCAGATTTGTAGAGTCGGTAGGAGTCGACGCGTCGCCGACTCACAGCGAAACACATCAAATGAAAAGCACATACGTCGACTTCTATCGACATTTGTCGCTAAATGGAAAGCACCCAATGTGTCCGTTGCCTAGATATTTGTAGTCATGCCAATCTCAAATAACAAAATATCACCAAAAATAGTTTAAGAATGAAGTTCCTTTTAACATTAAAATGCGTGCTAGAATGTACCATTCTAATTCCGAAACAGAGGAAAGTAACTTCAATTTCAGAAAAATATATGAAAATATTAATTTATCTTTTCTGAAATTGAATTTACTTTTTCAGAAATTGAACTTACTTTTTTAAAAATTGAAGTTGAAAATGTATAGAAACCGTGACATAAGCGTTTACCATAGGACAAAAGTTTTTCCCAAATATTACTTGCCCCGTAAAACCTTATGTAGTTATTTAAAAATAGGAATTTTGAGAATAAAATTCAGGATTTTTGGATATCAAAATTTTCAAATTTACACTTTTGATGACAGTACATTTCATTTAGAGACGTGGTAAAAACAGATATTAGTATGCGTTATTTAAGGAAATGAGTCTTGACAAACTTTCATATACCTATTTTCACAGATTACTTGGTTTGACAGTTGACATGATGTTTATTTTTTGAAATACTTGCAAAATAAATCCATTTTAATACGTTTTTAAATTAAGTTTACATAGACACCAAATGCGTTAATTTAAAAAATTTATCATCCAAAAATTCTGAATTTGTCACGGTTTCTCGTGTTCACCCTGTATAATAATTGATTACGAAATTTGTGATGTAATTGATACAATATTTATTACTATACTTGTTAACAAATTTGATAACAATTTATGACTGTATCAATCAGATTTTAGTTTAGTAATAGATTATTTAATGAGCATGTGGTGTGCTATTGCTCAGGAGAATAAAGTTTGCAACGCAAGCCGAAGGCGAGTGTTGTAAATCATACGAATGAGTAATAGCCATTACATGCGAGTAGAATACTATACTTTATCTACGAGTATTCAATAAAGCTTTATTTATTTATTAATTTATGTTTCGACGATACCTACATGATTGATTTCACACAACATAATACATTATTATAATATAGTCTGTAAATATGTGTATTGTACGTAAATTCATCTATGTAACACTATGTTTTCCCTTAGACTGTCCTGATGAAGCTTCAACAGGAAGCGAAACGTTGACATTTGACTAAATAAATTTTACTTATTGACTGCATTCCTGCTTAATTCTTTTGTCCTATACTCGATAATATTGCAATTTTGTGTAATGGATGCTTGTGATTGGTTCTCCCGTGTTATTACTCACGGCCCGTGAGTAATAAGTCAAAACTCATTATTAACACTCTTTTTTTTATAGTACGCTCCAATATTGTTGACAAGGATTATATAGATTATGGAAGCTGTACTGACAGTGACAGCAGTAATGAGACAATATATTACGCAACGTCTTCATCGTGTATTTCTAGTGAATCTGATAGTGAAACCGAGCCAGATTCTCCAGAGGCAGCCAAAGTGGATTCTTTCTCTGTAGTTTGTGAAAATACCGTACGTAAAATTCTATCTACAACAAAAACGGGATATACTATGATACAAATATTGATGAAATTTCAAAAGTATATGATTCCCATAGACATGAAACTATACGACAGAGTTAAATATATTCTAGGTCATATGGACATGTGTGTATCCGAAAAAGTAAATAAAAAGATATTGTACTCAATTAGAAGATGTAGACAGTGTAAGGCAGTTTTCTCTACATTTTCGCAAATTCATAAAGATTGGAAGAATGTTTGTGTACGGTGCATAGAAAAGAAAAATAACAAATATAAATGTTTTAAATGTAAGATGAACAAAAATAATAATACAAAAAATCCATGTAAACAGTGTGAAAAAAACAAACAGCATAAGAATCAGTCCGATAGTGATTAGACACTACAATCTAGGGATTTGATGACTTCATTTTATTTATGGAATATACCTTACCTGTGCAGAAGAATACAAAATTATATTATAATTTACGGCATTGTTAATAGAGACAAAAATTATTTTATTTTTAACCTAACAAAACTTGTGATGCAACCAATAATATAAATTCTCTAAGCTATTAAAATTATTTGAATTAACAATAACAAGATGTATCTTGTCGGCGGCATAATAAATGTAACCGTTTGACACATTCTGACGTTTTCCAGTTTTTATTTTATCCACGTAATCGATACATATATAATGTTGGTTGCATCATAAATTACGTTAGGCTCATTGTTATTCAATCTTGAATGGTTCTACATATTATTACAACGAAAATGATTAATAAATAAATCAATTAATATGGGACTATTTCACTTATTTTCATTTGTTCAAAGTATTGCAATTTCTCAAAAAAAATATTATTGAGTCTTTCATATGAATATTGTAGCAGTTTTTGATCATTGTCTGAAGGAGACATTTTGCATCTGATTCCTTTTCAGAATATTGAACAAACCAATAATAAGGCTATAAATAATTTTTGATTATTTTTCTGTGTACATAAATCTTATAAAAACTTGCTCTCCTAAATGTGTATACATATACGAGTACACTATTATTCACGAAAGATGACTATTCAAGGTCATTTGTTCGAAGAAATATTACACATCACTTTATAGCACTAGCTTAGCAACATTTTGTATTAGAAAGAGAAAGATTATTTGACCTATGTCTATTTAATTTATGTGGTGTGACAGATATACGTAAATAGTGGCATTACTTTCTAACACACTATAAATAATAATGACATATGTCGTAGAATTACAGATACCTAATTATCTACTACAATGCCCTCTGTGTTAATATTTACCCAGTGGCGTTGACGTTTAAATCAAATTATTATTTCTTGGTTTAAAAGTTAAGTCTATGTTTTTGTATTCTGCAAAAACATAAGTGAAGAACATAAATCTTTCAGAAAGGCAGTATTTAGAAAGAAACATAATTTTCAAATGAATTATTCTTATTTTTTCAGTTAAAATGTGTCCATAAATATTTCATGTTGCACGCCTATGCAAACGAAATACAATGAAATTATCTGCAAGTAATATTATATCATACGGCTCACAAATGACCTTGAATAGTCATCTTTCGTGAATAATAGTGTATAATATATGTACATACGCAATTACGCATATGGAAAGTAATTTCTAAATTTCATTTTAAAACCAATTTAGTAGTAATGATTAAATTTTAAATACCGGGATAGAATAGAATTCACTAATCCAAAAATTAGGATTAATTAAACATTTTTGTGAATCGTTAATTTTTATTAATCTAAATACATACCTACATATTTACTTATGCTGGAAACTGTATTGAATTGCATTTCTATTGTTCTATTTACTTTTTTATTTTTAAAACGTTACTAATATTACTTTGAAATGATTAGTTCTTTGATAGTGACATTTATCTGTCAGTTACATACATTTGAATAACTGCGTTTTGTTTGTTTAAAATATATAGAAAAAGTATTAATGCATATCTATAGTAAATTTAATCATCTTTAATTTTTATACTAACATTACTCTCGAGAAAATAACATTTAAAGGTATTTTTCGAAGAAAAACTATTTTGAGCTTCTAGTAAAGTGCCATTTCCGGTTATCCGATTTTCACCAAAATCTAATGGGCTCTTTCCATTACAGAAAAAGTTCGAAATACAAGGTTTCAAAATTTTCTGAATGATAGTAAAAATGACCCCCATTTTTAGCACTTTTGAGGAAATGTTCAACTTATTAATGGCGCCAAGAATATTTCGTTTATTTTGACAGTTAAAAAAATGTTACTAAGCAAAGTTGAACTAGACAAAGGGGCTCATAAGATGACCGTAGTAAAAATTATGTATCACTTCCGGTTTTAGCGGAAATGAGCACAACTTTGAATCTAGCCTAGGGAATCGGTATTTTAATATTTATTTCCAGGATGTACATAAAATTAGCTTCACAATGATACCAAAATATCCGTTTTACTTCAGACATTTCAAAATGACTACCATTTATTTTTAATATATGCATTAATAAAATTCCATACAAATTAAAACACAGTAAGCTATGAAAACAAATTTCTTACCTTGTGCCTTAAAACATTAGTTTTGTTACTTTTCTTGTTACCTCTCTACATAAAATTGAAGTGCTCTATCAGTTTTTTATTTAATGTGACAGTGACAATGACAATCAATTATTTGTTATAATAATTATGGCTCCAGTGTGTTATACAAATAAAGAAATGGTTGATATAGTTTTAATATTCAGAGGTCAAACAAATTCTGTTGAGCAATTCAACTTTATGGAGAGAGGTATCATTTTTTTTACGGTAATAAAATTGTTTCCATAGCTTGCTATGCTTTATTTTGTATGGAATTTTATTAATACATATCTTGAAAATAAATGGTCGCCATTTTGAAATGGTTAAAATAAAACTATGATATTTTGGTATCACTGTGACACTAATTTTATGTACATACTTTAAAAAAATACAGATATCCTGTGCTAGATTTAAAGTTCTACCCATTTTCGCTAAAATCGGAATTAACAAGAAATTCCTTTGTTCATTTTATGAGCCCCTTTGTCTAGTTTGTTTGCTTATTAACATTTTCTTGTATCTCGCAAAACAAATAAACGAAATATTCTTGATATCGGACTTACACTAAACACCTTGAATATGAATGATAAAAAATTAATATAACGTAACCATAGGCTTTGGGAATAATTTTAACGTTATATTTTTCGATTTATTTATATTTTGTTTATAAAAATTATTTAATAAATAAAATTGTTAGATTTCAGCTTCCATTTATAATCGAGTTAATTAAAAATTGAAATTTGGCATGTTGATTCAAATGCAGTTTTATATAAAATATTAATAATAAAAAATTATAAAAATTTAACTAATCAATTTCAAATAAAAATTGATTAATATTTTATATGAAAACAGCATTCTTAATCAACATGCTAAATTTCAATTCATTAATAGAAGTTGATACCTAATACTTTTTTAAATGTTATAAACAAAACATAAATAAATCGAAAAAAAAACCTAATTTTTTCTATTCATCGATATTGATATTAGACATCAATGAAGTTGAGCATTTCCTTAACGTGCTAAAAATGTGGATATTGTCATTATTTTTATATTAATTAATTTAAAAACATGAAAATAATAGAAGTGTAATTACGTAGAAATGTATAATCGATAATTCAAAGTTTTGAATCTTTCTAAGCAAGTTATTGAGTTTCTATCTCAAACGACTATAATTATAAATCCGATGTTAGAGAATGTATTTATTGAAAGTGTTTTTGCCATATTCAGTTTATTTGTTTTTTAATGGTACAAAAGTCATAGATGGCAGCATTTTAAATTATTCATAAGGTGGAATATGGTAGTAATCTTTTGTTCATAACTTATTACAAATATAAATTAGGTATATAATTATATTTTTGGTACTTAGTATAAAAAGATATTCGTATTTGATTTTGGTTCTGTTATCAATAAATAGATGTAGAACACATTTTCGTACTATTCTTTATTTTCCTGTCAGCAAAAGTATAGATTAAGTTCTAGTTCTACTGAATTTTTTTAGAAATTTAATACTTATTTCAAACGTTTTATGATAGTGTAATTTTTTGCAAAAGTTCGAGTTTCAAATGAAATACTGGTAGCATAGTTTTCAAAATCACGCACAATAGAACATTATGCTACCTATTAAAAACAGGTACGTATAAGAGAAATCGTAACTAATTTTTTTGCATAATAAAGATAAGGGCTTAATATAATTCAACTTTATTATGCATTATTACTTTAAGAAATTATATTTTATTAGATTTGATAATTTTTGCAGTATGTATGTAATGTTTCACTTTAAAATAAATAATAATGGCTTTTCCTATATTCTACTTAATTTTCTACTCGATGTTAAATATATAAATTTGAAGATTTAAAAAATGATAAAAAGACTTTTTCTTTGATTACCTAACATTACTAATTATTCAACTGAAATATTAAATTTCAGACTTTTGGGCTTTTATTCTCGAAATTTAGGCAATTTGAAACGCAACGTATTCGTCCTCCTTTTATCTCTTTTTTTTTCGACTGAACTTGTTTTATTTTCATTTCATTTTCGACGACAGTCTCAAATGTACAGTTTCGGCCGAGTTGCGTTGCCTCGGCCTCGAGCGTTAACAGATACGATGGCGGTCATAAAATTCGTATAACAAAATTGAAAATATTTGCTCAAATGTCTCTAGAAATGAATACATTCATGAACATTACAGGTATTTTTGATGTTTGCATATGTTTTGTATTTAGAGGAAACTAAAAAGTTAGTGCCGTTAAATGGCGGTATTTCAAATTTATGCGCAACCCCGGCAAATAGTTTTAAATTTTTTAACTACACAGGAGTTGTTAAAATGAATTTGGGTATAAGGTATGGTTTAAATTCTTATGCCGCATTCACAGCCGAAATTTGTAGCACTAAAATTTGAAGAAATTAATTTGATCGTTCACAGCTAGAAATTTGTGCCGTAATGCCATCTAGCAAAAAAATAAACGTTTCTGAAAATTAATCATTTGTTTGTCAATGCATTCATTAACTCGTTAAAAATTATTAAAAACCATGTCAATAAAATAACAATCCTTCCATTGCGATTTCTACCCATTATTAGATTGTCATGTGAAATTAAGATTGTAAAAGTTATTTTATTTTTTGGTTATAATTATAGATAAGCATAGACAGTTCTATTTTAAATACATGTAATAAATACATTATTTAGTCCTTTGCACTACTTCTTTTTATATAATAATACAATAAACATGAAATTAAAAACATTGAAATAACCACAACAACTTTGGTTATGACTTTATACAAGTGTTCTAAATACAAAATAAAGATGTTGACATATTTTTCATCAATAATATAATTTCTAAAAAATAAATACAGTCATCCTGAATCTAAATGTGTATTATTTATTTCCTAATACCTACTCAACATTTCACTTTTTCACTAAAACAAAACTAACAAATATTGTTGTCTTTTAAAAGAATGGACCTTTTCAATGGGGACCTTTAAATTTGACGTCACCCGCGGCGGATCGGCGGCGGACCTCCCTCCACACAATTTAGAAAAGGACAACAAATTTTTAGAAAAAGCGAGGTGATATACCACGGCCGAGTCAATCACATGCTCTCCCCTCCAGCACTTCGCCTCGTTGATCCAACAATTTCTTTGTTATTTAATTAGCAAAGTTTGGTTATGTTATTTTGTGTAGTTTCTGTTATTAATTATCTCTTGTACTAAAGTGTAGTGTTCTTTGGAATTTGAAATATCTCTAAAGAAAACAAGTTCACAAATAAATAATGAGTTTAACACAAATGATATAGCGGGGGCACGATTTGTGTTTAAAAACATTGAAATCATTCAGTCTTACATTTGTAAAGATGGTTAGAATGCCGGGGTTTGAAGAAAAGTGGAAATAAACATGAATTAATTGCAAGGTATGCACTGAGTAGATCATATACTTAAATAATTATATAAAAATGTTTACGTTTCCTTTCAAAGAACAGTTGTTGTGATCACGTGCTGGATCACATGATAAATGTCAAACTGTAGTGCTAAATCTTGCTCACTACATAACTACTTATTAAGTAATTTTTACTCGCTAGATGGCGCCCAAAAAGTTTGAATTGTATAAGTTCTCATTTAAAGAGATAGAAGATATGCGCAAGCGCAATGGGGATCTGCGCATAGTAAGAACAATTGAGTAATTGAGATCTATGGCGTTTGTTTCTAAAAAAAATTGAGGTAAAATGTAAGAATATCTCAGATAACTTTAAAAATCTTATCGAAATAAGTTACAAAAGCTTTTATTGAAGTTAAAATGTCTAACAATGCAAATTTTCACTGAGAATGCAGGTATTTTAATGACTGCCATATTTTTTAAGTTTCGTTTGACAGCTCAACTGGCAGTTGTTCGCGCCATTTTCTTACTATTTGCAGCGATAGAAAGAGATAGGCGTTAAATTGAAAAGGTCCATTGCTCGTAAATTATAATAAACAAATTATTTATCTTAATTTTCATTATCAAGTTTCATATTCTGTTTTGTACTTTATTGAAAAGGCAGATTTGAACATATAATAAAGAAAATAAATCAAAAACAAAGTAAAACAATGAAAAATCCATTCAAATCACCGAAACGTCAACAACAGGTGTTCATTCAAATTAAATATATTTTACACAATTAGTAGAACGCACCCTAAATTAGCCACAAAAATTTGGAGCTTGCAAACTTTTCTACAAATTATAATTCGTGTACACCAAATTTCAACGCTGTGAACGCAAGTACACGTTGCCATTAGACAAACTCCACGAATTTTAACGAATTTCACAGCCGAAATTTGTAGCACTGAAATTTGTGCCGCAATGCCAACTATGAAAAAAAAAACGTATCTGAAAATTAATATTTGTTTGTCAATGCATTCATTAACTCGTTAAAAATTATTAAAAACCATGTCAATAAAATAGCAATCCTTCCCTTGCAATTTCTACTCGCTAATAGATTGTCATATAAAATGGACCTTTTCAATTTAACGGCTATCTTTTTCTATCGCTACAAATAGTAAGAAAATGGCGGGAACAACTGCCAGTTGGGCTGTCAAACGAAACGTCAAAAATATTGCAGTGATTAAAATACATGTATTCTCGATGAAAATTTACATCGTTAGACATTTTAGCTCCAATAAAAGCTTTTGTAACTTCTTTCGGGATGTTTTTTAAAGTTGTCAAAGATTTTTCTCACAGTTTACGTGTAAATTTTTTAGACACAAACGTCATATATTTCAATTGTTCTTACTATGCGCAGATCCCCATTGCGCATATCTTCTATCTCTTTAAATTGAAAAGGTCCATTAAAATTGTAAAAGTTATTTTATTTTTTGGTTATAATTATACATAAGCATATATAGTTCTATTTTAAATACATTTAATAACTTCTTTTTAGATAATAATACAACAAACATCAAATTAAAAACATTGAAATAATAACCACAACAACTTTGGAAAAACATAAAATATAGATGTTGACAGATTTTCCATCAATAATATAATTTTTCTTCAAGCGTATTATAATATTTATATTATGCTACTGTACACACACTATAGAAGTTATTCATTGTCTTACTAGTACAAAAATGTTGTTATTGTTGTACTAGTAAAAAAATGTTAGTGTCTTAGTTCACCGCTGGCGGCGGCAGTTGTCACAGCAACACACATTATATTGAAAATTGTTATTTGACAGTTGTATCGTTTTTGTTTTGTAGTGTACACAGCCAGTTTTGGCTGAAATTGCAAATACTACAATTAAAAAATTCCAAAAAAATGTCATAAAATTCTTTGAAACACTTGAAGAAAAAATAGTATATGTCATTCGGAGTAGAACGCCCTTTTTGTGTTTTACCCAGCTTGCCTAGCCTCGGCCGCAATAGCTGGGTTCAACACAAAAAGACCGCTTTCTACTCCTAATAACATAATATACTATTCTAAAATAAATGCTGTCTTCCTGAATCTAAATGTGTATTATTTATTTCCTAATACCTACTCAACATTTCACTATTTCACCAAAACAAAAGTAACAAAAGTTGTTTTTAAAAGAATTGCTCGTAAATTATAATAAACGAATTATTATATTATTATTATTGTAAATGGCGTAATTCGATTTTTTGAAAACTTAATAATTCTCGAGATATAACACAAACTTATGATTTTTTAAATGAGAACCTATATTGGAAATAGTCTGCTTAATTTCACACAATTAGTAGAACGCACCCTAAATTAGCCACAAAAGCTTGGAGCTTGCAAACTTTTCTACAAATTATAATTCGTGTACACCAAATTTCAGTGCTGTAAACGCAAGTACACGTTGTCATAAGATAAAAATTGATTATGAAAAGGGCCTTAAAAAGTAATTTACTTTCACCACACATGTAGGATAAATGTGCCTAAGTTCGGCCATGTATAGTAGTCGGCCATTTTCATATAAAATGTAATATTACTAAATATTGTATGCGCCAAATTTTAAATTTCGACGTTCCCAGTATTCAGCCATATTCCCAGTTTATTATTATATACTTCCTGCAGATAAAGCTCAAGAAATGTTCAATGGTCGCTGTCATCAAGGTTGACTTTTGGTGCGTAGTTTTTTTTTGTATTTGGCGCGACCAAAGAAAATTATGTATATAATGAATCCATTTGATCAATATTCTATCTTTACTCAATAAAAATATAACTATATAAATATAATATGGTATAGAATTTTGAGAATAATAATTTTTAACGTCGATATTAAGGGGGCCGAGTACTGGGTCTTATTTTATTATTAAAATTCAATGGCCAGCCTTTACGACTGACTATTGGCCAATGACTGGTAAACTTAATGTTAATGTAAATTTATACTATAGGTAGGATTTTATATTAGAAATCAAGAAATATATATTTCCGCTAATTTAAACGCTTAAAACCCAGTAGTCGGCCATCAAATATATTCCTGGCCAACTACTGGCTCAGCCAAGTATACCATTAAGTACAAATTGATGAACAAACCTTATTTTTTATATTATCAATTCCGACTTGGAAAGGAAAAAGAGGAGGAATGTTTATACGCGAGGAATGCATAATATAATGGAGTGCCAAGATCGACTTCATTGAAGAATATTAGAAGACCGGAATGCAAATGGTATACTTCATATTTAAAGAAAAATCCAAGAATTTTTTTACAAAACCCAGAAGGTGTGTCAAACGCACCCGCTATAATTACAGACGAAAGTATTCGCAAGTGGTTCCAAACATTAAAAGAATATTTAGTGTCGTAGTCTGCTGAAGATATTCTAGACGACCTAGATAGAATATGAAATAGTGACGAGACGAACTTCTCAATGTGCCCAAAAGAAAACTTTACTAAAAAGCAACAAAAAGAATATTAAGAAAATGCCCAGTACTATTTCATCGGCGCGGGGAAGTCTAATGACAGTAAAAGAAGAAACGAAAAAAACACGAAGAAGAACATAAGCTGAAAAAGAAGGAAGAAAGATCTAAACGTGCAGCTAATACAATAAATAAATAGGTAAATAAAAAACTCAAAATAGAATAAAATGAAAATGAAGAAAACGGAGAAATAGTTCACAATACGACAATACTCGTAATAACAATGAAAATATGAAGGAACTATGTGGTAGCTGCTAAGAAGAGTTGGACAGCGATACTGAAGAAAACGATATGAAACATATAGGATGCGACAACTGTCCGAGATACTTTCATCGCATGTGCACAGATTTTGTAAGGTTAATGTTTGATGATATTGGGTCGAATTCAGCACTCTTCTTTAACTAAATAAGCTTATCTAAAAATAACAAAATAAAGAGAGACATATGCATCGATGCATTATTAAGAAAAAGATGCAAGTTGTTTCCATAGTTACTAGAGACGATCAATACACTAGTGAAGAGTGCTGAATTCGGCTCATTATAATTATATATATATATATATATATATATATATATATATATATATATATATATATATATATATATATATATATATATATATATATATTATGTTATATTTATGTTAATGTTTGTATTTTGAGCATTTGAGACATTTATCGCAGGTAAGGTAGTTTTTTTGAATGAAATGTCAACACGCGTCATATTTTTATAATAATAAAATTTGTCACTGTTTACTTGTCATGGCAACGTTTTCTATAATTTTAAGCTTCTATAATTGCCAATTAAAAAAAATAGAATACATCACGCGTCATAAAAATGTCTTTGTTTGGCTAGGTATGCAACGTCCGAACGTCCCTACATCGCCCCATTCATTTCTTGCTTCGTTCAGTTTCAGAACGTTCAAATCTTGCCCATGAAGTTTGCGCGCATTATAATGTTCATTTAGTAACATGCGCATCGTCAGAATGTCCTTACATCGCCCCGTTCAGTTCTCGCTTCGTTCAGTTTCAGAACGTTCAAATCTTGCCCATGAAGGTGGCGCGCATCAAAACGTTCATTTCTTGCCTTTTTCAAATACCTAATTCGCGCGCTCCCAAATTTAAACAGTACACTCCAAAGAACAAATTACAAAGAAAAATGTTTTATTTAGTAGAAATACATTAATCGTTCTTCAAAATAAATTATGTACTAAGTACATTGTAATAATATTACAAATGTATGGATCTTTATATACAGTAAAGGTTAGATATATATTTCATATCAATACAGGATAATGCGTCGATAGAAAAGTCTATCAAAAGCATTCTAACCATGATTTTATTGCCAAAGAAAGGAAGAAAAGATGATGCTGGTTTTAAATTAAGCGAAGAAGATAAAAGAATATTAAAATATAATACTTTCAAAATATGTAATTTAATATGATAATGTAAAATAGTAAATATCCAGGAAATCATATCTTTATCGGTTGTATCATGATCACTTATATTCACAAGTAGCAATTTTTCTGCCATAGACATCGCGTCAACTATGTTGTTCGTCTTAGTTTTATTTTGTATTACACTTTGTGTGTTCACAAGTTTTCTATTTCCATATATTTCATAAATGCCATCAGCTCCTTCTACGTCACATCTGGTAAAATTCAAATTTCCAATTAATATTTAAAAATTCATGTTTCGCTCAAATTAAATAAGAAAAAAACTGAAAAAATTAGATTTATAATACAAATATGTGAAAGTTTTAGAAAATAAAATAAAAAAGTACCCCATAATTCTCGGGATATTTTTTATTCTGATATTTAGAATTAGAACTTGAAAACATGCCGCTTCATCTTTAATATAGTATAAATATGCTATGTTATGTATGTGAAGTTCTTCTCTTCTGCCACCAGCAAAACCTAAAATTAAAAACTTAAATAAATGTATGTAGGTATTCATAAATTGGGTTTTAGAGCTATTTCACCTAATCATTTTGCAGCCTGGGTAACGCTAAATGAACTAGAACAAGTCGGCGATCAGACAGCCGTACTGAGGGTATCCTGGTTACTATAGTCGTCACAATGGCTCAAACACAGTGGTAGTATTGCAACAGTTTCACTAGTACCGTTTGACGATCCAGGATGGCGTAAAAAAGAGTACATCTTCAACTGCGTCTTCCAGCTCCTCGACCAATTCAGTCTTTTCAAATGTAGCACGGATCTCCGTATTCCCATCGCATTAGCAACAAGCGCTAATTTCATTTGCGATTATGCCCAACCACAGAAAATATGCTTGCATATTTTCTATAGCCCAACAAATTATTTTATTCTTACATCTGATTTTTGTGATGACGCTATTGCCATTAGCGAAATAAAGAATTATCAAATAACCTATATATCAAAATTCATTGCATCACGATGCTGTGTAAAAACAATAAATTGATAAAAATAGTTGAAATCTAATCATAACAATACGTATCTCATTATCCGCCTGCTACAAAAATTTTATTATGTAGTTACTCTTTGCTCGTCAATTTTGACTAAGGGCCACTTTTACATTAACCTCTATATATTTGTATATAGAAATCAATGCACTTTTTCCACCTCCTGTCAAAGTTTAGGCACAGTATAAAGCCTATAGCCTTATAGACTTTATACTGTGGTTTTGGTTTCTGAAACCGTAGGATACTCCTAACCGTCAATCAAAAGGAACTCATTGTTATGGAAACCGACGGTTAAATTTTGGTTTCCATAACAATGGGTTCTTTTTGATTGGCAGTTGGGAGTTATCCTACGATATTCTTCTGAATTTCTTTTCAATAATAGTTACTATTAAATTCGTATAAACTACTATTCACGAAAGATGACTATTCAAGGTCATTGGTGAGCTGTCTGATGTAGGACGCGGACACTCAGCTGTTTCCGGTAACCTTGCAGTCAGCTGTCCTGGCGCCCTGATAACAGCGCCATTTTGTCGGTCATAGTATTCTTGACACTAATTGACAAGTTGGAATCAGTTTGCTGTCTTACATTGAGGTCTAAACAACAAACATTTATTTTGTGCGTAGTTTTGTTGTAAATTGTGTGTGAAAATGTCAGCTTATTTTAAATTATGAACTAGTGACGTCAAACGTCACACACATAACACATGTGGAAAACTTAAAGACAGACCTCGTTTGTGCTTTTATTCACCTTGCCTGTTTTTGTGTTCATTGGAATCTTATCTTCTCTTACTGATAATATTTCATTCTTATGTTATATCTTGTAACTATTATTAAAATTCTAAATGATGTTTCTGTATTTTTGTACTCCTTTATTTATTATTTTACAAAAGATTGTCTATTTTTATAATTCAAGGGGAATTAACATGTTTAATGCTTTAAAATTACTAATAAGAAATAGTTTCATATCATAACTTTCATTCTTTTACGTTTGAATTTCGCGCTGAAAGGTATTCCTAAAACATGGTCGCTAGTTTAAATTTACGACTGAAACATCAAGAAGTCGACGCTAGTGTCCTTACGGTTTGTTTCTTATACCGTGTCTAGGCCTCTAGGCCCTAGGTTATTGTCCAAAGGATTAACAGTATTCTGTACTGTCACTTTGTCAAGTGGGGCTCCAGCACATATGTTTTCAAGGACACTTAAAACAGTTGTTTGCCCGCGTCCTATAATATTACTTGCAGATATGCATAGGCGTGCAACATGGAATATTTATGGACACATTTTAACTGAAAAACAGAGGAATACATTTAAAAATTATGTTTCTTTCTAGATAATGCCTTACTGAAAGATTTATATTCTTCACTTATGTTTTTGCAAAATACAAAATCATAGACTTAACTTATAAACCAAGGAATAATAATTTGATTTAAATGTCAACACCACTGGGTAAATATTAGCACAGAGGGCAGTGTAGTAGATGATTAAAGTATCTGTAACTCTACGACATATGTCATTATTATTTATAGTGTGTTAAAAAGTAATGCCACTATTTACGTATATCTGTCACACCACATAAATTAAATAGACATAGGTCAAATAATCTTTTTCTTTCTAATACAAAATGTTGCTAAGCTACTGCTATAAAGTGATGTGTATTCTTTCTTCGAACAAATGACCTTGAATAGTTATCTTTCGTGAATAATAGTATACATATTTTCTGTCAATGATTTTGTTAATAAAAATATTTGAGTTTTAGCATAAATGTCTGATTTATTTTAGAGAAGAAAAAAAAACTTCAAATAAGAAAAATTAATTGTACGCAACTTTTATTTGAAGTATTAAAAAAAGCCATAAAGAACAGAGTTAAAACACTGCTAGTCATGTCCTCCCTAGTCATCTCCTCCCTAGTCATCTCCTAATCACCATTTATGCTATCACCCTCTTTTTTTTACATGGAATAATAGTACCACAGAGATTATGGTTTTTGAAACTTTAAAGTAAGAAAGCCTTTTTATTTGATCAATTTTCTTCTCTACACACCATTTCTTATATGTGTAATAAGATAAGCCAGGTGATTATTCGTGATGTTCGTGATTTTTTTAGTATAAAATAACACTTGACGCTTCTTCCACTACACTTGCTTTTGCATTGCTCAAAGACTTGTTTTATTCCAAAAAGATTTGATATCCTTGATATTTACTATTTTAAATAAAGAATTATTTCATTATCATGCTAAATTACATATTTTGGAAATATTATATATTTATATTCTTTTATTTTTAACAAGTCTTGTACAAATATAGTCACTGTAATAAAAAATAAAATGTAAAGTGTAATATAAAAGTTATAACAAATGTCTTTAAATTTATACCTTTAAATAATTTATAAATATTGTACCACATTTTCTTCGTTTAATTTAAAAACAGCAATATCTTTTCTTCCTTTCTTTGGCAATAAAGTCATTGTTAGAATGCTTTTGATAGACTTTTCTATCGACACATTATCCTATATTGATATGAAATATATTTTTATATTTATATATATATATATATATATATATATATATATATATATATATATATATATATATATATATATATATATATATTTATATATATAAACTTTACTGTATATAAAGATTCATACATCTGTAATATTATTACAATGTACTCTGACAGTACATAATTAATTTTGAAGAACGATTACTGTATTTCTACTAAATAAAACATTTTTCTTTGCAATTGTTCTTTGGAGTGTACTGTTCAAATTTGGAAGCACGCGAATTGGGTATTTGAAAAAAACAAGAAATGAACGTTTTGATGCGCGCCAACTTCGTGGGCAAGATTTGAACGTTCTGAAACTGAACGAAGCGAGAATTGAACTGGGCGATGTAAGGACATTCTGACGATGCGCATGTTACTAAATGAACATTATAATGCGCGCCAACTTCATGGGCAAGATTTGAACGTTCTGAAACTGAACGAAGCAAAAAATGAGTGGGGCGATGTAAGGACATTCGTACGCTGCGTGTGTTCCCTCTTTGTTTGACTCGGAGGCTTTGAAGAAATGCTCGGACGCTGCGCATCCTCGCATTCTTCAAACAAGCCTCCTCGTCTGCAATGAAATATTTTCATGACTTGTGATATAATATACTATTACTCTATTTCTGACACCCTATAAAACTATAATTAGTCTAATAAACTAACACAATTACCTAAAATGCAATAAATTATTAGTGGCTGAATACTAGAATATTATTAGCTGAACTTCATTTCTCTTGGCCGACTATTGGATATTTATGTTTTTAGGAATTTTTCATTTTTATAAATTCCACAATATGACAGAAATTTTATTCTCAAACACAACGAATATCTTTAATTATATCAAAATTAAATTTACAGTACTAATAAATGATATCTATTAATTAATTTCAAACCCTTAACTTGTTTTGAAGATACGGTGAACAAGTATAAACGGAACACAAATAATATAACAAACGTACAAATGTAAATGGGATTTATTGACAGATGTTATTTCATCAAAACAATCATATATAAAATCAACTACATTTTGTATGTTAGCAGGCATTGATGTGTCGGTACAGTCTGAGTACCGAATATTCTTAACACCCCCTCTCGAAGACTGGACCACAGCTTCAGCCTGTAAATCCCAGTTTATGTAAGCAATCCCAATGTTTAACCTTTGGTAATCCTTTCGTCAGTATGTCGGCAGGCATTTTGTCTGTTGACATATAGTCCACTCGAATGTCTCCAGATGAAAGGACTTCTCGTACAAAATGATGTCGTACATGTATACGAGAATGAAATATGGGATTTCCGGCGAGATTCTTGTAGGAAATCGGTTAGGGTGCAACTCACTTAAGAGTGGACAAAAAAATAAAAGAAACACAACGTCGAAAATATATACCACGCTTTCGCTATATTTTAGGTTAACTTAGTTTACTTTACAAAATACAACCATTCCTCCACTATGTGTACAACCAAACCATACAATGCAACCAGCCAACTTCACGCTACTTACAACCTACAACCGCAACAGCGTAAAAGGGCGCGTATTTTGAACACTCCCACTTAATGAAACATTGAAATATTATAGCATCACCAACTTATTTATAATCCAATACAAAAAATACTCAAGCATCAATTTTCATTACAATTTCAGACCCATATTTTTATTACAAAACATATTTTTATTTTTAGGGACTGCTTTTGTTAAGCTATCAGCAACCATATGATCACTGGTCAAATATTTAACTTTTATTGTTCCATCTTCTATTTTGTCTCTGATATAATGGTGACGCACGTCGATATGTTTGGATCTTGCTTTAAACCCGTCACATTCACTAAATTTTATAGCACTTTGATTGTCGCACATTATATCCACTGCACTATCACATACTAGTGAATTAAATTCTTGTCTGAATTGTTTGAGCCACATTGCTTCTTGAATTGTCGATGATAAGGCCATATATTCAGCCTCCATGGTTGATAGAGCAACCGTTGGTTGTCGTTTAGATCCCCAAGATATAGCTCCATTTGCCAATTTAAAGACGTATCCTGTGCACGAACGCCTCTTGTCCACATCCGATGCCCAGTCTGCATCTGAGTATCCACATAAATTTCCTGTACGTGAATATTTTAATTTCAATTCTGCCGTCCCTCTTAAGTAACGGAAAATTCGTTTTACAGCCTTCCAATGGGCTTCGCCATGATTATTGTTGTATCTACTTACGTCATTTACTGCGAAGGCTATATCAGGCCTAGTGCCTTGGGCCAAGTATAATAGACTTCCTACTGCCTCTTGGTAGGGCACTTTTCCCGTCACATTATTAATTTGTGACATTTCTGAAGACAATTTTTGGCTTGGATCGCTTGGTGTTGCAACAGGTTTGCAATTTTCCATGTTAAATTTCTTCAAAATTTCATGGATGTACTTGGTCTGATCTAGACTGATGCCGTCAGAATTTGTCGTAATATTTAAACCAACGCAACTTTCTACCTTTCCCATGTCTTTCATCAAAAACGTTTCACTTAATGCTCGTTTCAGTTGGTTTCTTGTTTTTTCAGTTTTCCAAAAAATCAATAGATCATCTACGTAGATTGCTACGATTAACTGTTTACTTTTACTATAGTAAACACAAGGATCTACTAGTGACTTCACTAACCCAAACGATTTTAAAAATTTATTCAATTTCAAATTCCACTGTCTCCCACTTTGTTTCAAGCCATAAATTGCTTTGTTCAGCTTACAAACTCTATTTGAATTTTCGTTATAGCCTTCAGGCTGTTCAAGATAAATTTCTTCATTTAGTTCTCCTTGTAAGAATGCTGTAACTGCATCCATTTGATCAATTTTTAGATTATTTTTTGCTGCAAGTGCTATTAAATAACGAATCGAAGTATACCTTACTACAGGAGAATACGTTTCGGTATAATCTATGCCATACTGTTGAGAGCATCCCTTGGCTACCAACCGTGCCTTGTATCTCACAACATTACCATCCTTGCCTTGCTTCGTTTTGAAAATCCACTTACATTTAATAGCCTTTTTGTTAGCTGGTAAATTGGTAAGTATCCATGTGCTATTTGTATCTAATGATTCCATTTCTAAATCCATAGCTTCCTTCCAACATTTGCTGTCGTTTCTATCTAGTGCTTCTTTTACTGAAATAGGATCGCTATTTTCATTAGTACTTGCTAAATATAGAAAATCATCTGATCTTATAGGTTTTGGAACTCTACTTGTTCTTCTCAATTCTTCAGGCTGTTCTACGTCTTCATCTGGAATGTAGGATTCATCTGGATTGTAGGATTCATCTGGAACGTAGGATTCATCATCGGAGTAAGCTTCTTCATAGTCATCACTGCCTTCTTCTACAGCATCGTCGTTTTCATTTTTGGTTTCATCGTCTTCTTCATTTTTGGTTTCATCGTCTTCATTTTCTCCCACTGAAGCTTTATCTTCTTCATGTTTTTCATCTGCAATTATTGGAGAATTGGACACCTGTGTATTTGTTTCCATGAATATGACGTCACGACTGATTACTATTTTCTTTGAATTAGGATCTATGCATCTGTAACCTTTTACATTTTCGCAATATCCAACGAAAATATGTTTTTTGGATTTAGGATCCCATTTTTTCCTCGTTTGTTTTGGTATGTGTACCATTACCTTGCTACCAAATACACGCATGTGCTTTAAATTTGGCCTTTTCTTTGTCCATACACCTTCTGGTATATTGTTTTCTAATGCTGAACTGGCAGAGCGATTAATAATATACACAGCTGTATTTACAGCTTCAGCCCAATATGTCTTATCTAATTTAGCATCAAACAACATACATTTGGCTTTTTCTACAATAGTTCTGTTAGCTCTTTCGGCTATGCCGTTCTGTTGAGGTGTATAAGCATTGGATTTTTGATGAACTATACCATTGATTTTGCAGTAATTATTAAATTCATGTCCTTCATATTCGCCGCCATTGTCTGATCGAAGAACTTTTATTTTGTTACCAGTCTGTGTTTCAACTCTGTGCTTGAATTCCTTAAAGTATTCCAGCACTTCAGACTTTTGTTTTAAAAAATAAACAAATATTTTACGGGAATAGTCGTCTACAAAAATCAAGAAATATTTTGCACCTCCGATTGATGTGGTTTCCATTGGGCCACACAGATCTGTATGCACTAACTCGAGCAAATTACTTGATTTCGACTTTGAAGGTTTAAATGGTGCTCTAGCATGCTTGGCTTCAATGCAAATTTCACACCTTTTATTACCTGAAATGTCCGCAAAATTTATACCGTCAACCAGTCCATTTTTCATTTTACATAAATCAACATAATTTAAATGGCCCATTCGTCTATGCCATTTTAATGAGTTTTCAGATGCCGGAGTGAACATACACGACACTTGTTCATTTTTAAATTTAAATACACCCGACGACGAATTTGTTTGAGCCAATAACGTATTGTTTTTATTATAAACACTGCAACCGTCTTTGTCAAATATCACTGTATTTTCGTTTTCGATTATTTTCGCGACCGATAACAAGTTCACAGTAAGTTCTGGCACTAATAATACATTTTTCACGTCAATGTCATTATTGTTTAACCGCAATTTTGTGCTTCCATTACCAGTTACTTCCATTTTCTCATTGTTTGCAACTGTTATTGCTTTGATCGGCGTTTCTTGGACATTATGCAACCATCTGCCATTGCTGTCATGTGATGTGTCGCTCCGCTGTTGACGTACCACTCACTGACTTGGTTTTTGGTATCACAGGATAAAGCAACTGCTCGGAATGCTTTCTTTTCTTCGCTTTTATTCGCATACTTTTCAGTCTTGCCTTTTTCAGCTCTGTTGTAATTTTTATTCCTATAACAATCAGAAGCTTTGTGATTTTTCTTACCGCAATGATAGCATTTGAAGTTCCTCTTCTGTGAATTTTCTTTCCTCTCTGGTTTCTTGTTCGCACCTAGAAAAGCTTTATTTTGTGACTTATTCTCATAATCACCTTCTAATAACTTCGATTTGACTGCATCTGCTGTTATTTTGATACCACTACTTTCAATGCCCATTATTAATGGCTTGAATTCATCGGTTAGTCCGGCCAAGAGTATTGCACCAATCCAGTTATCAGTTATACTAAAACCAATACCTTTCAGTTTATTTCCGGTACCAATTATTTGATTAACATAGTCCGACATCGATTCGCAGTTTTCTAATCTTACTGTATTTAGTTTTCTTAACAATGCAATCTGTCGTGTTAACCCGGTATCATCATATAACTTATTAAGTGCTTGCCAAATTTCTGATGCGGTATTTAATGTTTGAATATGTACATACAGGGATTCTTGCACTGATAATACTATTCGTGCCTTTGCTTTCTTTAATTTTGCTGCATCTTCCTCTGTACATGGATCTTCAATACATTTTTCAAGACCATGAAATTCCAACAAATTTTCCATAGCAAATTTCCATGTATGATAGTTTTCACTGCCTTTTAGCTTCTCAATCGCTGTGGCATCGTTGTTCGACATGTTGAAGTTTCTATTTCTTTACAACAAATGTAAATTTTGCAACGTATGCAGTTTTCACACTCTTCATGCACAACCAATATGTAAACACTTTTCCTGTTGTTATTTTAGCGTACCTGGGCCCATAACCTGTAGGAAATCGGTTAGGGTGCAACTCACTTAAGAGTGGACAAAAAAATAAAAGAAACACAACGTCGAAAATATATACCACGCTTTCGCTATATTTTAGGTTAACTTAGTTTACTTTACAAAATACAACCATTCCTCCACTATGTGTACAACCAAACCATACAATGCAACCAGCCAACTTCACGCTACTTACAACCTACAACCGCAACAGCGTAAAAGGGCGCGTATTTTGAACAATTCTGCGCCCCTTTATTGTCATTGTATAGTTGAATGGTCTGCGTACCGTTGATTCCCATTTCTTCCGCTAATCTCTTCAGATGCAAAGCTTCTTTTGCAGCTTCGCTCAAGGCCATATACTCGGCTTCGGTTGAGGACAACGCCACAGTTCTCTGCTTCCTTGATTCCCAGGATACGGTTCTATTATTCATTGTGAACGCGAAACCAGTGTAGGATCTGCGGTCGTCGATACATGCCGCCCAATCAGCATCCACGTATCCGATTAAATCGCCCGTACCTTTCTTGAATGTAATCCCCATTTCAGGTGTACCTTTCAAATATCGCAGGACTCTTTTTGCTGCTTGCCAGTGTTCTTTATTGAATATATCATTAAAATGGCATAGTACACTCACAGCATGGGATATGTCAGGTCGGGTTGCGACGGCTAAATACATGAGAGCCCCTACTAGCTCCCTGTATGGAGGTTTTTCGCCATCATCTTCGGACCATGTACTTGTTCTTGAAAGTTTAATTCCAATTTCAATCGGCGTAGCCACAGGTTAACAACCTGACATTTTAAAGCGTTCTAGAATGCCCATTACGTATTCCTTTTGATTCATGGTTACACCAGATTCGTTTCTAGAAAATTATATGCCTAGACAATATTTTACGTCACCCAAGTCCTTGATTTCGAATGACTTTCGTAGAAGATGATAGACTTTGTCTATTTCCTTCGAATTTCTTGAAATAACCAACATATCGTCGACGTAAACGATGATCAGAAGAAGATCGTCATCCGCACCTTTAACAAAGACGCATGGATCACCGGATGTTGGTTTTACTCCAATTTTTATTAATTCTTCTTTCAGACGTTGATTCCAGTAACGACCAGCTTGCTTTAGACCGTATAATGACTTTTTGATTCTACATACATGATCTTTGTTCAGGCATTTCAACATTTTCTCAGACACATCCATGATTTTGGATTCTGCACGTCTCTCTTGCAATATGAATTCGAGGATTTCCTTGGAATAATTTGGTGCCTCCATAAAAATTTCCTCTTCGACAACTCCATTCAGATATGCAGTAGTCACATCGAACTGTCGAATATGCATATTTCGGCGAGCAGCAAGAGCTACGGCGAGTCGAATTGAGCTAAATCGTGCTACAGGTGCAAAAGTTTCTCTGTAATCCACACCTGGTTTCTGTGAGAAACCTTTTGCCACAATTCTAGCCTTTCTTCTTGTGATTTCGCCATTTGCCCCATACTTGTTTCTGAGAATTAAACAGCTTCCTATAACTGCTCGATCTTTTGGACGCTCAACCATATCCCAAGTATTGCTCTTCAAAATGGATATAAGTTCATCCGCCATTGCTAGCATCCATTCTTCCTTTTCAGAACTAGAGATCGCTGACTTTACTGAAACTTCGGCTATACAAGCAAAATCAACTTTCTCTTCACCAGGGTTTTGGTAAATTTTTCATGGTCTACCACGTCGTCCAGTACGAATTATTTGAGGCCTTCCTTTTTCACGAGATTTATTCGACTGCTGGTTTATATTTTGTGACTCAGGATCCCTTTCAAATTCTAATAAATCTTCATGTATTCTACTCTGGTCTTTCCTTGCTTCTTCTCTCTCGAAGCCTAGGAAATCTTCATCTGAATCCTCCGAAACATTTTTAGATTTCGAGGATATACACTTGAGAGCAAAAGTATTCGGCCACCTAACAACCTTAATTTTAAAAGAATAAATAGCATGCTTCCTTACATTTGTGAAATAGCACATTGGTATCATTACGAAGCCCGATTAGTGTTCTCTCAAATGATACCAAATTAATCTCTGGTTAGCTTTTGTTTATCGTGTTAACAAAATTTTTGTTATAATAGTCAGAATAAGTAAGAAGAAAAAAATTGAAATTTGTTTATTAATAACAGAAACAAAAACAAGTTTGAACAAATGAGGTTTTTTCAATATTTTGTATGACCCCCTCTTGCTCGTATAACAGATTGCATACGGTTTGGCATGGATCATGGATCTGGTCAGCCCTTCAACAACATCCTGTGGAATATTATCCCACTCTTCTTGAGCAGCCCTTGTCAGTTCCTGAAGCGTTGTTGGAGCTGGAATCCGTGACCGAATTCTTTTCTTGAGTTCATCCCACAAGTGCTCAATCGGATTCATGTCCGGACTTTTGGCTGGCCATTTCATGACTCGTACACCAACTTCGTTCAGGTAATTTTGAACAATCTCAGCTGCATGAGGCCTTGCATTATCTTGCATAAGTACGAAATTATCGCCAATGAAGCCAGCATATGGGACAACATGCTCCTCTAAGACTTCAGAAATATAGCGCAGAGCAGTTAAACCGCCTAGGTTACTTGTGGGGATATAGGCCAGTTCGGTTTTTGCATGAAGACAAATGCCCCCCCAAAACATGCATGAACCTCCTCCAAAAGCGACTTTCTCCATTATGCAGCACTGTGAAAATCGTTCTCCTGGACGACGGTAGACTCTAGCTCTTCTATCGCTACCATATAAACAAATCTTGGTCTCGTCTGAGTTCCATTGCTCCAACGTCCAGTTTACGTACTCACGAGCAAAACGTTGGCGCTCTGCATGATGCGCTGCCGTCAATTTTGGGCCCGTTGCAGGTTTTCGGCACCTCTGCCTATTTTCAAGAAGTCTTCTTCTAACAGTCCAGCGACTTACTGTTACTCCTCTGACGTCTCGAAGTTCTTGTTTAAGCTGGACAGCATTTAACATGCGATTCCGCAAGGAGGTCGTTCTAATAAAGCGATCATCTCGTACTGAAGTTGCTCTTGGTCTGCCTGTTTTTGCTCTGGCCACGTACTGACCAGTTCCCAAAAATCTTGTAAAAACATTCTGAACAGTAGAACGTGCCATGTTCAGATGCCGAGCTACAAATCGCTGACTATTACCAACTTGAAGCAAAGCAACAGCTTGAGCTGCAATATCAGGAGGTGTATTCATATTTTCACTAATTTTAATATTGTTGGAGTCAAATATGACAGATACTATGCAAACAAATTGCAAGTGTCACGCATTACACTGTTTCATAGCACTCTTGAAACAATACATTGTCTGAAGCTGCAAACCATCCCACATACGGCACTACTGATAAACGAAAGTTGATGATCTCTTGATAGTTAGTGACAATTTCTTTTTAATAAAATTAATTAAGCATTATTTTTTCTTTAATATGAGTTATTAGTTAGCATTGTACAAGATGCAGTTTAATATTAAAAATCACTTTTTATTGAAAAGTAATGGGTGGCCGAATACTTTTGCTCTCAAGTGTATTTACATCAATGAAATCAACTTTTCTTTGATTCTCGTTTTCTAGATTTTGATTTGAATTCGTACGTTGGCCGTGACAAAATTCATCATGATTTGTATGACTGTCAGAAATTTGACGTCTCGTGAGATTTCTATCTTACGTTCACTAGAGAGCCAAATTCTAAACCCTTTGGATTTTTCAACGTGTCCTATGAAGATGCCTTTCTTTCCACGGGAATCAAATTTTCCAGCATTCTTCGACCAGTTTAAACAATAAACCTGACAACCAAATTTATTAAATCCGTTGACATTTGGAATTTTTCCAGTCCAGTATTCATGAGGAGTTCGTCCGTTTAACTTGCTCGTTGGGCACCTATTCCTAATAAAGTTCGCTGTGTTTATAGCCTCGGCCCAAAAAGGAGGAAGTCCAGATTGTATTAAAAGACACCTAGCCATTTCTACTAGAGTGCGATGTCTCTGTTCCGCCACTCCGTTCTGTTCTGGATTATTCGGGACTGTTAGTCTGCGCTGAATTCCAGATCTATGTAGCAACGCATCGAACTCGGAGTTTTTATATTCAGTACCATTGTCGGATTGTAGGTATTTTATTTTCTTTCTTATCTGCCTCTTCACGTATTGTCTAAAATCTTCAAATTCCTTAAATACCTTGTTCTTTTGACGAATAAATTTTACAGTGCACCACCCAGTGGCATCGTCAATGAATGTGACGAAGTAATGAGCGTTCCCGTTGGAACAGACACGCATGGGACCACAGACGCCCGAGTGTATAATCTCACCAGGCTCTGTCTTTCTATCGGACTTCTTCGGAAAAGGTGTTCGTACCATTTTTCCCTTAAGACAAACTTCACATTTGAAGTCTGTTTCTATATCGATGACTTCGATTCCTTGAATGGCTCCATTCTTAACTGCTTCACGTAAATCCTTAATATTCAGATGGCCTAACTTCACGTGCCATTCTTTAAGAATTCCTTTTCGTGACTTTTCAGTTGCGATTCTTGCTTGTTCATCAGCGCTTGATTCAGTAACGTAAAACAATCCGTCCTTGCAATGTGCAACAAACAACGTCTTGTCATTCACATCTATGACTCTAGCAGATGTCTTACTAAAGATTACACGATGACCCTTGTCATCAATCTTTGCAACTGATAGGAGATTAGTACGTAAATCGGGTACGTATAAAGTATCACAGAGATTGAAAGTCTTATCACGAACACCGGATCTTGTAACGAATCTTCTACGTATTTCGTTGTTTAAATCTGCGATTTGTCAGACAATTTGCAGCTTTATGACCTGTCTTTTTACATCGAAAGCACTTGAAAATTAATTCTTTGTCCTTTTCGCCCCTTTCCGGCTTGTTTCTAGGCTTTTTATAATGCTTGTATTTTCTTTCAGCAAACATAACGTTCGACATGGTGTCTCGTCGGTTGCTATTTCTTGCATCGCTTTCTTCAATGATTTTAATTCGTAGAGCTTCCGGGTTTGGCAATTCGTCGCGAGATTCAATCGCGCACCTGAAGTATTCATAACTTCCCGGTAAGCTGTACAGTAGAAGTATCGAAAGAAGGTCGTTGTTGATTATTACGTCCATCCCATTAAGTTTGTCTACAGCGACAGCGTCGAAAATCTTTCGCAAATGTTCGCGCACGTCGTCACCTTCATTCATTCTCTGGAGTACTATTTGCTTCAATAATGTCGCTTTGCGCGCTCGTTCTTTTGATTGGTAGATCGACTCCAACTTCTTCCATAACTCGTTCGAAGTAACACAATCTTTCACTTGTTTTAGTTCAGATGTTTGTATCGCCAGAAGAATGTCAGACATTACTTCACTGTCTCGTTCTTCCCATTCGGCAGCAGCTGCCGTCGCGTCCGGTTTAGCCTTGGCTCCGGTTACGTAGCCCCATGTACAATTCTTCACCAGTAAGGCTTTCATGTGGATTTTCCACGTATCAAAATTGTCTTTTGACAATGACTCTATGCGCATCATACTTGTAGTCATTTTTCGCGAATAAAAACGCTGCGCAATTTAAACCACAATAAACATTAACAACAAAATGTTCAAAATTCACCACCGTAATCTTTATTTGCTGTTCTCGCGTGAACCTGGGCCCACAAGCTTTTGAAGATACGGTGAACAAGTATAACACAGAACAAGTATAAACGGAACACAAATAATATAGCAAACGTACAAATGTAAATGGGATTTATTGACAGATGTTATTTCATCAAAACAATCATATATAAAATCAACAACATACATTTTGTATGTTAGGAGGCATTGATGTGTCGGTACAGTCTGAGTACCGAATATTCTTAACAACTTGCTAATATGCTTTAACTGGCCGACTACTGGAACAATTTGCCCTAAATAGTAAGTAGAATTGCAGATTGCAATGTTTCGCTTTGATTTTTGACGGATGACAGATCACTAATTTTTTTGGGGACGATTTTTATCCAAATTTGAATTCATTTTTGATATTATTTACCGTCACATGTGACATACAAAGCAGTACAAACTCTCTAAATACTTATTCAGAAATTAGTGCATAAGAAATAAAGAACAGATCTGTCATGTGAAAACGAACCTCAAAATATAATACTTCCATCTTTTACAGAGGAGAATAAAATAATTAGGGCCCCTATATCCGTTTGAGATGATGGAATGGGTGAATTTGATGTTTCGGAATATATTTTATCGAAACTGTCGAAAGAAATTATTTTGAATGCTTCTGCATACTTTGAGGAAGCATTCAAAATAATTTCTTTCGACAGTTTCGATAAAATATATTCCGAAACATCAAATTCACCCATTCCATCATCTCAAACGGATATAGAATGTTGATGTTTTAAATATAAATAGAACTTGATAATAAACAAAACAATTAAACAACATCCTTAACAACGCCAAAGCTTAAGCATTATTGTAATAAAAATTATTATAAATGAAAACTTATTTCACATACTCTAGTGAGACATAAAATCTTGTATGCACCACGAGCGTTACTAAATGATGATGCCCATTGGACGACATCTATCCATCGGGCCAAAGGCCCTCGGGCTAGATCCTCGTCGCTCTCCTGGCATTATCATCATCGTAACGCCCTTGGTACATAAAATACTATTATGGCAGTCGAAGAAGTTAAAAATAGGCTATCCAAACAGTTGCTCCATGGCTGGGTACATGTGATTTCTCCTGGTGCTCCTTGGACGATACCACGACATTAGGAATATAATAAAATACCATGACAATATAATTTTCTTTTATGTATTATGACGGTATGTGGTTCTATCAAAACTAGAAAATATCGTGCATTGTTTAAAAATGTGTCAAATACAGATTTGGCTAATTCAGAAAATGGTACAAAACGTTACAATTTTTATGTATACTCTAATAAATTGTAGTGTATATTTTACGTTTTTGTCATAAGCAGAGTACTTTTGTTAAATAATGTATACAATATTTTCTCATTTCTAGCTCATTTTAACTACATTTTGGTTTAACTAAAAGACAAACATCAAAAAATAAAAAATGTGTCAGATGTCAATCACGTACTAGCAAAACTGATTTTGGCATGAACTTCATCGTGACGTGCAGTACTCTTTAAATGCAACCTTCCGCTCCCCCTTGCATGCAAATACTACGCTGTTACTATGATACAATATTTTTTCAATAGAAACAAAACTATACTGTATCATGGTCGTATCGCTAATATAAATCAGTAAATATCAATGTGCCGTCATCGTATCGAGCACGTAGATGTAAATGGGTCCATTAAAATACATTGCAGCAAAAAGTATCGTACCGTCAGTGTACTGCTAATGTAAATCAAGCCTTTATGGATGTCATAGCGACCACAAATCTGACGTCTAAATAGTCCTATTTCAGACAAAAAACAAACGTCGCAGGGGAGTCGCATAGATGTCAAAATAGTCCTATTTCAGACCAAAAATCAGCGTCACAGTGACGTCGCATACACGATAAATTAGACGGCCGTATATGACTTAAATTCAACCTAGTCACTTTTTGGTCGTTCCTCGGTCAGTACTACTTGCTTAGTTAAACAGTAATATAATAAAAATACATTATATTTACTTTTAATGATAATAATAAATGAATAACTTTATTTTTTATAAATACAGTAAAACACTATATGCACACAAGTTCTGCAATCAATTATTGTCAATTCTTTTCTCCTTATTTATTACAAAATTATTACTTCTAAATGATTGGGTTGCTTTGTTTATAAGGAAAAAGGAGATAAATTTTGAAGGAACAACATTTTTTTTGTAATTAATAATCGAATCCTAATCTGACATTTTTCTATTCCATGCCATGCTAACCGTTTATATCACGGAAGACAATTGAAAAACTTTTCAGTGTTAAAAAAAAAATTGAAATAATTATTTATTTGCAAACTTTTATATTTTTTTGTGCAATAAATAAAGTAATTAATAATAACGTACAGGAAATATTGTACAATTCATGTTCAATATCATGGTTTAAATTCCTGTCGGATATTTTTTATTTACAAAAACCTTTTTTACCATGTAAACGCCTATGTCAAGGATTGCTTGGATCACCCGGTATATTGTTTTAAATTAATCGGAAAATAATTTAGATTATTTTATTTTTCATTATTTATTTACTCATGTGTATTTAAATCTCTTACCTCAAAACACTTCATTACAAATAGTGCATTTCATATCATTTACTACAGTGTCTTCTATTCATATGTCTGGTTAAGTTTGACTTGTATCTAAAGCATATTTTACATTCAGTACACTGAAAATCTCTTACACCAGTATGTTTTCGCATATGCACGTCTAAGATTGATTTTCGTGAAAACCATTTTTTACATTCATTACATTGCAAATCTACTCCAGTGTGTTGTTTCATATGTATGGCTAACATTGATTTACTTAGAAACCATTTTTTACATTTATTACATTGATTTTTTAATATTGCACTATGTTGTTTCATATGTTTTTCTAAGGTTAATTTGCGTGTAAAGAATTTTTTACATTCATTACATTGAAAATCTTTAATTCCAGTATGTAGTTTCATATGTCTAACTAAAGTTGTTTTTTGGGAAAAACATTTTTTACATTCTTTACATTGAAAATCTTTTATTCCATTGTGTTGTTTCATATGTCTAACTAAGTTTGATGAACCTGAAAACAATTTTTTACACTCATTACACTGGAACTTTTTTTTTGCAATATGAATTTTCATATGAAAATATTTCAAATACGATAACCGTTTAAAATCCTTCTTACAAATTAAACAAGTATAAATCTTACGACTTGAACTACCAGTAACTAAAATATTTTCATGAGAGTTAAGTTCATTATTCACAGAAACTGTATCGTCAGAATCATTGGAATTCTGATCACTTTCGTTGTCCATGTCAACGCTACTGTCTTCATGAAGATAAGAGTTATGTGGTGGGCTTTCCTGCTTCGGTACTTCACTAAATTCAAGGTCGTGGGAATTTTCTTGTAGCGAATCTTTAATAAAAATATCTTCTACGACGAAATCATTCATTGTTGGAGTATCACTTTCGTCCAACAGTTCCTCTTTTGCTTCCTTCTTAATATAAACTTCATGTATTTTATTAATATTTGTTTCAGATGTATATTTCTCTGCCACGTCTGTATTGTTCTGTGCTTCATTGATCCAAGTTTCCAGACGTAAGCTGTTCTGTACACAGTCTTGCTTAAATGTATTAAACATCTGAAGGTTCTTTTCACAAATGGAACAGATGCGCAGCGGAAGCCTCAACTTGATTATTCCCTGAAACATAAATTTTCATTGTAAAGGTATGCTAAAGTAAGACGTACAGTGTAGAATAAATTCGAATTATTTCTATGAAAAACTGTGTTATGTACACAACAAAAAATTGATGTAAGTCTTTTTGGGCTAACTTTTTGAGACAATTTTAACAGATTCCACGAGTTTTCGATCTTTTCTTTTTCAGCTTGATATAACTTAATTTTCGCTAATTTAAAAATATCTCATATCTTGCTTATTATGAGAGACAAAGATAAATGTTTAGATAATTTTGGATTGTCGTTATGAGTTTGTGTTGTATAGTGACAGGACACCAGGTGTGGCCAGAAGATAAAATCGTCCACAGCGTGTTTTTCTTCAATAAAATTAACCAATTTTGTTAGATGTACATTTGACTATCCAGGGCTTCACCTCACTGGGCCTACATAAGCCCTGTGGAAATAGCGTATACAGGGTGGTGACTTGGACGACGCAGCATAGGGATTTCAATGATAAAATCTTAATGTGCAGTTATTTGCTCCCCTAATTATTTTAGAGCAAAATTGAATTTAGATTTTTGCTAAAGAAAAAAATATTACGACCGAATATGCTGTTGTTTACAATTTTTCAATTTCTGGAACCATAAAATTGCAAAAGTCACTGATGCCATTGAACAAACAAAAGCACAAACATCTGTCATAGATTCTTCACGTTTAAACCTTAAAGAAATCTTAAATTTCGTCTCGTCAAATTACATTGTTGTAATCAACTATTACATTGTTGTCATCAACAACAATAAAGGTGTTTTCATTTTTCTCGTTTTGAAAATAAGTTTAAACTTCAAGAACCTATGACAGATGTTTGCGTTTTTGTTTAAATTTTTGTTCCATGGCATCAATGATTTTTGCAAAAATGTTATTCTTTTCGACTATTTTTACGGTTCCGGAAATTGAAAAATGATAAACAATAGCATGTTTGGATGCAGTATTTTTTTTCTGTAGCAAAAATCTAAATATAATTTTGCTCTAAAATAATTAGGGGAGCAAATAACTGCTCATTAAGATTTTATCATTGAAATCCCTATGCTGCGTCGTCCAAGTCACCAGCCTGTATATATATATATATATATATATATATATATATATATATATATATATATATATATATATATATATATATTCATCCTACTATCATTGAGGCGTCCGTACATTTACCATTTCCTATCAATAGCAATAGAGCGTCCGACTGAAATAGAGCGTCCATATACGGACGCTCTATTGAACACCCCTTTAAAAAATTTTGGTGGTACCGTGGCACCCCCTAAGGTTGATTTCCGAAAATTGCTATGGACGCTTTAATGATAGTGGAGTGTCATAAAGTGTATATTTCGCGTATATTTTTAGTTCAGGCATTGAACGCTAGGAGCGCTTTTGCATCAGGCGTATATTGCATACCGTGTATATTTTTTTACACTCTACTATCATTAGAGCGTCCATCATGTGGCAACGTTGTATTTGTATATTCTGCGTACATTCGCTGTGTATGGCGTCCAGTAACTTGGTGGCAACATGAATGTTAACAGATACAATCGCCTATTTCCTTCTGAATATATAAGTTTTTATTGAAATGAAAAATAAGCTACACTACATTTATATTATTGTTTTTAGTATAAAAGAAAAAGTTTGTGTGCGCAAGTGCGCATGTGATTTTGACAAAAACAATGTCACGTTGACAGTATCAATGTTTTGACTTATTTTGATTTTGAACTGGTTTAATGTTACTATTTTACAATTTTTAGACAGTAAAACATATGAAATTAAAAATAATAACATTTTAGCAGTTAAAAATCAAAATAAACCAAAACATTAGCCTTGTCAACGTGACATTGTTCTTGTCACAATGACATGCACCCTATAATAATTTTTCCTATTACACGTTTACTACTACACTTTTAATACTACACTTTTACTAATATACTTTTCTACTACACTTTTACTACATTTTTACTACTATACTTTCACTACAACACTTTTACTACTACACTTTTACTACTACACTTTTACTCACACTTTTACTCTTACACTTATACTATTACACTTTTACTATAACCCTTTTACTATTACACTTTTACTGTTACACTTTTACTGGCACACTTTTACTAGTATACTTTTACTATTACACTTTTACTATTACACTTTTACTATTACACTTTTACTGCTGCACTTTTACTACTACACTTTTACTACTATACTTTTACTACTATACTTTTACTACTACACTGTTACTACTACACGGTTACTATTACACTTTTACTAATACACTTTTACTATTACACTTTTACTATTACACTTTTACTACTGCACTTTTACTACTACACTTTTACTACTTTACTTTTACTACTATACTTTTACTACTACACTGTTACTATTACACTTTTACTTATACACTTTTACTAATACACTTTTACTATTACACTTTTACCATTACATTTTTAATATAACACTTTTACTATTACAATTTTACTGTTACACTTTTACTATTACACTTTTACTATTACACTTTTCCTATTACACTTTTGCTGTTACACTTTTACTAGTACACTTTTACTATGACACTTTTACTATTACACTTTTACTAGTACACTTTTACTAGTACACTTTTACTAGTACACTTTTACTAGTACACTTTTACTATTACACTTTTACTATTACACATTTACTGTTACACTTTTATTATTACACTTTTACTATTACACTTTTACTACTACACTTTTACTTTTACACTTTTACTATTACACTTTTACTACTACACTTTTGCTATTACTATAAATTGGATCTGTATTTCAATAAGTGTTTTATAATTTCCTGTAAGTCAGAGGCTTAATAGTACTGGCACCCGCGGCTCCTTTTTCCTCTTATTATAATAATTCTTTTATACTTTTTCATTAACCTTTATTCTGGTAGATTTAAAACTGAAGAAAATGCATTGTAATTTTGATGAGAGATTCAGTTTTACGAGAAAATAAAGACTAGGTAAATAGTTATTTGTATATCAAGGCCGCGAAATCACTCTTTAGCGTACCGAGAGAAAATTTGACGCCGAGGCCGCTTGCGGCCGAAGCAAGACAATCTCGAGGGCGCTTAAGGATTTCGCGGACAATGTGTATATTCTGCGTACATTCGCTGTGTATGGCGTCCAGTAACTTGGTGGCAACATGAATGTTAACAGATACAGTCGCCTATTTCCTTCTGAATATATAAGTTTTTATTGAAATGAAAAATAAGCTACACTACATTTATATTATTGTTTTTAGTATAAAAGAAAGAGTTTGTGTGCGCAAGTGCGCATGTGATTTTGACAAAAACAATGTCACGTTGACAGTATCAATGTTTTGACTTATTTTGATTTTGAACTGGTTTAATGTTACTATTTTACAATTTTTAGACAGTAAAACATATGAAATTAAAAATAATAACATTTTAGCAGTTAAAAATCAAAATAAACCAAAACATTAGCCTTGTCAACGTGACATTGTTCTTGTCACAATGACATGCACCCTATAATAATTTTTCCTATTACACGTTTACTACTACACTTTTAATACTACACTTTTACTAATATACTTTTCTACTACACTTTTACTACATTTTTACTACTATACTTTCACTACAACACTTTTACTACTACACTTTTACTACTACACTTTTACTACTACACTTTTACTCACACTTTTACTCTTACACTTATACTATTACACTTTTACTATAACCCTTTTACTATTACACTTTTACTGTTACACTTTTACTGGCACACTTTTACTAGTATACTTTTACTATTACACTTTTACTATTACACTTTTACTATTACACTTTTACTGCTGCACTTTTACTACTACACTTTTACTACTATACTTTTACTACTATACTTTTACTACTACACTGTTACTACTACACGGTTACTATTACACTTTTACTAATACACTTTTACTATTACACTTTTACTATTACACTTTTACTACTGCACTTTTACTACTACACTTTTACTACTTTACTTTTACTACTATACTTTTACTACTACACTGTTACTATTACACTTTTACTTATACACTTTTACTAATACACTTTTACTATTACACTTTTACCATTACATTTTTAATATAACACTTTTACTATTACAATTTTACTGTTACACTTTTACTATTACACTTTTACTATTACACTTTTCCTATTACACTTTTGCTGTTACACTTTTACTAGTACACTTTTACTATGACACTTTTACTATTACACTTTTACTAGTACACTTTTACTAGTACACTTTTACTAGTACACTTTTACTATTACACTTTTACTATTACACATTTACTGTTACACTTTTATTATTACACTTTTACTATTACACTTTTACTACTACACTTTTACTTTTACACTTTTACTATTACACTTTTACTACTACACTTTTGCTATTACTATAAATTGGATCTGTATTTCAATAAGTGTTTTATAATTTCCTGTAAGTCAGAGGCTTAATAGTACTGGCACCCGCGGCTCCTTTTTCCTCTTATTATAATAATTCTTTTATACTTTTTCATTAACCTTTATTCTGGTAGATTTAAAACTGAAGAAAATGCATTGTAATTTTGATGAGAGATTCAGTTTTACGAGAAAATAAAGACTAGGTAAATAGTTATTTGTATATCAAGGCCGCGAAATCACTCTTTAGCGTACCGAGAGAAAATTTGACGCCGAGGCCGCTTGCGGCCGAAGCAAGACAATCTCGAGGGCGCTTAAGGATTTCGCGGACAAGGTGTACACAATATTTTTGTGCAACCGTAAATTTTTTTATTAACTTTAAACAGTTTCATTGTAAATAGAAATTTGATAAACAAAACCATGCAATTTTCAAGTGTCAAAGTGATTGTTTACCTAATTTCGCGGCCGCTACCATGACAACGGCCGCGAAATGAATTTCGCGGCCGTTACCATAGCAACGATCACGAAATTTAATTTCGCGGCCTATATTGTGGCTGCGAAATGCTTATTTCGCGTCCGGTTGCACAAAAATGTTTTTTATTTTAATTTTTTATTTTTATAAATAGATCTATGTATAATTTACCATTATCTGGAAATAAATATTATAATATTCAAGATATATTGTTATGTATCTCCTGGTAAAACCTTTCGTGTTTACCGCGGGAAATAATATTTTCGGTTGGCGTTGTTTACCGAATAATTAAAAAAAGTACTCTTCACTTCATAAAAAAGTTGTAAAAAACCAAAAATTTGATTCTATGTATATATTAATCTTATATAAATGTAAAATAATATAAGTATTAGTTTAACTTTGAAAAAAACATGGATTTTTTGTACAAAATCAGTAGGTAACCAAATTTATAGTTAAATGATTTCATATTTGTTTTATTATATATCTATAGATTCTCACTATAAGGTAATAACCTCAAATATTTTGTTCAATTCAAATAATCAAAATAGAAAATCTTTATATATTTGGATGCAGTTTTTATAGTTTAACAATATATACTTATTGTTTTCTCTAATCTAATTTGGGAAGCTACAAGAAAAGAAAAACTGGACCTCGAACCTAAAAATGCCTTTTAATAAATTTGAAACAAATTTATACTATGTTTATATTATTTACTAATAATTATTTTATATAATTTATATATATATATATATATATATATATATATATATATATATATATATATATATACACACACACACGGTGTTAATTAAAAAGCGAGCCATAGGCGTTTAACATGGGAAATCAGTTTTTCCTTGCGCAAAACTTCCCATTTAATTTTAAACAAAAATGTTTCAAATAAATGTTATAGAGAATTAAATTCTACACCAGCCTCACCAAACAGATTTTATTTTGCATGTTTAGTAACATGTAAAATCCAATTTGAAATTTTATAAATATTGCTCATTTGTAGTGATAGCCATGAAATTTAAACAAAATTACATAGAAATGCATATCGTTTGAATTGTCAAAATTTCGATTTTGCAGGTTACAAAATAAAAGAAATAAAATCTAAGCAATAATTTAGATGTGGATTATAAAAAGAAAATATTTTTACGCACTTAGGATAGAATATAATTATCAGCAATTTTTATTTGAAAATCGAATTTGTGACAGTTCAAACGATATGCATTTCTGTGTAATTTTGTTTAAATTCCATGGCCATCCCTACAAATGAGCAATATTTATAGAATTTCAATTTGGATTTTACAGGTTACTAAACATGCAAAATAAAATCTGTTTAGTGATGCTGGTGTATAATTTAATTATCTACAACTTTTGTTTGAAACAATTTTTTCTAAAATTAAATGGGAACTTTTGCGCAAGGAAAAACTGATATCCCATTTTAAACGCATATGGCCCGCTTTTTAATTAACACCCTGTATATATATATATATATATATATATATATATATATATATATATATATATATATATATATGTATATATACACACAGGGTGTTAATTAAAAAGCGGGCCATAGGCGTTTAACATGGGAAATCAGTTTTCCCTTGCGCAAAAGTTCCCTATTAATTCTAGACAAAAGTGTTTCAAATAAAAGTTGTAGATAATTCAATTATACACCAGCATCACTAAACAAATTTTATTTTGCATGTTTAGTAAACTGTAAAATCCAAATTGAAATTCTATAAATATTGCTCATGTGTAGTGATAGCCACGGAATTTAAACAAAATTACAATGAAATGCATATCGTTTGAACTGTCAGAAATTCGATTTGCAAATAATAATTACTGACAATTATATTCTATCCTAAATCCTTAAAAATATTTTGTTTTTATAATCTACATCTAAATTAATGCTTAGATTTATTTATTTTTATTTTGTAACTTGCAAAATCAAAATTCTGACAATTTAAACGATATGCGTTTCTTTGTAATTTTGTTTAAATTTCATGGCTATCACTACAAATGAGCAATATTTATAAAATTTCAAATTAGATTCTACAGGTTACTAAACATGCAAAATAAAACCTATTTAGTGATGCTGGTGTAGATTTTAATTCTCTACAACATTTATTTCAAACATTTTTGTTTAAAATTAAATGGGAAGTTTTGGGCAAGGAAAAACTGATTTCCCATGTTAAACGCCTATGGCCCGCTTTTCAATTAACACCCTGTATATATATATATATATATATATATATATATATATATATATATATATATATATATATATATATATATATATAATTTCTTCATTTCAAAATAATAAAGCTCAGTTTTACAATAAACAACACATTGGAACTACCGTTCAGATTTATTTAATATTGTATACATATACATTTTAGTTACGTTACTTATTATATTACATTAATAGGTCTATTGGTTTTGCCGCTTTGCGCCTGCGGTTTGCTGCCGCGTCAATGCAAAATGTATGGGCATTGCGGTGGACCGTGGCTGTGGAGTAGCGAAGCGAACAGACCTAATACTAGCATAAGGAAAATATGTCGCTGGATATGTTTACCACAAGATAATTTTAATTTGTTAAAATATGTACTTATTGTCTGTTTTGACAGATTGTAAAAAAATATGGGAAATAAAAAAAAGTTGTACAATAAAAAGTACGACCAATATAATATAGGTACATTATTTTTTCAATAATTATACCAAATATTTTCTTTAGTTGTAGTTTTATTTAATTTATGTTGGCAGCCCAGCAACCTGCTATTTCTATTAGCCAGCGTGTTTCAAGTTTATTTCTTTGTTTAGTACTTGTTTACAAAGCTTGTTTCGCTATTTGTTTAATGTATAAACTTATTATATTATTGAATTTGATTGCCTTCAGCTATTACAGTGTACGTAATATCTATATTTTGTAGTTTCAGAACATATTTTTCCTACGTTTAAATTTCGCGCCTTTCAATTAACGTCTCGTTATGGCGTCCATGAGTTCAATGGGAGTCAAATTTTAACTATCTTTAATAAGAAGACAAAAATATACATAAATTAATGAGTATTAGTGAAAAATTTTTGTTTCAATATTGATTAGGTGGCAAACAAGCGATTAAAGTTCATTACTAATGATGCGTTAGGTCCTAAGAAAGGAGACTTATAAATTTGACGTCACCCGCGGCGGATCGGCGGCGGACTTACCTCCACACAATTTAGAAAAGGACAACAAATTTTTAGAAAAAGCGAGGTGATATACCACGGCTGACTCAATTGCATGCTCTCCCCTTCAGCACTTCGCCTCGTTGATCCAACAATTTGTTTGTTATTTAGCTAGTCAGCAAAGTTTGGTTATGGTATTTTGTGTAGTTTCTGTTATTAATTATCTCTTGTCCTAAAGTGTAGTGTTCTTTGGAATTTGAAATATCTCTAAAAAAACAAGTTCACAAATAAATAATGAGTTTAACACAAATGATGTACCGGGGGCACGATTTGTGTTTAAAAACATTGAAATCATTCAGTCTTACAGTCGAAAAGATGGTTAGAATGCCGGGGTTTGAAGAAAAGTGGAAATAAACATAAATTAATTGCAAGGTATGCAATGAGTAGATCATATACTTAAATAATTATATAAAAATGTTTACGTTTCCTTTCAAAGAATAGTTGTTGTGATCACGTGCTGGATCACATGATAAATGTCAAACTATAGTGCTAAATCTTGCTCACTACATAACTACTTATTAATAGTATATTATTCAACGAGCGTATTATGATGGCTATTATCCACGAGGATGATTTTAGAACACGAGCCGTACGCGAGTGTGGTAATTCATCCGAGTGAATAATAGCTATTATACGCGAGTAGAATACGATATTTTATGTACACCTGCAATTGAAATCATATTATACCGTGTGACACTGAAAATTTTTTCTTCGGTTTAAAATCGTTTTTTCGCGCTTCCGTCAAGTTTTAAACTAGTGATGGGATCATTCGAATGAAAATAATCGAAATATTCGATTATGAAAATGTCTCGAGATATCTCGAGTGATTTTTAAATCATTCGAATGATTATATCGCTCGAATGATATTTCGAGAACTCGAGTGCGCTTAAATCATTCGAATGATTTTATCGCTCGAATGGTATTTCATGTGTATACTGAATATCTCGGTTAAAGTCGAGAACTTGAGTGCGTTTAAATCATTCGAATGATTTTATCGCTTGAATGGTATTTCATGTGGTAGACTGAATTTCTTAGGTAAACTATTCGTGAACTCGAATGCGCTTTCATTCGTATCTCGTATTTCGTAATTCGGACTATGGGAAAGAAAACTCACGTAGATTAGAAACAAAAATAATTTAATTTCTTTGTTAAACTGCAGTATTTAAATTAATAAAAACATTAAAAACAATAAAATAAAAAACTCTTCTTTCGTTACAGAACTCAGAATGACTACACTAAAAATAAATTAAATATAATTATAATATTAAACTAGACATAGGTAAATAAAAATATATTTTATAATAAAACCACATACGACTTAAATTCGTTTAATTTTTTTCATTTCTTTTTTAATTGTTGGTAAAAGTAACTATATATCATTTTACATTAAAAAATAAAATATTTTAGAAAACATATTTTCTTGCTGTGTCACTAGAATGACAAAATGTCTGTAATATTAATAAAAATTATCTGTATCATAATTTAATTTAACTAAATAAAATGAAATTATAGCGAGTGAGCCAACTTCATTGAGACGGGGCTCGTATAATTATTATTATTATTATTATTATTCACCTTATCAAATAGAAAAATGAAAAATAAACCTGAATCAGTTGTCAGTTTCTCACTGCCAGTCTGCCAGTATTATTGCAATTACTATTACTACAGACATGCAGCAGAGCAGAAGACTGAACGAGATACGGGAATGTGAGATGCGAAGTAATCCGAATACAACCGAACCGAGAACCGAGATCGAATGATTTGTGTTAGGGAGGGATATTTTTCGCTCGAGCACAAAACTATTCATTGAATGAACGAATGAAGTTCTCATATCTCGAATACTCGAGTGATCATTCGATTATGAAATTCATTCGAATACTCGAATGATCATTCGATTATGAAATTCATTCAAATACTAATAATTCGATTCTCAAAATCATTCGATTATGCCCATCACTATTTTAAACATCAAAATCGTTCAGGAACTGTCAGATTACTGCAAACTGAAATGAAATGAGTCACTCACTGTCGTAAAAATATTATAGAAAAATCTATAGTTGATTATTTTTAATACAAGAAAATAGAATAGTTATAGGTTTTGAACCTAATTGTAAGTAATTATAATGAAATTTGCAGTGAAAAATCCAAATAAAATTATTTTGATTTTTCAGGTTATGATATAGGAATGAAATGCCGTGAAACGTACAGAGGGATGAATTATGTTGACTTAAATAATGTGCACAATGTAATATATTTATAAAATTCATTAATTTGAAATTAAAATATTCTGATGTTTTAACACAGAAAATTTCCCTAGAATTTAGAATTTGGGTAATAAATAATAATAAACAGAAAAATCGGCACATAAAATCGTGTTTATCACATGTCCAGAAACGGCTTTGCGAATATTTGCTTGCGCATAACCGCTAAATGAAGTTGATTGTGAACCCTCAACAATAAATTTGACAGTTCCGTGTCTTACGTAACCTCGCCCCGTGGATTATGAGTCATAATCCACGGGGCGTGGATAATGAACGGTATTATGTATTCATGGTTACGTACATAATCAATATATTATTAAACAAGTGTAGATAAATACTTTTTTACTCGCTAGATGGCGCCCAAAAACTTTGAATTGTATAAGTCCCCATTTGATTGGTCGCCTGATTTTAAAAACGAGATACGCGCATCTGCTGCGGTCACCTTTGAAAGATTATGAACTGTCACGTTGTTGTATAACCTAACAAAAAAATACAAATTTATGTTTCATTAATTTGTTTAATTATAATATCTCGTAATATTAACAATAATAATGTAATTATAATTAAATCAATATGTATTAATTAAATTAATAATAATAACTAATCAAAACAAGCAAACACTAGCGCCATGTGCCGTCATACTTTGTGTCATAATATTGTCAAACTATTTCAATGTTCTATAATTTATTGAGAAAAAAATGCGTATTATTTATGTTTAATAATAATTTGTTCGTAAATATAACGTATAAGTTTTTATATAAAAATATTTCAGCTATGCTATGTTTAATAATAATTTGTTCGTAAATATAACGTATAAGTTTTTATATAAAAATATTTCAGCTATGCAAACATGAAAAAATCTGTTCTCTAGAACTAACAGTTTGTCGACAACTGGAAATACCAGCTACGTCACGCAAGAAATTCTTAACTTTAAAAATTCATATTTCGCTTATTACGTAAAATTAAGTCGTATTTGCACTAAAATTTTTATTTCATCCTGTTCTTACAGAATTTTTAAAAAAAAAACATGGTATAGGGCCCTATTCGGCACAAACGCTTAACATTGTAAACTCAGTTTAGTAGTTATATGTCTAAGGCCACGCCATGGCCATTCCCTATATATTGAGGTACCCTAAATACTAGGTGTTGCGACAATCTTCAATTAATTTGAGTTCAGAATTTTGTTGCGTACAAAACAGTTAATTATTAAGTATTACAAAACTTTAAGTAAATGCATCTTTTAACAAAAAAAAAAAAAATGAAATTTATGCCAAAACTTATGACATACAGTCCAGGAAACCTACGATTTCACACAAAGATATTGCAACAAAAGCTTTTTTACGGAATCGTGTCCAGAAAAATGAGCTGAATAACACATCAAAAATTTCGCTCCAAAAAATAAATCTCCATATCCCCAAAATATATCCCAGAAGCTTCAGCACCACCCCTCCATAGTTACAAAACCAACCTTTGTATATATACCTATATCTGCAATTTCCCAAAACAGAAACACCTCAAATCTACAAAAACGAATTCAACATATTAAAAAGTAACCTCCAACCTTGTACCTTCATCTACACACATGGCTCCAAAAAAGATAACAAAACGAGAGTAGCCATGACAGATAATTGAGTAAAATGTTAATTATATTGAGAGTAGTTAAGTAAAAATAATGATTGAGACGAAAAAAGTTTTTAAAAAATAGCCTACTATAGAAACTGGTGCGAGAAAGATAGCTATAGGTTTCGCTAAATATGAAATGCAGTTAAACTAAAAACAATTATACAATTATGACTTTTTAAAATACTACGAATTGCTTCAAAATTAAATTAACTTTCATTTAAAATAATAAAAAAATTAAAGTGGAGTATTATATATTATGCACAGTTATATTGATTACAATAGTTTATATTTATTGCATTTTCTATTACATTTCATAATTATTATTTTAAAGCTTCTAGCTCTAGCAGAGTTATTGTTCCTGGAGTCTCTGGTAGGGTTGTTGATTGGCACACCCAGTAATGGGTAATAAGCCATGGTGATATATTTATTTATTTTATTTATACTTTACTTTAAGCTCTGTATAGTTTTCGTGAAAAATATATATTATGGTATATTCCAAAACTTTTCAAATTTGGTATTTAAGACTTTTATATTAATGAGAACGACATATTAGATTTTTTCTAAAATTCATAAACCAAAAATAGGAGTTTACTTAATGCCATAAACAGATTTTCTGGAAAAAATATATTAAAATATGATCCAAAACTGCTCAAATTTGGTGTTTAAAATATATATTATTTGAAAGACCAATCGAAAGTGATACTTTACTTAAAACTCATTTCTATTTTAAACATAGAATTGGCATGTGCTGGCCACGTCAGATTTTTTACCTCCCGGGAGGTATAGGGATCGTACTAAAACTCGCACATCGAGATTTTGGTAAAGGACCGCGTTTTAAGGTCCCTAGAATCTAATTTTAACATTTTCACGATGATGTCTGTGTGGATCCTCCACTCTAACTCAAATAAAATAAATAAATATATCATCACGGCATATTACTGCTTTGTACGCGCAGATATCGGTAATGATGATGACATATTTGTACCGTGCGGGCGCTTACCAGGCGTCACCTCACGGACACTCATTGCTGGCGTGGAGAGTGCACCACAGGGGTCAGTTTTGTGCCATTTAAAATTGGAAATATTTGGCGTCGGTCGGGATCGAACCCGGTTCCCCAGATTCGCGACCAGACACTCAGGCACGTGGCCAAATATTCAGAAAATTTTGAAACCTTGTATTTCGAAGTTTTTCTGTAATGGAAAGAGCCCATTAGATTTTGGTGTAAATCAGATAACCGGAAATGGCACTTTACTAGAAGCTCAAAATACCTTTAAATGTTATTTTTTCGAGATTAATGTTATTATAAAAATTAAAGATTAGTAAATTTTCTACAGGTCTGCATTAATACTTTTTGTACATATTTTATGGATAAATTTATAAAATTATCTATAATTTAAATCCCGGATCTACGCTTTAAACAAACAAAACTTCTTGGTTACGCAGTTATTCAAATGTATGTAACTGACAGAGAAATGTCACTGTCAAAGAACTAATCATTTCAAATTAATAATAGCAAACTTTTAAAAAGAATAAGGGAAAGGAAATCAATACAGTTTCCAGCATAAGTAAATATGTAGGTATGTATTTAGATTAATAATAATTAAAGATTCGCAAAAAAGTTTAAGCTAATCCTCATTTTTGGATTAGTGAATTTTATTCTATCGCGCTATTTAAAATTTAATCTTCATCTTATTATAAAAAAAGGTAGTTACTTAGGTTAGATTAGAGTATATTTTAAGAAATAAACTGCTAAAATTACAGTAAAATTTGCTAATCCAAAAATAAGGATCAGCTTAATCTATTTTGTGACTCCGGCTGTAAATGGCGGGAGGTCTTGTGTTGGCCACACCAGATTTTTTTTACCTTATTCTTCATGAAAAGATATGTATTATAGTCAGTTCGCTGAAACGAGAGAATATGGAACAAATTCTTAATCAGAGACAAGTCATTTTATTGGCCAAAAGAGGATCAATTTGGAGCCGAACTAATAGAATGACTTCTTTCTGTTTAAGAATTAGTTCCACATTCTCTCGTTTCACCGAGCGGACAATAGAAGGAATAAAATATTTTTATTATATCAGGTTTTTTGTAACTCTCTTGAACGGCCAATATTTACAGCCACGACAGTGGGACATAAGGCGCAAGTCTAAATAGAAGTGGTGCAAACGTAGCGTCATATGTTTGCTCACAGTTTAAAATTCAGTTCTGCAATTTTAAGACAAGAAAACTTGAGTATATTAATAATAAATAATATCGAATTTATCAAAATATGATTTTAAAGCAGAACATAGTTTGTATTCAAACAAATATTTATTTAAAAAATCTGATGTGGCCAGCACATTACCTTCCGTCAGTTCTATGTATTTTGTACAAATTTCATACGGAAAGTTCCTTGCTAAATATTCTATTTCTTGTACATTACCTTCCGGCAGCTGCATGTATTTTATGCAAATTTCATACAGAAAATTTATGTCTTAAATTATTGTTTTGTGACGTTTTCTATATACAGTGTAATGTATCTGCGGAAATAAAAGATTTAGTATTATTATTTCTTGTACATTACCTTAAAGCAGTTGTATGTATTTTATACAAATTCCATACAGAAAGCAAAAGATCCTATATTTCAGTAAAATTATAAGACAAACACACTATGTTAATTTCACTTGACACTGACATCTTTCAATCAGAATTTTCTTAATATAGTAGCTGTTTCCATAGCTATGGCTACTTTATGAAATTTAATTTCTTTATAATTTTTTAACTCTACATCCATTTAATATTAAGTATAAAATGCAGTCAAATCGTATAGAGAATAAAATATTCTTTAATATTTATAATAACATTAAATGTGAAAAAATGATATTTAACATAGTTTTTTCAAGAAAAACTGTTAAAATCTTCAAATGATGGTACTTCCGGTTGACCAATTGTAACCAAAATCTAATCAGCTCTTCATATGGATGTAACGAAGAAGTATACGCGAAAAAATTATAATTTTTGAAACTGTAGTATTAGAGTTATCGCAGACGAAAACACACACACCCACACCCGCACCCGCACCCGCACGCACACACACACACACACACACACACACACACACGCACGCTCGCACGCACACACACACACACACACACACACACACACACACATACACACACACACACACACACACACACACACACACACACACACACACACACACACACACACATAATAGTAGTGAGTGTTACCCCATGTTGCGCGTCAACATGTAATTAAAAACTCATTAAGACGGCGCCGGCCTTGGGAGAAAGTTTGTTATTAATTATTGATAGGAATTTGAGATAAATAAATAAATATTTGTTTAAAAATAGATAGGAAAATATGTGTGCATATATTGGTTAGTTTAGTTTGTGCATTCGAAACCCCCCCTTTTGTCAAGGTCAATGTTAAATGACTCAATTGTAATTTGATATACCCTTTTAAACATTGTTGTCTCATTATTTAACAATAATTTTGAACAGAGTAATGATATGTGTTGAGAGTATGACTGAAATGAGTATACAATGGTATATTATTGAATTTTAATAATATTTAACATATTTAGTTGACCTTGGTATTACAATGAAGCGCGCGCATCTTACTGTGTTTACATGGGCTACTATCCCGAATAGTCTGCTGCGAATCGTCTGCCAATTTCACCGTCATTGGTTTAACTATAAATCACTTAATAAGAGTTTTTCAGCGAAAAAATTACAAATTTGCGAGAGTAATAAAAACGTGTTTACTGTTTACACAGACTTTATTTTAACTAGTTATGGAGAAATGAATTGCAACCAACTCAATCAATATTACGTATCAGGAAGGTGCCGAGAAAACCTTTACAAGAAGGACAAGATATTAGAAGTGAATGCTCTGAATATTTCATTACATAACTAGGACAAGTACCCTGGCAATTAAAATATGCGCAAATGTTATAAAAATCAGAGAGAACATAGAAATGGCTAAATCAATAAAAATTACCTCATATTTTACACCCATCTGGATTCCTTTTAGAGGATTATTCTTGTCATGCAAAAATCACATTGCGTTGTATCTAAACCATTTTGCTTTAAAACACTGTGTCGCTCCAGATTTCTTCAATTTCTTGTAATTCCTTCGTTTATATATCTCAATTTTCTTTCGATCTCCTCGTAGCTGGTATTAAAAAAAGAAGCAATTGCTATGTAGGCATCCATTTTTTAATACGATTTTTATAATTTAAATCTTTTGGGTCCCACAAATTTGTATGTTCCCTAAAGGCATCTATTATGAGTAGTGAGTGTTACCCCATGTTGCGCGTCAACATGTAATTAAAAACTCATTAAGACGGCGCCGGCCTTGGGAGAAAGTTTGTTATTAATTATTGATAGGAATTTGAGATAAATAAATAAATATTTGTTTAAAAATAGATAGGAAAATATGTGTGCATATATTGGTTAGTTTAGTTTGTGCATTCGAAACCCCCAAGTTTAAAAATCACTAATGAGTTTCTAACTGCCATTATCTGTCACTTAAAATTGTATTGTGAAATTATTTTTGGGTAAAGCGAATTTGCTAATGATAATTATTTTCGAATAGATTTTAAAAATGTCCAGTATCTGTTGGAATATTAACTGCCCCATTATCTGTCACTTAAATTCTAATATGAATATTTTGGGGTAATGATAATTGCTTTAATGACGTGATGTTTGAAAACTATTTGCAAAACTAATGATACTTTGAGTAATATAGAAAATAATGTTTGAATATTTGATAATTATATTCGAATGGATTTTAAAAATGTCAAGTATATGATAGAATATTAACTCCCTATTATGTGTCACTTAAATTCTATTGTGAATATTTTCGGGGTAATGATAGCTTTAATGACAAGATGTTTGAAAAACTTATAGTAATTTTCTTGTGATTCATTACACAAAAATATTCATATTAGTAACATTACAGTTTAAGTTCTATCAGATAATGGAAATTTTAAATCCATATACTAAATAATTAACAAATATTTTCTGTTATGAGTGTAGACTTGACAAATAATTATTGAGACGAAAAATTATATACGTAATGATGATATTTTCTGATGCATATGTAAACATGTCAAAAAATTGAGACTTTAGTGTACAGTGTTTCGTAGTGCTGCTATATTACTTTAAAATGTCTTTCAACAACATTAATTCTGACGACGAATTTTTTCCTCTTTCGGGACAAAAGCTATGGTATCGGAAGATGAAACCATCGTAGAAGATGTCCCGGACGGGGTAATTACCATAGATGACAACTAAGACGATATCACCGCCGTAGAACAAGATCGCAGCCCCTGAAGAAGAGCTCCAATAATTAAATATTCTTCTGCTAACGAAATATGTTCTAAAATTTTCTTGTGATATGTCAGTCGTAGTTTAAGAGTTAGAGTGTTAGTACCATATTCAATAGCATTTTATTAACATGAATTTTCCAAAACATTTTTATTTTGGCCCAGGAAATGAATTAAACCGTGGTAAACCTGTGGATAGAGATGATGAAATCGCAGAACAGCATGACTTAGATTATTTTAACTCTAGAAGTTTTAATGATATTATTGAAGCTGATAAAAGAGCAATAAATAATTTTTATGATGATTGGTGTAAAACGAAGAATTGGCATAGTTTAGTTGGACATGTATGTTTGCAAACAAAAACATTTATAGAAAAAAAGATTGGTAGAAGTTTATATCCATGGAATATGCCGAAAGATAAATAAAATTTGTGAATCAGAAATTTTCAAACCGTCAATTTTATTAATAATAATGTGTGTAAAATAATTTGTTTACTTTTTAAACACATGTATATAGTAAAAATTATTTCTTTATATGTATGTTGCTATTCTTTAAATAAAAAATTGTATTGATCCACAATGCCAAGAAATTTTTCCAAATTTATTATAAAGTACCACTCATGTTAACAATACAAACTAATTATCACAAGAAAATTAATAAGAGGACTAGAGTTCGTTAAAAGTTTACCAATAAAAATCGATGGAAATGATCCTCATTAATAATAATTGTGGATTTGATGTCTAAAGCAGATCAACGATTTGTTATTTTATTTCATATAGCATAAAGCATAAAAATTTAATATTTAAATAAGATACTGTTTATAAAAATATTTTGTATTGTTATGTTAAACACGATGACATTAGTAAAGTTATTTTTTAAAAAAATTCATTAGCTAAGCACTTAAAATTTCAAAGTGTATATACATTAATTCCATGTAATAAATAAACTAAACAATAATGACCACGAACAGAAGTAGAAGAATCTTGTAACTACCTAATTTTGACGGTCCCTTGAGAATTTTATAACTACTTGTTAACGTTCCATACTTTTGTAAATATACATATATACGAGTACAATCAACAATTTTATTTTATTTAGGAACGATAGAAAAATTAAACTTTCTATGAACATAGTTTTGGACAAACCGAAGTCTTTTGCTTTATTTTGGTAATGACTGGGTTATTAGCGAAATTCTTAGGAACGATGTGATGTCAGTAAGGTTGTCAATTGGAACAATACAGCTGACATGTTGCTTGTAGATAGTTATAAATTTTCGTTTGAAATTATTCAAATTACAACTTAAATATCTAACAATAATATTTTTTTAAAAATCATTATCTGAAAAATATCTGATACAAATTAGATTTTCAGAGTCGAAAATTGTTTCTTAATATTTGTAATCTCAAACATTGAGTTCAAATACTTCCTAATATTCGGATTATTTGCAAGAGACAGGGTCTAGACAAAAAAGATTATTTCTTGTATTATCATTTGTTTCGATATGGATCGCGATGAAATTTTACTGTAAATTACCTTCGATATGTTGCATATAAAAAGAATTTCGATAGTATACAGTATTTTGTTCTATTGTACACATCCAACTTCAACTCCGAGTACGACTTCGACTTGGACCTTTATCTACCACCCTCTGGAACCATCACCGACGAGATCATCATGCATTCGAACGTCCAAATCCAGGAACCACGATGTGGAACTTCTTCGACGACAAAGCCTACGGTCCTGGACGGGGTAATTGTCATAGATGAAAACGAAGATGACAACACCGTCGTAGATGACGATAGCATGAAGCTTCTGAGAGAGATGTTATCATACGATCCCGAAATCGCAGCACTTGAAGAAGAGGTCCAGAGATTAGACAGAGAAATAAAATCCATGTTGTCAGCATCGGCATCGTCGCACATGCCATCTCCGGTGGTTACCCAAGAGTTCGTCGATGACTTGGTGGTTTCAGGTGACGACGAAACTCCGTCATTGGAGTTACTACTGGCGACGCCTAAGAGGCCTAGGGAAGAAAATGGAGAAAAAGATCAAAGAGAAAAGAAACAGAGACTATCTTCTTTTACTTCTGAAGACGGTGAGCCCTACGCACAGCAGTTTATCGAGGAAGTCACCGAACCCAGCGGGCAGCAAGTCGTCGAAGAAGAAGAGGATTTACCAGCATGGAAAGGGGGTGATCGCTTGGACGTGTTGCTGGGGGATGCAGAAGTAGCGAGTTTTGCATTCCCTCGCAACAAGAACATACTCGACAATAATGATCGTTTGTTGGATGTATTTGCTTATCCACTCGGAAAAAACAGACGATCTTTCATCGCCATAGGCATTGATCCGAATCCGGAGATGCATGTGTCTATCCGACTAGTGGGTGATGTGACGAAAAAACTTTATTTTGATATAAATGATTTAGATCAATTTATTAAATTCTTAAAACATGTGAAAAGTGAGAAAGCAGTAGTAAACAAAGTGTATTGGTGTAATAATGTTGAATTTACGGCGCTGCCCAAAGGGCAATTGAAATATAAAAGAGAGAGTAAATTTTTAGTTTTAAATAGGGAAATTATAAATAATTTAATACAATTAGAAGTAAATATCCAAAAAAAAATTGTAGAATATACTGTAAAATATGTTGATATCAATAATTTGTATAAAAAAATGATACAAGAAGTAATTATTAATAGTTTAAGATATAGTATAGATTTAGATGTAAGTTTATATAATTATATATATAAAGAAAATGTAATTTTTGAAAAAATTTTTAGTGAAGTTTTTACTTACTATAATTTAAAAACAACAAAAGATGTGCAATGTGCGCAGACTTTTATTCTTCAAGAAAATAAATACATAATTTAAAAGGTATACAATTATTATTTTCAACCTCAACTCCTTACATTGAATATAAGTGAATACGCGGGGTGATAACAAAATAAGATTTTCTGCTCGAAATTAATTCAAATAATATATTATAAATTTTATGAATAGAAAATTAACTAAAGATCTTGATTCACTACCCTACGGAACGGATTTTAAGCAAAATTAATAATTGTCATATTAAAAATTAATTGTCTATATAATTGTATTCTTGTTTTGTTATTCGTTATGTATTATTTTAACTTTTGTTTGATCAGATTTGGTTTTTGGTAAATTCGACCCTATTGACGGACCAACACCCTTTGTTAAGAATTGTTATATTTGTAAGGAAAAGGAACATTTTATTAAAAATAAATTATTTTAATATACATTTATTCATAAGTGAATAATGTGTATTTATTATTATCGACAATTTCATTTTATTAAGTACCGATTTGAAATATTAAACAAATTTCAAAGAACTTTAATATTTCGAAAATATATTTTTAGAACATTATTACTTTTTAATAATTTTTCTGAAATATTTGACAGTGACTTAGAAAGTTATAAATATATTTGTAAATGAATATTAAGTTATAATTTCTGAAATATTCACTATGTACCTGAATGAAATTCGATGTCATAGTCGTATAATGTCAAATATGGCTGCAAAATTAAATTGGTTTCTGGTTTCATCTAAATTATTCAGAAATATATTTTAAGAGCATTCTTATTACTTTCTAATGTTTTTTTTGAAATATTTATTTGACAATATCTTTTTCTCAAACAAGTTCATATGTGCTGACATCCTCTTTCGGGACAAAAGCTATGGTATTGGAAGATGAAACCATCGTAGAAGATGTCCCGGACGGGGTAATTACTATACATTACAACTAAGACGATATCACCGCCGTAGAAGAATATTTTATTATTGGAGCTCTTCTTCAGGGGCTGCGATCTTTAGTTAATTTTCTATTCATAAAATTTATAATATATTATTTGAATTAATTTCGAGCAGAAAATCTTATTTTGTTAAAAAATTCTAACTTGCATACAATACTTTCATGTAATTATTGCTGAAGTCAAATTTGAAATATTTAAAGACAGAACAAATATACTTATTAATGATATTTAATAAGATAACTTATGCAGTAAGGCGATTAAGGTGTATTTTGATTTGGTTAAAATCAGTTACAAAAACTTCTTAATACACGGATTATTTTGGGAAGAATTATTAAAAAGTGTAGACAAAAAAAGAATATAATTTGTGCATACTATCATTGGTTTTCATTTGGATTATTTGAGAAGTTTCTTAATATTTGTAATTTCATACAATACAAGAATTTGAATGCTTTCAGAACATAGAGTCCGTTACTTATTTCCGGAACCGATAATCGGTTTTAATGAGACAATTGTCGATACACATTATTCACCTATGATAGCTTTTATTTTATACAGATTAAATATTAGAGCCTGCAAAATTCAAATCTTTCCCGGACATTGGACCTTGTTAATATATGAGAACCCCAATGTATATATTAGCAATACAAAGGCATTTCCAAATATTTCGCAAACACTCACACTCCGAAAATAAGTAACGGACTCTATGTTCTGAAAGCATTCAAATTCTTGTACTAGTAATCCAAATGAAAACCAGTGATAATATGTACAAATTATATTCTTTTTTTTGTCTACACTTTTTAATAATTCATCCCAGCTAATAAGTTCTCTCTTTAAATATTGAAAAACTGACTTCTGTAGTAATTACATAAAAGTATTTTATGTGTATTAGAAATTCTTTAGCAAAATAAGATTTTCTACTGCTTGATAGGTACTATAGACGAAAACTGTTATTGAAGTTTGCAAACGACGTTAGCTGGTAAAACAAAATTATCAGCTGATAAAACCTTTGTCTAATTTCAAAACTGTGTACTCTCAAAACAGTATGAACTAATATTTCGTAAAATGTACGCATTACTAATTAAAATTATAGTATTCCAACCTTATTTGAAATTATAAAATATATTTTCGAAAAAATGTGTGTATGTATGGTATTAATATTGAAAGTATTACCAAATGTTATATTGAAATGTTCTAATCACTAATTGGTTTTAAATGAGTGACAAATATCTTGAAAGAAAGTTAAATATTCAGTAGTGTTTAAAGATTATGTTTCACTGTAAGTATATTTTGTGTCAATTTTCTATCGTTTTTCATTGAAATGTAATTGTTGAATTTATTTTAACTAAATATGCATTAGTTGTCAGAAAAAGTTCAATGTTCCTTACTCGTATTTTTGTAGTTATATAAAATCTGTACCTCAATACATATACACAAACTAATTATCACAAGGGAATTTTACAAGCAACATGTCAGCTGTATTGTTCCAATTGACAACCTTAGTGACATCACATCGTTCCTAAGAATTTCGCTAATGACCCAGTCATTCGAGCTACGCCGTATCCGTGGAACACTCTGTAAAGATAAAAAAATTCTAATATCTGCATTTAAAGCGATACTTTATTTATTGAAATCTCGTTACTAAAGCAATGCTTTAATGGTGAGGATGGATAAAAATCTACTCTCGACTGGCGTACATTTTTTTTCGCAAACCTATTTTTGATACGATCAACGGAAAAGTTATTTTTATCCATCCTCACCATTAAAGCATTGCTTTAGTAACGAGATTTCAATAAATAAAGTATCGCTTTAAATGCAGATATTAGAATTTTTTTATCTTTACAGAGTGTTCCACGGATACGGCGTAGCTCGAATGACTGGGTCATTAGCGAAATTCTTAGGAACGATGTGATGTCACTAAGGTTGTCAATTGGAACAATACAGCTGACATGTTGCTTGTAAAATTCCCTTGTGATAATTAGTTTGTGTATATGTATTGAGGTACAGATTTTATATAACTACAAAAATACGAGTAAGGAACATTGAACTTTTTCTGACAACTAATGCATATTTAGTTAAAATAAATTCAACAATTACATTTCAATGAAAAACGATAGAAAATTGACACAAAATATACTTACAGTGAAACATAATCTTTAAACACTACTGAATATTTAACTTTCTTTCAAGATATTTGTCACTCATTTAAAACCAATTAGTGATTAGAACATTTCAATATAACATTTGGTAATACTTTCAATATTAATACCATACATACACACATTTTTTCGAAAATATATTTTATAATTTCAAATAAGGTTGGAATACTATAATTTTAATTAGTAATGCGTACATTTTACGAAATATTAGTTCATACTGTTTTGAGAGTACACAGTTTTGAAATTAGACAAAGGTTTTATCAGCTGATAATTTTGTTTTACCAGCTAACGTCGTTTGCAAACTTCAATAACAGTTTTCGTCTATAGTACCTATCAAGCAGTAGAAAATCTTATTTTGCTAAAGAATTTCTAATACACATAAAATACTTTTATGTAATTACTACAGAAGTCAGTTTTTCAATATTTAAAGAGAGAACTTATTAGCTGGGATGAATTATTAAAAAGTGTAGACAAAAAAAAGAATATAATTTGTACATATTATCACTGGTTTTCATTTGGATTACTAGTACAAGAATTTGAATGCTTTCAGAACATAGAGTCCGTTACTTATTTTCGGAGTGTGAGTGTTTGCGAAATATTTGGAAATGCCTTTGTATTGCTAATATATACATTGGGGTTCTCATATATTAACAAGGTCCAATGTCCGGGAAAGATTTGAATTTTGCAGGCTCTAATATTTAATCTGTATAAAATAAAAGCTATCATAGGTGAATAATGTGTATCGACAATTGTCTCATTAAAACCGATTATCGGTTCCGGAAATAAGTAACGGACTCTATGTTCTGAAAGCATTCAAATTCTTGTATTGTATGAAATTACAAATATTAAGAAACTTCTCAAATAATCCAAATGAAAACCAATGATAGTATGCACAAATTATATTCTTTTTTTGTCTACACTTTTTAATAATTCTTCCCAAAATAATCCGTGTATTAAGAAGTTTTTGTAACTGATTTTAACCAAATCAAAATACACCTTAATCGCCTTACTGCATAAGTTATCTTATTAAATATCATTAATAAGTATATTTGTTCTGTCTTTAAATATTTCAAATTTGACTTCAGCAATAATTACATGAAAGTATTGTATGCAAGTTAGAATTTTTTAACAAAATAAGATTTTCTGCTCGAAATTAATTCAAATAATATATTATAAATTTTATGAATAGAAAATTAACTAAAGATCTTGTTTCACTACCCTACGGAACGGATTTTAAGCAAAATTAATAATTGTCATATTAAAAATTAATTGTCTGTATAATTGTATTCTTGTTTTGTTATTCGTTATGTATTATTTTAACTTTTGTTTGATCAGATTTGGTTTTTGGTAAATTCGACCCTATTGACGGACCAACACCCTTTGTTAAGAATTGTTATATTTGTAAGGAAAAGGAACATTTTATTAAAAATAAATTATTTTAATATACATTTATTCATAAGTGAATAATGTGTATTTATTATTATCGACAATTTCATTTTATTAAGTACCGATTTGAAATATTAAACAAATTTCAAAGAACTTTAATATTTCGAAAATATATTTTTAGAACATTATTACTTTTTAATAATTTTTCTGAAATATTTGACAGTGACTTAGAAAGTTATAAATATATTTGTAAATGAATATTAAGTTATAATTTCTGAAATATTCACTATGTACCTGAATGAAATTCGATGTCATAGTCGTATAATGTCAAATATGGCTGCAAAATTAAATTGGTTTCTGGTTTCATCTAAATTATTCAGAAATATATTTTAAGAGCATTCTTATTACTTTCTAATGTTTTTTTTGAAATATTTATTTGACAATATCTTTTTCTCAAACAAGTTCATATGTGCTGACATCCTCTTTCGGGACAAAAGCTATGGTATTGGAAGATGAAACCATCGTAGAAGATGTCCCGGACGGGGTAATTACTATACATTACAACTAAGACGATATCACCGCCGTAGAAGAATATTTTATTATTGGAGCTCTTCTTCAGGGGCTGCGATCTTCTTCTACGGCTGTGATATCGTCTTAGTTGTAATCTATAGTAATTACCCCGTCCGGGACATCTTCTACGATGGTTTCATCTTCCAATACCATAGCTTTTGTCCCGAAAGAGGATGTCAGCACATATGAACTTGTTTGAGAAAAAGATATTGTCAAATAAATATTTCAAAAAAAACATTAGAAAGTAATAAGAATGCTCTTAAAATATATTTCTGAATAATTTAGATGAAACCAGAAACCAATTTAATTTTGCAGCCATATTTGACATTATACGACTATGACATCGAATTTCATTCAGGTACATAGTGAATATTTCAGAAATTATAACTTAATATTCATTTACAAATATATTTATAACTTTCTAAGTCACTGTCAAATATTTCAGAAAAATTATTAAAAAGTAATAATGTTCTAAAAATATATTTTCGAAATATTAAAGTTCTTTGAAATTTGTTTAATATTTCAAATCGGTACTTAATAAAATGAAATTGTCGATAATAATAAATACACATTATTCACTTATGAATAAATGTATATTAAAATAATTTATTTTTAATAAAATGTTCCTTTTCCTTACAAATATAACAATTCTTAACAAAGGGTGTTGGTCCGTCAATAGGGTCGAATTTACCAAAAATCAAATCTGATCAAACAAAAGTTAAAATAATACATAACGAATAACAAAACAAGAATACAATTATATAGACAATTAATTTTTAATATGACAATTATTAATTTTGCTTAAAATCCGTTCCGTAGGGTAGTGAATCAAGATCTTTAGTTAATTTTCTATTCATAAAATTTATAATATATTATTTGAATTAATTTCGAGCAGAAAATCTTATTTTGTTATCACCCCGCGTATTCACTTATATTCAATGTAAGGAGTTGAGGTTGAAAATAATAATTGTATACCTTTTAAATTATGTATTTATTTTCTTGAAGAATAAAAGTCTGCGCACATTGCACATCTTTTGTTGTTTTTAAATTATAGTAAGTAAAAACTTCACTAAAAATTTTTTCAAAAATTACATTTTCTTTATATATATAATTATATAAACTTACATCTAAATCTATACTATATCTTAAACTATTAATAATTACTTCTTGTATCATTTTTTTATACAAATTATTGATATCAACATATTTTACAGTATATTCTACAATTTTTTTTTGGATATTTACTTCTAATTGTATTAAATTATTTATAATTTCCCTATTTAAAACTAAAAATTTACTCTCTCTTTTATATTTCAATTGCCCTTTGGGCAGCGCCGTAAATTCAACATTATTACACCAATACACTTTGTTTACTACTGCTTTCTCACTTTTCACATGTTTTAAGAATTTAATAAATTGATCTAAATCATTTATATCAAAATAAAGTTTTTTCGTCACATCACCCACTAGTCGGATAGACACATGCATCTCCGGATTCGGATCAATGCCTATGGCGATGAAAGATCGTCTGTTTTTTCCGAGTGGATAAGCAAATACATCCAACAAACGATCATTATTGTCGAGTATGTTCTTGTTGCGAGGGAATGCAAAACTCGCTACTTCTGCATCCCCCAGCAACACGTCCAAGCGATCACCCCCTTTCCATGCTGGTAAATCCTCTTCTTCTTCGACGACTTGCTGCCCGCTGGGTTCGGTGACTTCCTCGATAAACTGCTGTGCGTAGGGCTCACCGTCTTCAGAAGTAAAAGAAGATAGTCTCTGTTTCTTTTCTCTTTGATCTTTTTCTCCATTTTCTTCCCTAGGCCTCTTAGGCGTCGCCAGTAGTAACTCCAATGACGGAGTTTCGTCGTCACCTGAAACCACCAAGTCATCGACGAACTCTTGGGTAACCACCGGAGATGGCATGTGCGACGATGCCGATGCTGACAACATGGATTTTATTTCTCTGTCTAATCTCTGGACCTCTTCTTCAAGTGCTGCGATTTCGGGATCGTATGATAACATCTCTCTCAGAAGCTTCATGCTATCGTCATCTACGACGGTGTTGTCATCTTCGTTTTCATCTATGACAATTACCCCGTCCAGGACCGTAGGCTTTGTCGTCGAAGAAGTTCCACATCGTGGTTCCTGGATTTGGACGTTCGAATGCATGATGATCTCGTCGGTGATGGTTCCAGAGGGTGGTAGATAAAGGTCCAAGTCGAAGTCGTACTCGGAGTTGAAGTTGGATGTGTACAATAGAACAAAATACTGTATACTATCGAAATTCTTTTTATATGCAACATATCGAAGGTAATTTACAGTAAAATTTCATCGCGATCCATATCGAAACAAATGATAATACAAGAAATAATCTTTTTTGTCTAGACCCTGTCTCTTGCAAATAATCCGAATATTAGGAAGTATTTGAACTCAATGTTTGAGATTACAAATATTAAGAAACAATTTTCGACTCTGAAAATCTAATTTGTATCAGATATTTTTCAGATAATGATTTTTAAAAAAATATTATTGTTAGATATTTAAGTTGTAATTTGAATAATTTCAAACGAAAATTTATAACTATCTACAAGCAACATGTCAGCTGTATTGTTCCAATTGACAACCTTACTGACATCACATCGTTCCTAAGAATTTCGCTAATAACCCAGTCATTACCAAAATAAAGCAAAAGACTTCGGTTTGTCCAAAACTATGTTCATAGAAAGTTTAATTTTTCTATCGTTCCTAAATAAAATAAAATTGTTGATTGTACTCGTATATATGTATATTTACAAAAGTATGGAACGTTAACAAGTAGTTATAAAATTCTCAAGGGACCGTCAAAATTAGGTAGTTACAAGATTCTTCTACTTCTGTTCGTGGTCATTATTGTTTAGTTTATTTATTACATGGAATTAATGTATATACACTTTGAAATTTTAAGTGCTTAGCTAATGAATTTTTTTAAAAAATAACTTTACTAATGTCATCGTGTTTAACATAACAATACAAAATATTTTTATAAACAGTATCTTATTTAAATATTAAATTTTTATGCTTTATGCTATATGAAATAAAATAACAAATCGTTGATCTGCTTTAGACATCAAATCCACAATTATTATTAATGAGGATCATTTCCATCGATTTTTATTGGTAAACTTTTAACGAACTCTAGTCCTCTTATTAATTTTCTTGTGATAATTAGTTTGTATTGTTAACATGAGTGGTACTTTATAATAAATTTGGAAAAATTTCTTGGCATTGTGGATCAATACAATTTTTTATTTAAAGAATAGCAACATACATATAAAGAAATAATTTTTACTATATACATGTGTTTAAAAAGTAAACAAATTATTTTACACACATTATTATTAATAAAATTGACGGTTTGAAAATTTCTGATTCACAAATTTTATTTATCTTTCGGCATATTCCATGGATATAAACTTCTACCAATCTTTTTTTCTATAAATGTTTTTGTTTGCAAACATACATGTCCAACTAAACTATGCCAATTCTTCGTTTTACACCAATCATCATAAAAATTATTTATTGCTCTTTTATCAGCTTCAATAATATCATTAAAACTTCTAGAGTTAAAATAATCTAAGTCATGCTGTTCTGCGATTTCATCATCTCTATCCACAGGTTTACCACGGTTTAATTCATTTCCTGGGCCAAAATAAAAATGTTTTGGAAAATTCATGTTAATAAAATGCTATTGAATATGGTACTAACACTCTAACTCTTAAACTACGACTGACATATCACAAGAAAATTTTAGAACATATTTCGTTAGCAGAAGAATATTTAATTATTGGAGCTCTTCTTCAGGGGCTGCGATCTTCTTCTACGGCGGTGATATCGTCTTAGTTGTCATCTATGGTAATTACCCCGTCCGGGACATCTTCTACGATGGTTTCATCTTCCGATACCATAGCTTTTGTCCCGAAAGAGGAAAAAATTCGTCGTCAGAATTAATGTTGTTGAAAGACATTTTAAAGTAATATAGCAGCACTACGAAACACTGTACACTAAAGTCTCAATTTTTTGACATGTTTACATATGCATCAGAAAATATCATCATTACGTATATAATTTTTCGTCTCAATAATTATTTGTCAAGTCTACACTCATAACAGAAAATATTTGTTAATTATTTAGTATATGGATTTAAAATTTCCATTATCTGATAGAACTTAAACTGTAATGTTACTAATATGAATATTTTTGTGTAATGAATCACAAGAAAATTACTATAAGTTTTTCAAACATCTTGTCATTAAAGCTATCATTACCCCGAAAATATTCACAATAGAATTTAAGTGACACATAATAGGGAGTTAATATTCTATCATATACTTGACATTTTTAAAATCCATTCGAATATAATTATCAAATATTCAAACATTATTTTCTATATTACTCAAAGTATCATTAGTTTTGCAAATAGTTTTCAAACATCACGTCATTAAAGCAATTATCATTACCCCAAAATATTCATATTAGAATTTAAGTGACAGATAATGGGGCAGTTAATATTCCAACAGATACTGGACATTTTTAAAATCTATTCGAAAATAATTATCATTAGCAAATTCGCTTTACCCAAAAATAATTTCACAATACAATTTTAAGTGACAGATAATGGCAGTTAGAAACTCATTAGTGATTTTTAAACTTGAGGGTTTCGAATGCACAAACTAAACTAACCAATATATGCACACATATTTTCCTATCTATTTTTAAACAAATATTTATTTATTTATCTCAAATTCCTATCAATAATTAATAACAAACTTTCTCCCAAGGCCGGCGCCGTCTTAATGAGTTTTTAATTACATGTTGACGCGCAACATGGGGTAACACTCACTACTCATAATAGATGCCTTTAGGGAACATACAAATTTGTGGGACCCAAAAGATTTAAATTATAAAAATCGTATTAAAAAATGGATGCCTACATAGCAATTGCTTCTTTTTTTAATACCAGCTACGAGGAGATCGAAAGAAAATTGAGATATATAAACGAAGGAATTACAAGAAATTGAAGAAATCTGGAGCGACACAGTGTTTTAAAGCAAAATGGTTTAGATACAACGCAATGTGATTTTTGCATGACAAGAATAATCCTCTAAAAGGAATCCAGATGGGTGTAAAATATGAGGTAATTTTTATTGATTTAGCCATTTCTATGTTCTCTCTGATTTTTATAACATTTGCGCATATTTTAATTGCCAGGGTACTTGTCCTAGTTACGTAATGAAATATTCAGAGCATTCACTTCTAATATCTTGTCCTTCTTGTAAAGGTTTTCTCGGCACCTTCCTGATACGTAATATTGATTGAGTTGGTTGCAATTCATTTCTCCATAACTAGTTAAAATAAAGTCTGTGTAAACAGTAAACACGTTTTTATTACTCTCGCAAATTTGTAATTTTTTCGCTGAAAAACTCTTATTAAGTGATTTATAGTTAAACCAATGACGGTGAAATTGGCAGACGATTCGCAGCAGACTATTCGGGATAGTAGCCCATGTAAACACAGTAAGATGCGCGCGCTTCATTGTAATACCAAGGTCAACTAAATATGTTAAATATTATTAAAATTCAATAATATACCATTGTATACTCATTTCAGTCATACTCTCAACACATATCATTACTCTGTTCAAAATTATTGTTAAATAATGAGACAACAATGTTTAAAAGGGTATATCAAATTACAATTGAGTCATTTAACATTGACCTTGACAAAAGAAGCGCCAAATATGAAATTGAGAAACATAATATATATTTCAAAGAACAATTGTTTATAACTTTGTTAATATAAGATGTCTGTTCTTTTATATTTTAAATACATTACCCATATACATGTGCCAATATTTATACAGTATAAATTTTAACAATATCCCTTAAGGATAATCAGGATAATATGAAATCTTGCAATTAGTGCATTATTATATAAACAATTGTTTATAACTTGGTTAATAAAAGATGTTTGTTCTTTATTATTTATAATAATTATCCCTATGTATCTGACAATATCTTAGTAGTTTCAATTTTGCCAAAATCCCTTCAGGACAATCAGGATAATAAAAAAAATAGAAACGTTTGCATTTTAATAGAAACAATTGTTTATAACTCGGTTAATAAAAGATGTCTGCTCTTCATTTTTTATAGCAAATATCCCCATGTATCTGACAACATCCGAGCAGTATCAAATTTGCCAAAATCTCTTCAGGACAATCAGGATAATAAAAAAACTAGAAAAATTTGCATTTTTATAGAAACAATTGTTTATAACTCGGTTAATAAAAGATGTCTGGTCATCATTTTTATAGTAAATATCCTTATGCATTTGATAACATCCGAGAAGTATCAAATTTGCCAAAATCCCTTTACGACAATCAGGATAATTAAAAAAACTAGAAAAATTTGCATTTTTATAGAAACAATTGTTCATAACTCGGTTAATAAAAGATGTCTGTTCTTAATTTTTTATAGTAATTATCGTTATGTATCTGATAACATCCGAGCAGTATCAAATTTGCCAAAATCCCTGCAGGATAATCAGGATAATAAAAAAACTAGAAAAATTTGCATTTTTATAGAAACAATTGTTTATAACTCGGTTAATAAAAGATGTCTGCTCTTCATTTTTTATAGTAATTATCCTTATGTATCTGAGAACATCCGAGCAGTGTCAAATTTGCCAAAATCCCTTCAGGATAATCAGGATAATAAAAAAACTAGAAAAATTTAAATTTTTATAGAAACAAATGTTTATAACTCGGTTAATAAAAGATGTCTGTTCTTCATTTTTTATAGAAATTATCCTTATGTATCTGACAACATCCGAGAAGTATCAAATTTGCCAAAATCCCTTCAGGACAATCAGGATAATAAAAAAACTAGAAAAATTTACATTTTTATAAAAACAATTGTTTATAACTTGGTTTATAGCAGATGTCTGTTCTTCATTTTTAGTAGTAATTATTCTTATGTATCTGACAACATCCGAGCAGCATCAAATTTGCCAAAATACCTTCAAGAATTTCAGGATAATAAAAAAAATTAGATAAATTTGCATTTTATAGAAACAATTGTTTATAACTTGGTTAATAAAAGATGTCTGTTTTTCATTTTTTATAGTAATTATCCTTATGTATCTGACAACATTCGAACAGCATCAATTTTGCCAAAATCCCTTCAGGACTGGCAGGATAACAAAAAAATTAGAAAAAATTGCATTTTTTTAGAAACAATTGTTTGTAACTTGGTTTTTAAAAGATGTCTGTTCTTCATTTTTTATAGCAATTATTCTTATTCATCTGACATCATCCAAGCAGTGTCAAATTTGCCAAAATCCTTTCAGGACTGTCAGGATTATAAAAAAACTAGAATTTTTTAAATTTTTATAGAAACAATTGTTTCTAACATGGTAAATAAAAGATGTCTGTTCTTCATTGTTTATAGTAATTATCCTTATGTATCTGACAACATTCGAGCAGCATCAATTTTGCCAAAATCCCTTCAGGACTGTCAGGATAATAAAAGACTAAAAAAAATTGCATTTTTTTAAAAACAATTTTTTATAACTTTGTTTATAAAAGATGTCTGTTCTTCATTTTTTATAACAATTATTCTTATCTATCTGACAACATCCGAGCAGTGTCAAATTTGCCAAAATCCCTTCAGGACTGTCAGGATAATAAAAAAGCTAGAAAAATTTGAATTTTAATAGAAACAATTGTTTATTATAAGTTGGTTAATAAAAGATGTCTGTTCTTCATTTTTTATAGTAATTATCCTTATGTATGTGGCAACATTCGAGCAGAATCAATTTTGCCAAAATCCCTTCAGAACTGTCAAGATAACAGAAAAACTAGAAGATGCATTGTTATAGAAACAACTGTTTATAACTTGGTTAAAAAAAGATGTTTGCTCCTCATTCACTAAGTCTCCTGATTGTCCTGAAAGGATATAGGCAACAATGATATTGCTCAGATATTGTCAGATACATAGGAATGATTACTATAAAAAATGAAGAACTGACATCTTTTATTATCCATGTTATAAACAATTGTTTCTAATTTTTTTAAAAAAAAATCAGTTTTTTTATTATCCTCAGTCCTGAAGCCATTTCGGCAAAATTGACACATAAGGATAATTACTATAAAAAATGAAGAACAGACATTTTTTATTAACCAAGTTATAAACAATTGTTTCTACTAAAATGCAATTTATTCTAGTTTTTTTGTTATCCTGAAAGCCCTGAAGGGAATTTGGCAAAATTGATACAGCTTGAATGTTGTGAGATACATAAGGATAATGACTATAAACAATGAAGAACAGACATCTTTTATTAACCAAGTTCTAAACAATTGTTTCTATAAAAATTAAAATTTTTCTAGTTTTTTTATTATCCTGGCAGTCCTGAAGGGATTTTGGCAAATTTGACACAGCTCGGATGTTGTCAGATAGATGAGAATAATTGCTACAAAAAATGAAGAACAGACATCTTTTAAAAACCAAGTTATAAAAAATTGTATCTAAAAAAATGTTAATTTTTCTTGTTTTTATGTTATCCTGTCAGTCCTGAAGGGATTTTGGCAAAATTGATGCTGCTCGAATGTTGTCAGATACATAAGGATAATTACTAATAAAAATGAAGAACAGACATCTATAAACCAAGTTATAAACAATTGTTTTTATAACAATGTTAATTTTTCTAGTTTTTTTATTATCCTGACAGTCCTGAAGGGATTTTGGCAAAATTGATGCTGCTCGGATGTTGTCAGATACATAAGGATAATTACTACTAAAAATGAAGAACAGACATCTTCTATAAACCAAGTTATAAACAATTTTTTTTATAAAAATGTTAATTTTTCTAGTTTTTTTATTATCCTGACAGTCCTGAAGGGATTTTGGCAAAATTGATGCTGCTCGGATGTTGTTAGATACATAAGGATAATTACAAAAAAAATGAAGTACAGACATCTTTTATTAACAAAGTTATAAACAATTGTTTCTATAAAAACTAAAAATTTTCTAGTTTTTTTTATTATCCTGATTGTCCTGAAGGGATTTTGGCAAATTTGATACATCTCGGATGTTGTCAGATACATAAGGATAATTACTATAAAAAACGAAGAACAGACATTTTTTATTAACCAAGTTATAAACAATTGTTTCTACTAAAATGCAATTTATTCTAGTTTTTTTGTTATCCTGAAAGTCCTGAAGGGAATTTGGCAAAATTGATACAGCTTGAATGTTGTCAGATGCATAAGGATAATTACTACTAAAAATAAAGAACAGATTTCTATAAACCAAGTTAAACAATTGTTTTTATAAAAATGCTAATTTTTCTAGTTTTTTTGTTATCCTGACAGTCCTGAAGGGATTTTGGCAAATTTGACACTGCTCGGATGTTGTCAGACACATAGGGATAATTACTATGAAAATGAAGAACAGACATCTTTTATTAACCAAGTTATAAACAATTGTTTCTATAAAAATGCAAATTTTTCTAGTTTTTTTAATTATCCTGATTGTCGTAAAGGGATTTTGGCAAATTTGATACTTCTCGGATGTTATCAAATGCATAAGGATATTTACTATAAAAATGATGACCAGACATCTTTTATTAACCGAGTTATAAACAATTGTTTCTATAAAAATGCAAATTTTTCTAATTTTTTTAATATCCTGATTGTCCTGAAGGGATTTTGGCAAATTTGATACTTCTCGGATGTTATCAAATGCATAAGGATAATTACTATAAAAAATGATGAACAGACATCTTTTATTTACCGAGTTATAAACAATTGTTTCTATAAAAATGCAAATTTTTCTAGTTTTTTTATTATCCTGATTGTCCTGAAGGGATTTTGGCAAATTTGACACTGTTCGGATGTTGTCAGATACATAAAGATAATTACTATAAAAAATGACGAACAGACATCTTTTATTAACCGAGTTATAAACAATTGTTTTTATAAAAATGCTAATTTTTCTAGTTTTTTTTATTATCTTGATTGCCCTGAAGGGATTTTGGCAAATTTGACACTGCTTGGATATTGACAGATATATAAGGATAATTACTAAAAAAAAATGAAGAACAGACATCTTTTATTAACCGAGTTATAAAACAATTGTTTCTATAAAAATTCAAATTATTCTAGTTTTTTTATTATCCTGATTGTCCTGAAGGGATTTTGGCAAATTTGATATTGCTCGGATGTTGTCAGATACATAAGGATAATTACTATAAAAAATGAAGAACAGACATCTTTTATTAACCGAGTTATAAACATTTGTTTCTATAAAAATTCAAATTTTTCTAGTTTTTTTTATTATCCTGATTGTCCTGAAGGGATTTTGGCAAATTTGATACTGCTCGGATGTTGTCAGATACATGGGGATATTTGCTATAAAAAATGAAAAGCAGACATCTTTTATTAACCGAGTTATAAACAATTGTTTCTATTAAAATGCAAACGTTTCTATTTTTTTTATTATCCTGATTGTCCTGAAGGGATTTTGGCAAAATTGAAACTACTAAGATATTGTCAGATACATAGGGATAATTATTATAAAAAATGAAGAACAAACATCTTTTATTAACCAAGTTATAAACAATTGTTTATATAATAATGCACTAATTGCAAGATTTCAAATTATCCTGATTATCTTTAAGGGATATTGTTAAAATTTATACTGTATAAATATTGGCAACTGTATATGGGTAATGTATTTAAAATATAAAAGAACAGACATCTTATATTAACAAAGTTATAAACAATTGTTCTTTGAAATATATATTATGTTTCTCAATTTCATATTTGGCGCTTCTTTTGTCAAGGTCAATATTCAATGACTCAATTGTAATTTGATATACCCTTTTAAACATTGTTGTCTCATTATTTAACAACAATTTTGAAAAGAGTAATGATATGTGTTGAGAGTATGACTGAAATGAGTATACAATGGTGTCATATATGCACGCCATCTGTGCATACAATGAAGTATACACAACAAGGTTGTGAGAACTGATAGACAATAAGTTGGCAATACTAGATAGAGCATAAAAAATAAATGTATAATGTATTTTGCATATTGTTATAAATAAATACTAAACATAAAAGTGTAAACAGTTTTAATATTAAAACACCCCTAAATACGTTACATGGTGGCAGCGAGTTAAAAGAACTCACAAAACAAAAAGTAGGATGGAATTTCATGGTCCAGGGACACTTAACCTACAAAGCGGGAATGTGGCTGAAAATTGGAAACAATGGCGGCAAAAGTTCGAGTTGTATATGCTTGCAAGTGATAAAAATGGGAAAGCTGAGAAAGTAAAAGTAGCAATCCTACTCAATCTCATTGGAGATGAAGGGCTCAGTGCGTATAATACGTTTGAGTTCCAAAACCCGGAAGACAAAGATAAGTTAAGTGCAGTACTTAACCAATTTGAAGCATATTGTGCCCCCATAAAAAATATAGTATTTGAAAGATTTAAATTTTTCAGCCGAGATCAAACGCAAACTGAAACGTTTGACCAGTTTGTCACAGATTTAAAGAGACTGGCAGCGAATTGCGAATTTAAGGAAAAGGATGAGCTGATACGTGACAGGATAGTATTAGGGATAAAAGATAAAACAATACAAGAAAGGTTGCTTAGAGAACCAAATCTGAAACTAGACAAAGCTATATCGTACTGTCGTGCAGCTGAATCGAGTAGAATACAACAGAAAGAAATAGAGAAAGCAGCAACAGTATCAGCAGACGCTATTAACACGAAAAAAGATTACAAGGGGAAATCTGATAAGAAAAATAAACAAATGGCAGCATGTTCTAAATGTGGAACAAAACATAACTATGGGGAATGCCCAGCGTATGGCAAAGTTTGCCACAAGTGCAAAAAGAAAAACCACTTTGCAAAGTACTGTAGGAGCAGACAGGTACACACAGTTGATGATGAAGATTGGGCCACAGCAACAGAAACCACTGAGGAAGATGACAATAAGTTAATATGGTCGGTAAAACAACAGAATAATGTCGACAGTATAGAATGGAGAGAAACATTAAAAGTGAATGGTAAAAATGTTACATTTAAACTAGATTCGGGAGCGGAAGTAAATATAATAAATGTAAAAGAATACAAACGGTTAAATAGTAAAGTGAGTAATACGTGTAAGCAACTAATTTCATACTCGGGTCATAAAATTAATGTAAGTGGAGTGACTAAATTACAGTGCACACATAAAAATAATACGGAAACTTTAGAATTTTATATCATAAATAGTCCGGACGCTCAAAATATATTAGGACTAGAAGCGTGTGAGAGTTTACAACTAATTAAACGAACTGATAATATAAATATAAACAATCATAAAAATGTTAGTAACACAGACACAAGCAATATAATAAAAGAATACGAGGATGTATTTACGGGTGTCGGTAAATTAAAAACTGAATACTCAATTAAACTAAAATCAAATGCGGTTCCTAAAGTTAGTGCGGCACGGAAAATACCACTGTCGTTAAAAGATTCCGTTAAAAATAAACTGAATGAAATGGTCGATCAAGGACTTTTAGTTCCGGTAAATGAACCAACCGAGTGGGTACATCCGATAGTCATAGTGTCAAAACCTAATAAAGACATTCGAATATGCATGGACCCGCGGGCTTTAAATGAATATATAAAAAGAGAACACTACCAGTTACCAACGACGGAAACAATCTTCGCGGAGCTAAATGGTTCATCTGTCTTTTCAGTTTTAGATGCATCCACGGCATTTCTACAAGTGCCTCTAACGGAAGACAGCTCTAAATTATGCACGATAGCCACACCATTCGGACGTTTCAGATTTACAAGAATGCCCTATGGTATCAGTTCAGCTCCGGAGATATTCCAGAAAGCAATAAATAAAATCGTTGAGGGATTGCCAGGCGTCCTCACTTACATGGATGATATATTGATATATGGATCAAACAAGGAAGAGCACGATGAGAGACTAAAAGCAGTTCTACAACGAGCCCGAGAACAGAACCTAAAGCTAAGTAAATCAAAAATTCAGCTAGCAGTAGATAAAATAACCTACTTAGGTCATAATATATCAAAAGATGGTATATCGATTGACCAAAGGAAAGTTAAAGCTATTGAGAATTTAAAAGCTCCACAAAATAAAACAGCTTCATAGATTCTTAGGATTAATTACCTATCTGGGAAAATTCATTCCCAATTTGTCAGAAAAAACAAGCCATTTAAGAAAATTGTTAAGCAAAAACACGGAATGGATATGGGATGAAAATGGACCAGAACAAGAAAGTTTTGAAATATTGAAAAATTTGGTTAGTACAGCACCGGTACTATCATATTTCAATCCAAAAAAGAAAACTACAATCTCGGTAGATGCAAGCCAACATGGTTTTAGGCGCGGTCCTGCTTCAAGAGGGACATTCAATTGCCTTTTCATCTGTCTCGTTAAACCCCACACAGCAGAGATACAATCAAATCGAGAAGGAACTTCTAGCTATAGTTCATGGATGCGAACACTTTCATTACTATGTATATGGGCAAGAAGTAGAAGTGGAAACCGATCATCGACCATTATTAGCCATCGTTCGGAAACAAATTGAAGATCTTACACCCCGATTGCAGAGATTAGTATTGTGGCTAATGAGATACCGTGTTAATTTGAAGTATGTTCCAGGAAAAGAAATATTAGCAGCGGATTGTTTAAGCAGAGGTCCACAAAAGGAGAAAATCGATACAAGCTATTTAGATGGAGAAAATGCTGTTGTACATCTTATCCTAAGTACTTCAGAAAATAAGCTAAACAGATTAAAGAAAGAAACGCGAGAAGATCAAACCCTAAGCCAATTAAAGGAATATTGCGAAAAAGGTTGGCCAAAACACATAAAATCTGTAAAACATGAACTAAAAGCTTATTGGAACATCAGACACTCCATCTATCCTAAAGAAGATCTATTGTTTGTTGGCACAAGAATAATCATACCAGGAAGCTTACGCCAAGACATACTGAAATGTATTCATTCCGCTCACCAAGGGATAAACGCATGCAAGGCAAAAGCTAGAGATGCCGTCTACTGGCCGAGAATAACCAAAGATATTGAAGACTTGGTAATGAACTGTAAAATTTGCCAATCATACGCCAGAACAAATACAAAAACACCATTAAGACCACATGAGGTTCCTGAATTACCTTGGGACAAAATAGGAATTGATTTTAAATCATATCAGGGTCAAGACTTTTTAGTAGTAGTGGACTACTTATCAAAATTCGCCATAGTGAATAAATTACCGAACAAAGTAGCACTAACGGTAATATCATGCTTGAAAAACATATTCACAACTCATGGCTTACCGTTAATGATTTATTCCGATAATGGACCACCTTTTAACTCAAAGGAATTTCACGAATTTGCTGAAAAATACGACATTGAACTTAGAACTAGTAGCCCATCTTACCCTAAATCAAACGGTATGATAGAGAGGCATATCCAAACAGTGAAAGGTCTATTAACCAAAGCTGGGGAAGCCAATTCAGATCCACTTTTGGCTATACTAGAGTACAATACAACACCTAAAAATAACATTCCAGCTCCATGTGAGATACTTATGGGCAGGAAATTAAGAACCTTACTTCCTGTATCAAGACAATTATCTAGACCTAAATTTGAAATTGAAGAAACAAGACGAACATTACAAAAGAATCAAGAGATTCACAAGAAATATTACGATCGTAACGCACATATCCTGAAACCTCTTATAGAAAACCAACCTGTGTTAATTCAAGAAGGAATTCGTGAATGGAGACAAGGTAGAGTAAAGAAAATAGAAGACTTTGATTCGTACGTAGTCGAGACACATAATGGGAACCAGTATAGAAGAAACAGAACTCATATACGTCCAGTACCAGCTGAAAAGGAAGAAGGAGAAAGAATAAAAACACCGGAGAGAAACAAAACACCAGAGAAGAAGATAGAAGCAGAAGAAATGTTGGAAGCAGAGTCCAGCATTACAAATCCAGTCTCGATAAACACACCGAAAACGCCCGTGCCAGTAGTTGGACCTACAGGCGCAGCAACACCCAAAAGATGGATAAGAACAAGACCGATTAGGAAACCCGAAAAATTAGATTTGTAATTTCGTTGTATGAGTAAATAATTATCTTTTGTTTTTTTAAAAAAAGGGCATGTCATATATGCACGCCATCTGTGCATACAATGAAGTATACACAACAAGGTTGTGAGAACTGATAGACAATAAGTTGGCAATACTAGATAGAGCATAAAAAATAAATGTATAATGTATTTTGCATATTGTTATAAATAAATACTAAACATAAAAGTGTAAACAGTTTTAATATTAAAACACCCCTAAATACGTTACAAATGGTATATTATTGAATTTTAATAATATTTAACATATTTAGTTGACCTTGGTATTACATTGATGCGCGCGCATCTTACTGTGTTTACATGGGCTACTATCCCGAATCGTCTGCCAATTTCACCGTCATGTTAAACCATCATATTTTCCTTATATAAAATTATAAATCAGAGTGCTCTAATATTTCAGTGACTTTTTTATAAAATTAATATAAGACAAATACAATAAGGTCTATAATTTTATCTAATTAACTTGTGTCGCCGATCTACGTAAACTGAGATCTCACCCATTCGTAAGTAATCGGACACATTCTTTATTTATAAACAATGTCAGATTGCGCCAATTGCAACAAACCAACAAAAGGTGATTCACAAAAAACAACGTGCGATAGCTGCAAGAAGTTAGCCACTTAGCCTGCAATATCAACTGATGATGCAAGCCGTCTTACTCGTACTCGTACGGCTACTAAAACTATTCGTATTTTTTTCGATATATGTATCAAATCGAATGACTCTATTTCAGAACTCAGAAAACTAATTTTAGATTTACAAACTGAGATATCTGATTTAAAACAAAAATTTAATTCTCCTGTAACTAATAATATCAGTGACCTAAATTAACTGAAAATATCATTAGTGAACTAAATGAAAGACAGTACCGAGAAAAAAACGTTGTGATATCTGGTATACCAGAAAAAACTAATGAAGACATAACTCACAATATAACAGAAATTAGCTCTGTTCGTTGACATGCACTGTGTTACACTAGTGTTAACTTTTTTACACTAGCGTGTTCTTTGACAAATCGGGCAGTTTCGTGCAACGTGTTCGTTGATACCCATTTCAGAACTGGGACTAACTTACTTGCACTGACTACCGAGGTAGAGTAAATAGTGCAGAGTGCTGTAGTGGGGATGAAATACGTTAAATGCTCTTATTTACAGGGAAATAACCTAAAAACTAGTGTTGTTTATTAATTTAATACTTGATATGGACATGGAAAATATAGTAATATACAGACGAGAGAAAAAAGAATATTATGCAAGAAAATTAGAACTGCAAAAAGAAAAATTAAAGGTTTAGAAACGTACTGAAGTAATAAATGAATTCATTACTGAGAGAGTTAATAGGTATTTTATCTAAAAAAGATTAGTGTACCTATATATATATTTGAATATGTTAGAATGATTTTTATTTACTATTTTTATATATGATGCAGGTATTAAAGACTGATAATATTTTTAAGAAATTATATTTTATTCTTGTAGTTCTTTTGTATGTAAACAGAATGTGATTGTTTTTATTTTTTACAAATATACAAATTAATGATCAATATATATTTTGTTGCAACAATCTGCAAATCTCATGACAGAGCATGAACTGCCCTACACTTTCTTGTTTTTTGATACCGAAGTACCAGTGTACACTGGTGCTAACCAGAGAAATAGAGGTTTCTCTGGTGCTAACTACACTATTCTACACTGCACTGACACGATTTTCAACGAACAGAGCTATTATTAATGACATTGCACCAAATTCGAACTCGACAGTGACAAATGTACATCGAATTGGTAAACCTAAAGACAGGCCTCGTCTTATAAAAGTGTCATTTGTCGATCCGGATTCCGCTAATATTTTAAAACGTAATGCCAAAAAACTGAGACAGTTTTCCAAATATAACGGTGTATATATTAACAGTGATAAGACTAAATTAGAGCTTGATTATTTCAAACAAATTAAATCAGAATTTATAGTCGAAATTCGAAAATCAAATGGTGAAAAAGACATTTATATTAAATACAAAAATGGTACTCCATACATATCAAGAAACTAGGCTCTATTAATATTAATTCGTGTATCAACATCTTTTACCAAAATATAAACAATAAAATGTCCCCTATCTATACAGCCATGCATTCGTCGTCTTATGATATTATTGCTCTTTCAGAAACATGGCTGCATAATGATGTGCTTAATTCTGAATTTTCTAATAGTTCACATGAAATTTTTCGATGTGATAGGAATTTTACTGCTACAAATTTTAGTAGGGGAGGTGGAGTTTTATTGGCAGTTAAAAAATACTTGAATTACAGTTAAATTAATTTAGCAGATTACAATATAGCTCTACCTTCCTGTGTTGATGTAGTATGAGTCAAAATTCACACTAATTGCAAAAATGTATATATTTTTAACGTGTACATACCGCATAAGAAAAATATTGATGTATAAACATTAATTTTTGAATCACTGAAATCTTTACCATTCTTGAATGATACCAATAATGTCATCCTAGGAGTTTTCAATATATCAGAATTATCAAATAATTCAAATACACCTTTAATGAGATTATTCAACAATTTTTTAAACTTTTTTTATTATAAACAATTCAATCATATCCATAATTCTCATGGAAATATTCTTGATTTGATAATTTCTATAATAATTGTGAAATAGAGCATCCGGATGAAGTACTATTTGAATTAGAATGTGATCATCATCCTGCTCTTACAATTAATATTTCAATTAATGCTAAAGTTAATTATGTTAAAAGAAATGGAACGTTAGAACTTAAATATAACTTCAAGAATGGAAATTTTGCTGAACTATACCATTTAATTAATAATTTTGAGTGGAGTCAATTGGAAATATTCACTAATGTCAATGACGCACTAAATTTTCTGTACTGTATACTTTATGATTTTCTTGATCATTGCATTCCTCATGTTCTATCATCTTATCCTAAATGGTACGCACAAGAAATTATTTCTGATATCAAAAAGAAATTACATTTTCATAAATTGTTTAAAAAACACAACAATATTAGTTTCTACAATAAATTTAAATTTTACAGAACCAAAATCAAAAGAGATATAAAAATAAGTTATCTAAATTTTATTCATTTTGTAAAATCTAAGAAAACTAATTCATCCAATCCCACTTCCATGTCATATAATAATACTACGTATAATACTCCTTCCGAGATAGCAGAAACTTTTGCAACTTATTTTAAAAGTGATCATCTTGCTTCTGGTAACAACAATATACGCGATACTACTTGTACCAGTATTCACTAACATTATAAATTTAAGTCATGTATCCTATGAAGATATTTTAGATAGTATTAAAAAACTTAAATGTAAGCTATCGTGCGAACTTGAATTTGTTTTGTTAATAACTTGACAAATTTACAAAATATTTTGTTTGTTATTTATTATTACACGCTTTTTGTACATTTTATGTATATAAGCGGTGATTTAATGACGATGAGACAATTTTCTTACATATTTTACATATCTTTGCATTTTGCATTCGATTGGAATGAAGATAAAATTGGGAAAGACACACACCGCAACCATACCTTACCCGGGATTCGAACCCGGAACCCTTGGGTCGTGAGCACGTCGTGAGTCAGCTATATTGCTCACTACACCACAAAATAAGAAAATGTAATGAAATAATATATTATTAAGAATAATAAACAATTTTTTAGAATACATAGTATATAATTTCTGTATATATATTTTTTAATAGATCAAAAACCAGTACGATTGAAGAAACTCTATAGCGGTACGATATAAAAAAAACTTAGCAAACTTTTTCAAACATCAGTATACCATTAAGCATAGGTACAAAATATACATAAAATAAATATTGACAAATAGTGCAATAATGCTAGTTTTACAAAAATTAATTGGTATATATTTCGATTTAGTTCGGTTTCTTAAATGTTGCCATGTCTGAAATACATATTGATAAAATGTAATAATATATTGCATAATAAGTTATAAGTTGTTTTCCGCTATTAGAAATTAAAAGTATTTGAGATTTTTAACATTTAGAAAAAAATATTTTTACATTTTTTCCAATTTTTTCTAGCTCCTAGAATACAATTTAAAACGTTGGATATTTCCTTCCATTTATCTTGCGCATTTTTAGATGTAAAAAATGCTGTATATTTGCAACTTATAATTTAAAGTTTTTCTTAATTAATTCAATATGCATTGGTCGTTGTTTCTCAGATATTTTGGCAATGTTTGTTTACATATTGATAATAGTAAAAGCTAATCACCCAAAAAATAAGGACGATTCAAACAATACTTAACCATCCATTCATTGAAAACAGTTGTGCAACTAGCAACACGTCCAATGTCCAATGCGACGTTGCTAAATATTAGCGTTCGTCTAAAATGCGAATGCGCGTGTGGCGAAGAGAAGGTAGTAGACCAGAAAAGTAAGGTTAGAATTTACTTTTGGCGCGAGTTCATAGTTTGAATTCCTCAGTATAGGTTTCTTATGGAAGTGTGATTTTACAGACAAAAAAAAAGATATTTTGTAAAAGAAATTAAACAGCTCTTGTTAATAATTCGATAGTTTGTTTATTCAGTAATAGATTGCAATAGTTTAAACCCGTGGAAAAGGTAAAGTATGAAAATTATTAGAAATTAAAATGCTTCGTGTAATCGAGAATTCCGTATGTCTTTGATAGTACCTTAATCTGAAGTGAGACCACTATATCAAGTATGAGCAAGATAGATAATTAACTGACAGCTGTTAAGTGAGTCAACCTTTATGTTCTGTAGCTTTTGTGTTTTTTTGAATATTCTTTGTGTAAAAAGTTAATAAATACAAAAATGCGAGTTTTAACTATTGCCGCTATAAATGATTTCTTCGTGGACGACAAAAATTGTGTCAAAAATGGAGAAAATGCTTTTAATTCAAACAATGTGTTGAGTTGTGACTTCGATGCCGAAATGTTTGTTTTAAAGGGTTGTGTTCAAGCAAGGATGCGAAAATGCCAATACGAAGTTATGGTAAGAATATAACTTTATAGAAAATAATAAACGTTTATAATAATTCGTATGGTTGCAGATTTTCTTAAGAAACGACTACACCATCGAGAAAAGTACATGTAGCTGTCCAAGAGGCGAATTTATATGTCACCATATGGCTGCACTTGCATTCCATGCCCATTATAATTTGTCTCGGACAGATATACCTTGCCCTTGGGTTTCTCGTCCTCGACAAAGTCATCTACAAGATGAAGCAATGGCTTTACCACAATATTCTTTCAATTCGGAAGTTTCAAGTAGATGTAACAGTGAAGATATTTTTAAGAAGAGTCTTGAAGATATTGACCACAATATGGGACTGCTTTGGCTCATGGCTCCAGACCCTAATGCCTGTGATGAAAATATTCTTATATATATAGAAAATCTTCTGGTGTCTGAAGAATTTTTGAGTAGTTTAAATAAGCAAGAATTTTTGGAACCAAAATTGAAAATTTCTGAAGCGAAAATTGAAGAAGTTGCTGGGAAAACAGTTGGCCAATCTGAAAATTCTCTTTGGTTGATATGCAGGAAACAGAATAACAGCATCAAATTTTGGTGCTGTACTTAAAGCTTACGCTATTAATAGTTTTCCTAATTCTTTATTTAAAAGATTGGCAGGTAAAATTTGAATAACATTTAACTTCCATGTTTATGTGAATACATTTATCTATATTTTAGGATCATATAACCTCGATGGGATCAAGCAAATTCAGTATGGGCGAAGAACTGAAAAAACCGCAATTATTTCTTTTGAAAAAAAAGAAAACGTTAAGGTGGAACCAACAGGATTGTGGCTTGATCCTTGTGGGTACTTAGGAGCTAGTCCAGATGGTTTCATAGGTATGTAAAAATTAGCTATTGTCTAATACAATTTAGTGAAATATGTATTGTTTTCTCTTACAAGGTACTGATGGTCTGATTGAAGTGAAGTGCTCATATACACATCGCGATTCAAACCTTGAAGAGGTACTAACCAAAAAAGATATAATCTTTTTTAACAATGGTCAGTGGAATTTGAATATGGGCCATGCGTATTACCATCAAATTCAGGGACAATTATATTTGACCAGACGTAAATATTGCAATCTGATACTTTACAGTTCTCAAAGTCTAGTTATTTATCATATTGAGAAATCTGCAGACTGGGAATCAAAACTGACTTTGTTGAAAAATTTTTATTTTGATTATTATATACCATATTATCTGCAAAAATTAGTAAATTTGAATAAACTTGTTTTTCATTATTTCGCAATTATGTCTATATGTGTACATATATTTGTGTATGTTCATGATTTTATGTATACAAGATCTCAAATAAAATCAAACAGAAAATTTTGTAGTTTTTACCTTCCGTCACCTTTAGGTAAGGAAGGTATTGTCTTTGGTCAAAAAATTCGATGATGAGTTTTTAATCAATAAGCACGTTTTAGGGTCCCTAGAATACGAATTTACTATTTTTACGATGATGTCTGTATGTGTGTGTGTGTGAGTGTGTAACAAAATTTTCGTCTGCGATAACTCTAATACTACAGTTACAAAAATTATAATTTTTCGTATACTTCTTCGTTACATCCATATGAAGAGCTGATTAGATTTTGGTTACAATTGGTCAACCGAAAGTACCATCATTTGAAGATTTTAACAGTTTTTCTTGAAAAAACTATGTTAAATATAATTTTTTCACATTTGATGTTATTATAAATATTAAAGAATATTTTATTCTCTATACGATTTGACTGCATTTTATACTTAATATTAAATGGATGTAGAGTTAAAAAATTATAAAGAAATTAAATTTCATAAAGTAGCCATAGCTATGGAAACAGCTACTATATTAAGAAAATTCTGATTGAAAGATGTCAGTGTCAAGTGAAATTGACATAGTGTGTTTGTCTTATAATTTTACTAAAAATATAGGATCTTTTGCTTTCTGTATGGAATTTGTATAAAATACATACAACTGCTTTAAGGTAATGTACAAGAAATAATAATAGTAAATCTTTTATATCTATAGATACATTACACAGTATATAGAAAACGTCACAAAATAATAATTTTCTGTATGAAATTTGCATAAAATACATGTAACTGCCGGAAGGTAATGTACAAGAAATAGAATATTTAATTTAGCAAGGAACTTTCCGTATGAAATTTGTACAAAATACATACAACTGACGGAAGGTAATGTGCTGGCCACATCAGATTTTTTTTATATGCCTTAAGATTAGATTTTCAAATTTATAAATCAGAAGTGGTAAATTATACCAATTTTTTACCTTCCGTCACCTTTAGGTAAGGAAGGTATTGTCTTTGGTCAAAAAATTCGATGATGAGTTTTTAATCAATAAGCACGTTTTAGGGTCCCTAGAATACGAATTTACTATTTTTACGATGATGTCTGTATGTGTGTGTGTGTGTGTGTGTGTGTGTGTGTGTGTATGTGTGTGTGTGTGGATGTGTGTGTGTGTAACAAAATTTTCGTCTGCGATAACTCTAATACTACAGTTACAAAAATTATAATTTTTCGTGTACTTCTTCGTTACAGCCATTTGAAGAGCTGATTAGATTTTGGTTACAATTGGTCGACCGGAAGTACCATCATTTGAAGATTTTAACAGTTTTTATTGAAAAAACTATGTTAAATATAATTTTTTCACATTTGATGTTATTATAAATATTAAAGAATATTTTATTCTCTATACGATTTGACTGCATTTTATACTTAATATTAAATGGATGTAGAGTTAAAAAATTATAAAGAAATTAAATTTCATAAAGTAGCCATAGCTATGGAAACAGCTACTATATTAAGAAAATTCTGATTGAAAGATGTCAGTGTCAAGTGAAATTGACATAGTGTGTTTGTCTTATAATTTTACTAAAAATATAGGATCTTTTGCTTTCTGTATGGAATTTGTATAAAATACATACAACTGCTTTAAGGTAATGTACAAGAAATAATAATAGTAAATCTTTTATATCTATAGATACATTACACAGTATATAGAAAACGTCACAAAATAATAATTTTCTGTATGAAATTTGCATAAAATACATGTAACTGCCGGAAGGTAATGTACAAGAAATAGAATATTTAATTTAGCAAGGAACTTTCCGTATGAAATTTGTACAAAATACATACAACTGACGGAAGGTAATGTGCTGGCCACATCAGATTTTTTTTATATGCCTTAAGATTAGATTTTCAAATTTATAAATCAGAAGTGGTAAATTATACCAATTTTTTACCTTCCGTCACCTTTAGGTAAGGAAGGTATTGTCTTTGGTCAAAAAATTCGATGATGAGTTTTTAATCAATAAGCACGTTTTAGGGTCCCTAGAATACGAATTTACTATTTTTACGATGATGTCTGTATGTGTGTGTGTGTGTGGATGTGTGGGTGTGTAACAAAATTTTCGTCTGCGATAACTCTAATACTACAGTTACAAAAATTATAATTTTTCGTGTACTTCTTCGTTACAGCCATTTGAAGAGCTGATTAGATTTTGGTTACAATTGGTCGACCGGAAGTACCATCATTTGAAGATTTTAACAGTTTTTATTGAAAAAACTATGTTAAATACAATTTTTTCACATTTGATGTTATTATAAATATTAAAGAATCTTTTATTCTCTATACGATTTGACTGCATTTTATACTTAATATTAAATGGATATAGAGTTAAAAAATTATAAAGAAATTAAATTTCATAAAGTAGCTATAGCTATGAAAACAGCTACTATATTAAGAAAATTCTGATTGAAAGATGTCAGTGTCAAGTGAAATTGACATAGTGTGTTTGTCATAATTTTTACTGGAAATATAAGATCTTTTGCTTTCTGTATGGAATTTGTATAAAATACATACAACTGCTTTAAGGTAATGTACAAGAAATAGAATATTTAATTTAATAATAATAATAAATCTTTTATTTCTGCAGATACATTATACTGCATATAGAAAACGTCACAAAATAATAATTTTCTGTATGAAATTTGTATAAAATACATGCAACTGCCGGAAGGTAATATACAAGAAATAGAATATTTAATTTAGCAAGTAATTTTCCGTATGAAATTTGTACAAAATACATAGAACTGACGGAAGGTAATGTGCTGGCCACATCAGATTTTTTTTCTTGTACTTGTAATATGTTATGTAAACATTTGTTATAATTAAGAACGGTAATATAAGTTAATTAAAATTTTTGAAAAAAAAAATTCTAAATGGTACCACAGAAGAATTAAAATATAATTTAAAACCGCTGCTTTTAGTGAAATACAAAAACGATTTTTGAGTGACGTCAAAAATTAAATATGTCAATAACTTTCTTTGTACAGGGACATTTGGTCGAGAGGTAAAGTGCTGGGCACATAAGATTTTTTTAAAAATAACAATATAATGTATCTTAAACTTGAAGATATTGCTTTGTTCGTAGTATAACTTATAATAAAATTATCACAAAATATAAGGCACAAAATAACAAAAAATAATTCTCTAATAAATAATATACACACACAGGCAAAAGTACGGGAACGCTAATAAAAGCTATGTATTTAAAAAAGTATGAACCCTTTGTCTTTCATATTTGTGTTGGTTATTCTGCATCTATCTACAACAAATAACAAATTAAGATATACCTAAATATAGCCACCTACGAAAGATTGAGCATCATTCTTCGAGGTGATAAATATTTCTCCGTCTTTAGTTTTATTAAATATGGGTGTTTTATTCACATTTATTATAGATTAAGGGTTAACAATCATTTCTGCTTTTGTTGTTTCAATTGTAAGTATTTAAAGTAAGAAAACTATTTTTCAAAAAAATGGAAAATTATTTTTAAGTAAAAATTAATAATAATTTTTAATTAAAAAATTTTATATAAGGGAAAATTTAATTTAATTAAAAAACTCAAATTTTCCATTATGTATAACAAATAATAATTATTATTAATTTTTACTCAAAAATAATTTTTTGAAAAAAAAATCCTACTTTAAATTCTTACAATTGAAACGACAACAAAAACAGAAACGATTGTTAACCCTTCATCTATAGTAAACACGAATTAAACTACCTTTAATAAAACTAAGGACAGAGCAATATTTATCACCACGATGAATGGTAATCAATTTATAGTAGATGGCTTTATTTAGGTGTTATATCGTCATTTCTTGTAGATGTAAAATAAGCTACACAAATATGGAAGACAGAGGGGTCATACTTTTGTACATACACAGCTTTTTTTGGAGTTCCCCTAATTTTGCCGATGTGTTTAGTAAATAATTGAGTAGATTCCATAATCGGAATTACAGACATGTATGTATGTATAAATAATAAACATAAGTCTCTATATTGCACAAACAAATATCTAAAGACTAATTTAGTCTTCTGGATCCAAAAGGCCCTCAATTTCTTTTATTAATGGGTTTTGCAAATTAACTAGATTGCAGCAGACTTGAAACACAACTGTTGCGTGTTTTTTCAGTGAACTTGGAATTAAATTTAAAATTCTAAAAGCCTTTATCCTGGCATTAGCTCTCTCCACATGAATTCTACACCTGGCTATGTTCATGGTTTCTATTGCCTCTTCACGTGTAAAACACCTGTTCATTAGAAATGGCGGCATATTCACATGTACTCCTGCAGGTACTAAATCTTTTATTAAAAAGCCTTTGTCCACCATGATCATGTCCCCGGGCGTTAGCTGGTCACTTATTTTTGAAGCTTCATATATTTTTTTATCCGACACAGAACCAGGGTACAGGTCACTGGCATACACAACAACACCATTAGGAGCTACGCCAACTAAAGCCTTAAATGTATTTGCGTGTTTGTAATTGCTGTAGGATTCTTTTTGCTGCTTTATGTTTGTTGGTCTATGTATTCTTAGTTCGGTGCAATCTAAAATCAGTCGGCAGTTTGTAAAGGATGAAAATGAGCTTGGTAAACAAGTTTTCGTTTTTCGCTGAGACGGAATTTCCTTTAAAAACGTTTTATGTAAAGTTTGATGTAATAAATATAGCCAGGTAAAAAAAGTATTTGAAACTGTTGTTGTACTACAACCAAATCTAGTAGCCAAATCTAAGTGCGGTAAGTTCAATCTTAATTTCATTAAAGTTAATAACAGTTGATCTGCTTTTGAGAACCGAGTGACTTTCCAACCATAAAAATATTTGAAATCAAATGTTACTAAATAATTTAATAGCGCGTCAAACGTTTGTTGATCAGGTAGTCCAGTGTATAGAGCCATCAATTTATTGTTGTCCTTTATTTGGTCGTAAGAAAATAATTTTTCTGACTCCAATTTAGTCACCTGCTCTTCCAAACTTTTAACTTTACTCCTTAGCAACACAATTTCCTCCTTTAGCTCATCAAAGGTTTTTCCATCATCTAAACTGCTGGTTGTAGATTGAGATGTTGAAGGTGCCGAGCCTAGTGCCGAGGAGGAAAAGGTAGATTCTTCTGATGATACTTTGCTGATAAACAAAAATTAATATTAAAACATACGAAAAAATACAAATGTTACAGTTACCTTAGTTTACGAGTTTTTTTTTTCGGGGCTGGTAATAATGAATCTTTTCTTAACATTATGTGCGAAAATAGTTGGTGCATTTTTCTTGTCCCCGTTTACAAAATGACAACTGCAGACTCGTGAAGTTTTGGACAAAACTCTATCTGTTCGGCTAAAATAAATGTTGAAATTAGTTTCTGATTAATTAAATTATATAAATAAAACTAAACATTATATTACGTATCATGACAACAGACGTGTCCACCTTTTAAAATCTTCTGCATCACGAGGTACTGCAAAACATTTTGCAACCTTCTCTGTGGTCATGACTGCACCCAGGGGCGAAGCACAACACCATTTTTTGGTAAAATGTAATAAATAAACACGCACTCAATAAACATATAAAACCGGGCATAAAACAATAAACTATTTCAAATTTATGAAAGGGGTGCATACATTTTGCGAGTTTCACGACTTTCTGTGATATTATTTGAAGTATTTTATTAATTTTTAAAATTACATCAGCATATCCCGCCATTCCGTCAGTAATAATATGTCAGCGCAACAGAAGCTATGACGCATACGCCAAAGTTGTATGATCACATCGAGACATACGTTCATCGCAATTTGTAGTGTTGGATTATTATTTAAATAATTATAAATTGTGCACAGTTCATGCGAATATTATTGTACGAATCTGGAGATAAAGGATCGGTCTAGGTGCTACATATAATGATTTGCATAAGAGATTTACTTTTATGAGATTTTTCGGCTTTTAAAGTTGAGCAAAAATTTCCTAGGTAAGAAATACATGGGGAGTAAAATTATGTTCTCAGTGTTATGAACTGAGTTTGAATTTGGCGCCTAAATTTGACCGTTACACTTTTCTGGTCTGTTGAGAATAAGCTTCGTGCTTACGCATCGCATTGTACTTCTCGTTTCGCCTTCGCATTCGCGCGAAAGCGAACGATGTCAAGAATCGAGCCCCAGGTTGACGTAATCTATACTGACTTCACAAAAGCTTTCGATCGAATTGACCATATTATAATCGCGAAACTGCAAAACTATGGATTATCCGCTAATCTAATTAATCTTATAACTTCATACTTAAATAATAGATCTCTATATGTCAACTTTTCTCATATGAATTCCTCTAATTTTACCCCTACATCCGGAATTCCACCGGGCTGTAACCTTGGGCCACTTTTATTTCTATTATTCATAAATGATCTTCTAAATGTATTATGCAATAAAAATTTACTGTACGCGGATGATCTTAATATATACTCTTGTATTTACAATATTAATGATTGTCATCGATTGCAAGAAGACTTTATATATATATATATATATATATATATATATATATATATATATATATATATATATATATATATATATATATATATATATATATATATTACAAAATTGGTGTATCATCAATAAACTAGAACTAAATATTACTAAATGTAAAATAACGTCGTTCTCTCGTAAACATGAACATATTCTTTTTCCGTACACTATATCTGGTATTCCTCTCAATCGCTGTACACAAATAAAAGATTTGGGTATCACTTTCACGAACAAACTAACATTTAATGTACACTTTTCCGACATATTAGCATCAGCAAATAAAATGCTAGGATTCATATTTCGAAATTCGCGCAATTTTACTACTATTGAACCAATTATTCAACTTTATTACGCATTTGTTCGAAACAGGCTCGAATATTGTTCAGTTGTCAGTTGTCTGGAATACGTCTTCTAGAGTTCATTCCTTACATATAGAATCTATTCAAAAAAAGTTTCTACGATATCTGTATTATAAAGCAAACAATACATATCCAGATTACAATATTTCATATGATTATTTACTTGAATATTTTCAATTTATTAAACTTTCTAGACGACAATACTATTGATGATTCTTCGTTTTTAGACCAAATTAATATTCGTGTCCCACCATTTAATACTCGCACCCATCATACATTTCATTTGCATCAAGCACATACAAATATATTGTTACAGTCACCATTATACATGATGCTTAATTCGTTTCATGTGATAGAAAATCAAACTGATATATTTCATGTTACTTTTTCTGAATTCAAAAGGAATGTCCTTGCTTTTAGTGAGTATTAACTTAATTGGTTACTGATTATTTTATTTGTATTACAATAAGACATCTTTGTTATAGTAATTCTTGATCCTTGATGTATTTCTATATATTTTTTTTATTGTGTATATATAATATAAAAGTAATTTGTATGTACTTCTAAATTATCAATGTAAATTTTATTTTTTGTAAATGTTGTTCCTACCACATTTTGGGTTCGCCTGTAAGGCAGTGTATTCTTAATAAATAAATAAATAACCCATTTCTTATTGTTCCCGAATCTAAATCTTCTACATCAAACGACCCTCCCGGTGTATATCTATCTTTTTATTCGGCGTTCCGACGCTGCTAACTGTGTAATAAAACACAAGTTTGTACAATTTTTCTACTTTATCCAGTTCTAGTAATATGGATGTATGAAAAGTGCAAAATACAGATGCCAGTATATCAAAAACATTTTCGACCACTCTTCTAGCTCGGCGTAGGCGGTAATTAAATATCCGTTGCATTGATTCACGATCTTGATGTCCAAAATAACATTTCAATATGTTATTTGACAGAGGAAAAGCATCGTCAGCCACCAAAACGTGCGGTACAGGTTTTTGTCTACCGGGAAGGGGTGAGTTTGGTGGTAGGCCAAGCAAATTATTATTCAAGCATTTTGCAAATCCGGTATTTTTATAAACTCCCCCATCTGATATACGACCTTGGCAACCAATGTACGCATATATGAAATTGTAATTTGCATCTACTACAGCAAAGAGAACTATACTGAATGTTCCTATATAGTTGAAGAACTCATTGCCACTGTGTTTAAGGGATTGTATGACGACATGCTTTTCATCCTATGCATCTTGGGAAAGTTCCATATTCTATGATAATCATCTGCCAACTTCTAACATTCTACGGAGTTTTTGGGCATCTGAAATAAAATAAAAAAATAACTATGGCTTTTGTAAACTGGTTGAAACTTTGTTATTCTACATTTATAAACAACTATATTTCATGATGTAATTATTTGTGTAAAAAACGATAAAAAAATTCATATTTCATTAAACACCTGGGTGAAAATATATTTTTATTTTAGGACAGCGACTCTTCAGATGATGCAAGTCAACTAGAAACCCAAAGTTTGCCTTATGTTATCAAGTGAAATCGAAGATGAAGGTGAAAGATCTCAATTAGCACAAGAAGTCGTTTCTTCCCTGCTCAGGGAAACTCCGAAGACTCGCGTTTGAAATTTTTTTTTTAATTTGTCATTCGGAATAAAAGTGTCTTTGTGTGCCTCGCATGCAATAGTGGTTTCCACTATTTTTTTATTTTTTTATATGTTATTCCTCATGAAAACTTATATCTATTAGAATAAATAAAACATTTTTATTATAACAGGTTTTCTGTAAAAAAATTATTGAAAACAGTATTTTTTGCAACTCGTTTGAACGGCCATTTTTACCGCCCCGGCAGCGCGTAAATGCCCGGCTAATGTAGCCAATGCTTAACAGATGGTGTCTGATGGTCTGTGCTCTCGAGTCAGTAGTGGCGTCATCTGTCAATTGATGGTGTACTAACACTCTCCTATTACAGTTTTCTTGAACAACGCATACAAGTGGGGATGGGAGTTTTCACCAAACAATGTATTATTTCAAACATTCAACCTTTTGCTTTTGATGTTTTTTAGTTCCGCAGCGTGAAAATCTGGATGATTATGATAAAACTGAATAACCATGCTAGCGTCCACTCGTGGAAGGTTGCTACTGTCTGCCTTAATATTGTTCATTTAACAGTATGAAAAATATGATTTACTGATAATAACTTACTTTATACAATATGTTGACGCTGTGCTCGAACGTTCTAAGTTTAAAAATCAATTCTGTAATAATTTTAAGAAATGAAGTAATTGCACCCCCTTGCACTCGTCTCCAAGTTTATAGGAATACTAACTTGTTTACAAAATTTTTTAAAGGAACTTCGAATCTTTCGAGCACGACGTCAAGACAATAAGACTTACAAATTATTTGGAAAGGTAAATTATATCATACAAAAGAAAGTTGTATACTTTGAACCTCAAAATAATAAAAATAACGAAATTTGCTTAATCTAATTAAAAAATTGACAATATCATCACATAAAACAAATAGATCTGCCTGTTTCTCCGTGTTAAATAGGATTACTGAGGATTACTCTAGTAAAAATTATGCCATTTGGCATGGCATGTGTTTGTTCTTTAAGGCTAAACATATGACCAGTATTATTTACTAAAAATTTTAAAGTAATTATCATATATTGGTATGATTAAAATGCAAGGGAATTTGTTAGTTTATTCATAGTTTAAACGAATCGCTCCTGTAAATACTACCAATCATAGATAATTTTATATTAATAATAATAAATTACATAACAAAGAAAAATATTTTTACACACAAAATAGATATTTTTCAAAGGAATAAGTTTCAAGTATACTAGCATACATAATTTATAATTTAGTTTGTTACGAACCTTAGTCAAAAATTCCAAATCCCTCGTCGACTGAACATCTGGGTAATATTTGAATACGCCTTAAGGCTTTCTTTCGTGGAATATTTGTATCCTGGTTTTTCCACAAATATTCTTTTACGGCCGTTTCAAGTTGTAAATAACTATAGGCAAAGGCATAACTTCTGGTAATCCCTTGAATACGCTGTTGGAGATTTACTAAATACCTTACAAATATTTAATCCACGAAATACAATAATCTATTAAATACGTATACCTTAGAAAATACTTTATCAATATAACATACGGCAAACAATAATAATTGTATTGTATTCACAATTTTAACTAGTTTAGAATATCTACTAACCTTCAATATTTTTTAAATATAATGTTCTAATTTGAATGTGCTGCCATCTATTATCACATAGGAAGATATTGAATGTATTTGATGTATGTAGGTAAAATCGAATATTGTAAACTACTCCCATCACACACATATATATTGCCGGATAACATAGAAACTAAAATCGATCCGGACCGTGACGTCACTGGCTGGCAGCGTTTCAAGCGTAGTAAATTGTTTTCATTCATTTTTAAAAAATTGGAAACATATTTAACCATTTAATTAGTGTTTTCAAAAATGTTTTATGATATATTTTAGTGTAATAGTGTTATTTTTCACTATTTTGATTACGGTGGAAACCCCCATTGTCCGACTCACTTCCCTCGTCGTGCTACCTTTCATGCTCACCACACAAAGTATCACTTTTACTCATAATAACACAATGAATATACTATTCTTAGTATAAGTATGTAAATAAAGTTTTTTTTTTTTTCTATATTTACCTTTAATGTAATCCTGAAGAACTTCGATTAGGGCATCACATACCTCTGGTATAATTCTTGATATTGAAGTAACTGATATTTTGGATAAGTACATTAAGCTATGGTAACTGTCACCTCTATATTTTGTATTTTGCTTGGCAATATTTTTGCCAATTAAATTCTTCGAAGTCAAACCTAGGCATTCTCACAAAAATATGAAATGATGAACGGAGCCCCCCGTGTAATCCAATATCATCATTTTGAAGTTCTTTCATGAATTGCGTGGTCCCATTATGTTCTCTTCTGGATAATATTGATCTAACTGAGGATCTAAATAAGTATCTGTGTCGACGTAGTTTCTTTCTACCACTAAAATCATAAATTATATATATATGTAAACCTCCGCTTGCACCGTATTTTTCATGTCCATCTCAACGAAAATACGGGTAGTAACAATAATACTTAATATTTATTATTAAAAAATCATTGATACCTACCTTCCTTCCGAAAACCGCATTAAATACCACCCACACGCATAGAGAAGAACATTTTCTTCGCTAAACATTTTAAATTTTTTAAAATTCTGATAACTTATCAACTCTATTGAAATGGACTGAAAACAGAAACCAAACTTGAACAAAAACCTGTCAAAAACCGTCAAATACAGTCCGCTTGATGAAAACGGAGTTTCTGATTTGTTCAGTCTTGTTTCGATTATTCAAAACAGGAACAAAACGTTTGGTGGAAAACCGGCTTTAAATACTAAAATTTAAAAGTTTTCAATATATCATATCAACATAATTTCCTCGAAAATTTGTTGAGAGCTTCAAGTAAAGTATCACTTCCGATTTATCAATTTAAGTCAAAATCTAATATGTTGTTCACCTTCATATAAGTCTTAAATACCAAATTTTAAAATTTTTGGAATACATCATAATATATTTTTCACATAAATCTGTTCAGAGCTTCTCTCAAAATCTAATATGTTGTCCCCCTTCATATAGAAGTCTCAAATACTAAATTTGAAAAGTTTTGGAATAATATATTTTTTACGAAAATCTGTTCACAGCTTCAAGTAAAGTATTACTTCCGGTTTATCAATTTTAGCCAAAATCTAATATGTTGTTCTTAGAAGGCTTTAAATACTAAAATTTAAAAGTTTTCAATATAGCAACATATTTTTCTCGAAAATCTGTTGAGCTTCAAGTAAAGTATCACTTCCGGTGTATCAATTTAAGTCAAAATCTAATATGTTTTTCACAAAAGTCTTAAATACCAAATTTTAAAAATTTTGGAATACATCATTATAAATTTTTCACGAAAATCTGTTCACAACTTCAAGTAAATTATCAATTCCGGGTTATCAATTTTAGCCCAAATCCCCTTCATATAGTAGTCTTAAATACTAAATATGAAAAGTTTTCTATTATATCATAATACAGGATGTAACAGCTAAACGAGCTACCGCAGTTAATTTCTATACTATTAAAGATACAATAAAATTCTATTAGACAATCTTATAAAGACCAAGGGGAACATCTGACTGAAGAAGAAAATATTTTTTAAACCCAGTATTTTTTCTGAATCCATCCCTCCGTTTATTTTGTATCCTTACATAACAAAAATATTAAGAGAAAGTAAGTTGAAATTTAAATAAATTTGATTTTAAGTCATTTTTTAGTAGGCTATGTATAAAAACAAAAGCTGCTATTTGTCAATTTGAATTATTTAGGATAGAAATCAAATAGAATACTGTTCTTAATTCAAGTTCATTTTTTTTTTCATACATACTCTACTGAAAAATAACTATTAAAATCAAATTTATTTAAATTTCAACTTAAGTTTTTCTCAATATTTTTATGTAAGAATATAAAATAAACAGACGGTTGAATTCAGAAAAAAAATATGTTTCGAATGGGCCTAAAAAATATATATCATCCCATTTAAGAAAGTATAAGTTTGTATTGTAACTTGAGAACTACTGGGTTTAAAAAATATTTTCTTCTCTAGGCAGATCATTACCTCTCTTAACTTCGGTATGGCGAGAGGTAAAACTTGAAAAATAGTGGAAACCCTCATTAATTCTAGAGGAAGAGGAGAATGGGATTTTTAACTGCAGATGCAGAAGGAATGTGGCTTTCGTAAAAATTGCTACTGCTTTAGAAAAATTGTACACAAGAACTTGGACATATACAGAGTATATTTGAGGTTACTTTTTATATGACTTGAATTCGTATTTCAATATAAGTTCCGAAGAAGTTATTCAATTAAATACCTTTGGAAAAGCAAAATGTAAAAAGATACTTACAATTTCAGGCATAAGATATTCTACTTGAGTAACAATTTTGTTGTCCACAATATTGCATTCGTTATCATTTGAGCACATAAAGCACAAATCAATCAAGGAACGCATGTTTAACAAATTTTCTAATTACCGTCACTAAACAATATCTGCAATATATTTATTTGCAAACAAATAATTTGTGGTAGTTCGTAGTTACGACAGGACAGGTTAACAACAACACAGTTTGATTTACCACGAAGGTAAAGGTAGCTAGCCACCTAGCGGAAAACTTGTGAAGATTGTGAACAAATTGGAAAATGGTTTATTTATATTAAAACTGGAATTTTTTTGATAGGAACATCAGACCGGACCGGTAGTATTAGTATTTACTCAGAATTTTAGTCACCCTTACTAACTAATTACCATGGCTACTATTTAAAAATACATTGGAATGGGTCGTTGTTGGAATAATTAAAAAACAACTGTATTTGTTATTTTAGTCATAGCTTAATCACTCCTGATTAAGAGTAAATACTACCAGTATTAGTTTTTAAAATATTTGTTTTTAATGCCCTTAACATGAATGTGACACATCTAATACTCTATTACAAATAATTCTTCCGTCTGTTATTGACCACGAAAGTTATTTATATTTTGATATAAATCAATTATTTGTGAACTCCATTATTCAACTGAAAATTTATAAGAAAATCGTGCCGAGCCCGGTGTTTCTGTCAAGGACGTTCAACGTTGTAAAAAATAAGCCAAAATCTAATATGTTTTTTACGGTTTTTCACAAAAGTCTTAAATTAATTAAAAAAAGTCGTAAATTAAGCTTTATATTATTACAGAGTCATCTATGATACAAATTGTAATACAATCATATTCTAACCTCTACAGATATTTATGAGATTTGTGAGAGTGGTGACAGTTTTCACGGGCCGCAGAGAATTGAATTTACGTACGTGGTCGTGGTGTAATATTTGGTATGTTTCAAGTATTATTATATAGGTATGCAAATATAATATGTTTTTTAATGTTTATCTTTTGCTAATGTTGCGTTATATATTTTCAGAAGTTCTTCGGTGCAAATACATACATTTAAAAGTTTCAACATTCTTAGTATTTCGCTGATATTTATGCATTTCCAAACATCATTTCTTTCATGGCACTTATCCTGAACTGCCTTGTTTAATTTCTCTTTACCTTTAGGAAAACATATCAAGATGTTTATAAAGGACACTTGAAGCGTGTATCAACTCAGTTATGTTGTAAGTATATCAAGTTACAAATTTTGGTAAAAGTCTTATAGTAATATTCAAAAAGTTCTTTATCGTATTTATAACGAAAGCATTTACTGGTGTTGTGATAAACTCCTACCTACAATATCAAAAGTTGGGCAAATAGTATATTTAATAATGAGTATCGAAAGTGAAAAATATCACGCGAAAGAAAACACGAGCAGTTCGATATTACTCTCGAGAGAGTTACGAACACTTTTTTTTAGACAACCACAATAGTTATTTAAGTATTAAGGTCAATAAATGCTTCTTACCAGTTGAGATTTTGGAGATTGAGACGAAGTCACGATCTCCAATACATAAAGAAAGGTTTGAAAATTATTGTAACATTAAAAAATTTTAATTGTCATTCTAAAGTAAGCTTTGATCATTGTTTTTTTTTTTACTTATATACTGTCATGGAAACCCAATCGGTAAACATTAAAAAAAAATCTATCGTGAAAAATGGTTTGCCTATTTCATTTCATAACGAGTATCGAAGGTGAGAAATATCGTGCGAGTGTGAATACGATATTACTTTCGAGCGAGTTACGGCCACAAAGAATAATATAAGTATTTTCAAGAATTTTATTTCAAATGACACGTCAATACCTACTGCTTTTTTGAAACAATCAAACAAAGCCACGCTGCCTGGCAATGTTGATTTGGTCTCATCATTGCGATAATAGTACGATATTCATATCATGCTTAGTTGAATGATATTTTCAACTTTTTTAAGTAGGCTACTGTTATATCTATTATTCTCTGAAGTGGTCGTTTAAAAAATAAGTATTTTCAAGAATTTTATTTCAATATGCCTACTGATTTTTCAATGAAACCCCAAAAAAAGTTATATAAAGTTGAACTTTGTGAACGCGAAATAGAAAAAAAAATGAGATTTGCAAATCAAGGATATTTAGTTGATAAAATATACCTACTCACCTTCTTATCGTATGAGAAAATACATAATACAATAGCACTCTGAATTAATTTATGTAACTACTAACTCGACAACAAAATGGGGACTTATGAAATTGACGTCTCACAACACACATTTTCCCCTCCAGTACTATATGTCTTTAGAAGAAGACGGCAGGCTCGAAGAAAGAGATAGTTTTGTTTAACCATGGAAGGTATCTAATTTTGGTTTTTTGCTTCCATCTTAAAGACTATGCGCTTTATCAAAAAAAATATTATATACAAAATGAAAGCCGATAAAATTTCCTACGTTCTTGCTTTTTTAAGTTTTTTTCTATCTTTAACCTTTTATGAAATATCTGGTAACAAATACCACAAATTTTCTAAAAAATATATTTTTCCTGGCGCTTTTCGTTAAACTTTTCTCTCTAGCACCTCATCTCTTCGGTTTACAGAAAAATTCCCATAAAAGAAGTTGTAGAGGATTAAATTTCCTTCAAAATGATAGACATTTTCTATTTTATCTTCAACCGAACAACAGTTATGGCAATTTGATTTTTTTGGATAAATTTTGAGTTTCCGCTGGAAGACTGTACATTTAGTCTAGGGGCCTGGAGTACGCGCTTTGGAAAGTGTGCGTCTATGGATTTTCTCTTCGGATTATGTTTACAAGGTTGTTAGAGATAATTTTATCTTGCTCACAAGATCTGTAACCCGTCAGTTTCTTTCAAAATACCCGCCAAACATATATCCGTTTTAATGCATTATGTTAAAATAAAAATAGGCAATTTATGTCGAATACTATCATGTTTGGTATCAAATTAAAACTCTAGGTACTGCCAATTACTATACAGTGTTAGTTATGTAAATTGATATGCATACCGGGTGATCGGCGAAAGTCCGGCACCAAGAATATTTCGTTTATTTTGAGTTTTAGATAAAAAGAATGTTAACAAGTAGAGTTAAACTGCACAAAGGGGCTTATAAGATGATCGTAGTAATAATTTTTTTGTCACTTTCGGTTTTAGCGGAAATGGGTACAACTTTGAATCTATCATAGGAAATCGGTATTTTTTGTCAGAATTTGCATAAAATTAGTTTCAAAACGATAGAAGCAGAATAGTTTTATTTTAACCATTTCAAAATGGCGACCATTTATTTTTAAAATATGTATTAATATAATTCCATATAAAATAAAATATAGCAAGCAAAGTTGTACCATTTCATGCATATCAATTTACATAACTAACACGGTATAGTAATTGACAGTACTTAGAGTTTTAATTTGATACCAAACATGATATTATTCGACATAAATTACCTATTTTTACTTTAACATAATGCATTAAAAGGGGCATATGTTTGGCGGCCTTTTTGAAAAAAAGACTGACGGGCTACAGATCATGTGACCAAGATAAAAACGTCTTTAACAACCTTATAAACATAATCCAAAAAGAAAATCCGTACACACACATTTTTAAAAGCGCATACCCGAGACCCCTAGACTAAATGTATAGTTTTCCAGCGGAATCTCAAAATTTACCCAAAAAATTCAAATTGCCATAACTGTTGATCGGTTGAAGATAACATAGAAAGTGTAGATATCATTTTGAAGGAAATTTAATCCTCTACGACTTCTTTTCTGGGATTTTTTTTGTAATCCAAAGAGATGAGGTGCTAGAGAGAAAAGTTTAAGGAAAAACGCCAGGCAAAATATTTTTTTTTTATAAAATTTGGGGTATTTGTTAGTACATATTTCATAAACGGTTAAAGATAGAAAAAAACTTGAAAAAGCAAAAGTCGTAGGAAATTTAACGGCTTTCATTTTATATATAATGATTTTTTTGATAAACCGTATAGTCTTCAAGATAAAAGCAATAAACCAAAATTAGATACCTTCTCGGTCCCCTCCTACACCCCGCTCACCTACTATGTTCGGGGACTTTTAGTATGTTTACCTCCTAACGACTCTAAACAAAGCCCTGAAGTCAAAAATTGTGAAACCCCCCATGCATTCTACATCCTCCTTTTCAGCGTTCGTTGACTGGACTATTACATTTACCATAAATGTTATGTTTATGATAAAGGTTTCTTTAATGAGTATGAAAATCATATTAATACCATATATTTGTAGACTTTTATCGTTGGTTTGAAGACGAAAAATAAAAAATTGTATAAAATTGAAAATTTCAATTTTATTTATATATAAAATCATTAATAGACCATTTCAATTTAAATAGTAAGAAAATGGCGCCAAAAACTGCCAGTTGGACGATCAAACGAAACGTCGAAAATATTGCAGTCATTGAATTACCTGTATTCTCGTTGAAAACTTGCATCATTGGACCTTTTAGTTTCAATAAAGCTTTTGTAACTTATTTCGATAAGTTTTTTTAAGTAGGTAGTCTGAGATTTTTCTCGCATTTTACGTCTATTTTTTTAGAAAAAAACGCCACGGGTCTCATTTGTTCTTACTATGCGCAGATCCCCATTGCGCATATCTTCTATCAGTGGTATTCTACTATCTACTATCTCTACTAGAGGTGACTGTTAGTTTTTATGGTTGATGTTATTCTACTGTCGGTAACTGAGCGTTGCTAACAAAGGATGCTCTCTAAGCAAAATAACACATGGCAACACTGTGTTAACTGTCAAAGTTGAAGTTTAATAATTGTAACTTACAGACAGGCCTATTCTACTAAAAAAATATGTATCGTTACGAGTCGTTACCAGGCGACATGTAGTTATAATAACGATTTTTGCAAAAACCCTATTCTACTAATTTATTTATTGTTACGTATCGTTATTTTGTCGTTTATGAACGACAAGTTCACATGCCTCATAGAAATCAGTAGCAAGGAGGATATCAGTAGAAAAGGATTCATATGTGGTATTAAGTCAATCATTAATAAAAATATCATTAATAGAAATCTGCAATATTATTGTTGCTTATTTTATAGACATATAACTATATCAAATTTCATACGGCGCAGGTAGATATGGAGCGTGTAAACTGTAAAACGAGGCTGATGCCCGTATGCACCAACACTCAATAAGGCTTAGGGATTCAATAATTTAAGTTAATGAACAAATTGCAATTCACCAACATTACCTAGCCTTATTGACCCAATAAATATGTAAATAAGTTACGGATTTAAATTTCATTCGATGTTATTAAATCAATAGAGAACTGTCACCTGTCAAACGAAATATTGTAAATATTTTGTTCCTCGTTTATTACATTCATAAAAGGTATTTGTACAAATATGTAATATAAAATTTGAAAGCAGTGATTACGTGTCTAAATAATTTTTATTTCGTAGTATAAATTTTTATACCAAACTTCTGCATTCATCAGAATCTTAAAATGAGGATGATTTGGAACAAAATAGAATTTCCAGAATCCATAGTTTTTGACCACGAACAAATCTTTTTGAAGATTTTGACGAAATTGATTTTAAAAACACATTTCGTTTATCGCCATTATAAAAATTATCAACAGCTTGCAATCATCATCTTAAAAACAAGCCAGTTTCACCGATTAATCAGTTATTGAGATACTAAACTATGCTATAGTCAGAAAAATTGTCCAAACTATAAATATCGTAATAATGACAAAGCGGCATATTCATGTATCCTAAATCCCAATCAAAAGTTTAGTTTGTGCACTGGGCCGTGATTATATAAAAATACCGACAAACCATCGATCACAACAAAATATTGTGGAAAACTTTTATAAAATTGCTGGATTTCACGGAGTGATTGGTGCTTTAGATGCACATATATTCGGGTGGAATCTCCAGGTGGCGAACAAGCAAAAATATTCAGAAATAGAAAAGAATACTTTAATATTAATGTCCAAGCTGTATGTGAAGCTGATTTAGTTATAAAAAATAAATTCAAATAAACTTTATTAATCGCTCAGAGACTCAGATGATTTGGGAACATACGCGTGACTTATATGCCTTACCTCCCCTCTTCCTGGTCTAAGATAGAAACAGTTGTATTAACTGAATACACAAATGTAGCGCAGGAAAATTAAACATAATCCACATATAACTTGCATTGACTTGTATCCACGTCAACTGGGCGGTTACTGATTCAGCACGTGTGTGCTTTTTATTTGTATGTATTTTTAATTAAACACGTAAGTATAGTATAACCACAGTTTTCTTGTTACACACGTGTATTTTACCTCTGAATGTCATCAAAAATAATTCGCGGTAAAAGCCAGGTGTGCGCATAAACACTATCAAATGAAATAACTACGTTGCGTGACCTAGTTATGCCGGTTTTACATTGGGCAACAGTTGCGCGTGCAACTGCAACTTGCAATTGATAGCGACAATAACTTGCAAATGCAATGTTTCTTGCTTTACATTGAGCAACATGCAACTTAAACATTTTTAAATTGTCAGCAACAGTATTACCAAAATTACTTATGAGTAACTATTGTTTTGACATATATTTCATTCATACGGGCATTACGTGTGAATAAAAGGAGAAATAATTTCAGCGTTGAAAGGTAATTTTAAATGTTTGAAATACTCCTATAATGAAATTCAGGGGATATAATTAGAAAAATCTAGGGCTGCATTTTTTTGTTCAAGGGCAGGGTGGGGGTGAAATTTTTTAAGTTCAAAGTCAAATACCTGTTTATTGTTATTTACATTTTTTCGTTCATCGTGGGCAACAGTGCAACGCGGTAATATCATTGTACTGAGCTAAGCTAAAACTATAAATTTTGAAATAAAATCATAAAAAACAATTCCAAACTCTGGTGTGTTGCAAAAGAGTTAACTTCGGTTAAAATTCTGATACTTAAAGTCAGTGAATTCTAAGTGTAATTATTAAAAAACATTAAACGCAATGCGAGAGTGACAGTGAATCAGCACGTTTTAAGTGTGCGCGCTTGTCCGTGCGCCGCAGTGTAAGCGAGCTAAGTCAGTGTTGCCAACTGTGCTGCAAATAAATTTTAAGTACAAGCGAAATACATCAAAAAACAACAGCTATGCAGCAAACAAGCGGTGGATTCAATCTTGTAACGACAACTATAACGAACAACAACTCTGGCAACTACACCAATGTACACCCAACCAATAACAACTACACAATATACACCCATAACCAGCCCAATGGCTTCAAATACTTTATACTCTAGGTTCCAAATAGACTCCAGTCTACGAACACCGAGGCCCATGTCAACAAGCACATCAGAGAAAACTTCGCCTGGAGGACTCCCTTGGCAAACATTTACAAAAAAACAGGGGCCTAAAAGAGCCAGAGAAAAGGAAACCGATTCCTCTCAAGAAAAGACATACAAACGAAGCAACAACAATAATAGAACTGACAGTATAATTACTTCTCATATATACAATACAAATAGATACACTCCCCTCAGCGATGAACCTGCCGGACCACAAAATACCCAAGAACCAAAACCACCACTAGTATTTATACAAGACGTCACAAATTTTCGGCTAATGTTAGAAAGCCTCAAAACGGTCTTAGAGTCAAAAGAATTCATCTGCAAAACACTTTCGAACAACGGAGTAAAAGTTAACACATACACGTCAGAGGGATATAGAAAACTAATACGTCTACTAGACACAAACAAAATGGCGTTTCACACCTACCAGCTACGACAAGAGAGAGCCTACAGAGTAGTAGTGAATAATATCCATCAATCAGTTCCTGCGGAAGACCTAAAAGAAGCCCTAGAGGAAAAAGGGTTTGAAATAAAAAACGTAATCAACATTAAAAGCTGGAAAAGCAAAAAACCTCTTCCTATGTTTTTCGTTGATCAAGCTCCAGGGGAAAATAAAAATATCTGCGAATTAAAACACTTACTGGGCACTAAAATCTCGGTGGAACCCCCACGAAAGAAAAAAGAACTGCCGCAATGCGAGAGATGCCAAGAATACGCCAACCCAACATCAGCCGGTGCGTTGCGAGCGCCGCTCTAGCGGCCACGCGCGACAATAAAGCGCTGATAGGTTTAAACAGAACGGATTGAACGCGTTTTATTATGAATGCAAAATAGTGTCTTTTATGATAAAAACTAATATAATCCCGTTGTGCAATGCCGGTTATTATAATCTAATGTGGTTTAGACCGGTATACATTAGTATTTTTCGAAAGAAAAGTTTAAATGAATGTAAAAAACTGTTTCTTTTTTGCTGTAGAATGAAATGTGGCCAAGTAATTTTAATTGCTTAAATAATTTAATAAGTAAATATACATTTATATTATTTATATACGTAGCGTCATGGATCTCTTCAAATGCAATATCATCACTTTAAACAGATATTTCATAGGTCTCCTTTCCTATGGATGATGTTGACGGAAATTCACCCTTTTTCAAATCTAAAACAATTTATGAATGATTAATTAATGGTATATTTAAAAGGACAGAAAAATAAATAAACATTTTACAATTATTAACATTATTTGTGTCCATTAGTGGTAGGTACTCTCCCACTTTCATGCTGTTCCATTAATCTTTTTCTTCGATCTGCAGATGTCGATGTTTCTGGTCTTCATGAAAAAAATTTTGGATTGTAGTTTTCATTACGAGGGTCATTGGATTTTTTTCCTCTAACAAAATGTGCAATACAGATTGCAGTATACTTTGCTGGAATCATTTCTAAAAAATATATAATAATATGATTATTTTATTTCGAGATTGTTATAAAAAAATTTAGTTAAACCCTGGTAGGCATACTAGAGCAAATTTAATAATAATAATAATTCTTTATTGTATTTAACTTATTATAAAGTATTACAATTGATATTGATAAGGATGAGTCAGTTTGTACCTTACATTTTTGCGTTGCGTTGATGGAGACGAGCTGATAGGACAGTCACAAACATCCAAGCCCCTGCTGGGAATAGAACCCTCGACCCCAAGAACCGAGCGGTGATGGTCGCTTCGAGCACTGCAGAAGCACGTTGCCTCAACTCACTCGGCCACCGAGGCGGCTACTAGTGCAAATACACCAGAAAAGTTTGGTTAGAATTTGCCTTTGGCGCGAGTTCATAGTTGGAATTCCCTAGTATATGTTTCATATAGGAGTTTAATTTTACAGACAAAAAAAGATATTTAAAAAAAAGAAATTAAGCAGCTCTTGCTAAGAATTCGATAGTTTGTTTATTCAGTAATAGATTGCAATAGTTTAAACCTGTAGAAAAAGTAAAGTAAGAAAATTATTAGAAATTAAAATGCTTGGTGCAAGCAAGGATACCGTATGTCGTTGACGCACCAGTAAATAGGACAGCACAATAGAAGATGAAGCATGCACGATCAAAGTAAGACATACGTTCAAAGAATTTTGCAGTGTTGTATTATTATTTAAATAATTATAAACTGTGCAGAGTTCATGTGAATATTATTGTACGAATCTGGAGATAAAGGGTCGGTCTAGATGCTACATATAATGCTTTGCATAAGAAATTTACTTTTATGAGATTTTTCGGCCTTTAAAGTTGAGCAAAAATTTCCTTCGTAAGAAATACACGGGGATTGAAATTATGTTCTCACTGTTATGAACTGAGTTTCAATTTCGCGCCTTAGTTTGACCGTTACACTTTTCTGGTCTATTTGCACCAACGAGAGAGACACTAGAGTGTAGTTTATGTTTGGGACAAAGACGCTAAAAAAGTCTGTCAATTTTGTTATATTGTTCAACTCAAAATAAAATACACTAGTAAAACGTTTAACTTGATTAGAAACTACTATCATTTAATAATACTCACGATTCGAAAAATTGTAAAATTTCAGTTCTTGGTTGCGATATTACGTGCTAGGGCAGCCGGGAACACAACAGACTCGTCCTTCACTTTGTCTTTTCGCGGTAACACTCATTTTAACGCAGTTGTACTTTTAATTTAACGCGTTTTCACACAATTCAGCATGCATCGGTTGTCAATCTGTCAGCGATTTCTTTACGAAAATGACCGCCAGATGTCGAGCGAGTAGTTGATGGGTTGGCGTAAATGGCCACACCAAGGCATATTGTAGAAAACCATATTACTGTGTTAAATGTGCAGTAAACCATCCGACTAAAGAATGCACCAAGAGCAAAGATACACCAGCACTATGCATCCACTGCTCCGGTCCATATCCGGCGAACTATAAAGGCTGCAGTGTCTACCGGGAACTGCAAAAAATAAGAAACAAGCCACTTCAGAACCAAATAAAACTAAGAAATTACGAATCCTACCAGGCAAGACAAAATGTAAGTTTCGCAGAAGCAACGTCTCATAATAGTCCCACTCAAGAAGTAAAAGAACAACAGTGCCAAAGAGAGAATAATAACTACATGGTAACATTTTAAAATAAATTCGAATCAATGTTTAATCAGCTTATGCAGCAAAACACAATGATAATAAATCTCCTCACGACACTAGTTAATAAAACTAATAGTCCAGTGAACAGAGGTCGAAAAAGGGGGTTACCTTACAAAAGGTCGGGTAGTTCTGAATTTTTGATATGTTGTATAGGTGGTTGGATAATGAAAAATCCAAATTTCCACAAATCCCCTTCCTCCGCTCCCTCTGCCATCTTGTAAAAACCACCATAAATCGGCACTTTTATCAGTTTTTCGCCTATAACTTCTATCTGGTGAATTTTAGCGAAAAAAGTTATTTGCCGACTTGTAGAGGATGAAATTTTCTGTCCCATGTCGAGTTAAGAGCACTAAACTTGGAAAAAATACTCGTTTTCGTTTTTTTGTAAATTTACCCCTACTCTGTTGCATTGGTCGTAAAAAGAAATTGATAAATGGGTTTGTAGGTAATTAAATTCTCTACAAGACTCATTATGAGGACTTTTACGCTAAAATGAAGTGTTACGGAGTTATTGCGATGTTAAGTGGAGAGCAACTCAAAATTTTGCGCAATTGTTGCCTTTTTGGGAGCTCCATAGCTCCGTTGCTATGAATCGTGGAAAAACCCTTTTGTATCAAACTTTTAGAAAATTTCATCCTCTACAAGTCGACAAATAACTTTTTTTTTCGCTAAAATTCACCAGATAGAGGTTATAGGCGAAAAACTGAAAAAAGTGCTGATTTATGGTGGTTTTTACAAGATGGCGGAGGGAGCGGAGGAAGGGGATTTGTGGAAATTTGGATTTTTCATTATCCAACCATCCTATATAACATATCAAAAATTCAAAACTACCCGACCTTTTGTAGGGTAAAATCCTTCATTTACTGGACTATAATGTCTAGCGCAACCAAAATTGTACTCTGGAATGCCAACGGACTGGCACAACGCCGAAATGAAGTAGAAATCTTTCTCACACAAGAAAAAATATACATATTACTAATAAGTGAAACTCATTTCACAGAGAGAAACTATTTCAGTATCCGAAACTACAAAACTTATAATACCAACCATCCCGATGGAACGGCGCACGGGGGTACAGCAATACTAATACGCGAAACTATTAAACATATCGAATTAGAAGAATTTAATAAGGAACATCTCCAAGCAACAAGCATCAGAATAAAAGATGCACACGGATCTCTTACAATTTCAGCAGTATACTGTCCTCCTAAGCACCCACTCAAAAAGGAAGACTTTGAAGAATACTTCAACTCACTGGGAAGAAGATCACCTCTGGAAGTGACTACAATTCCAAACATACTCATTGGGGTTCAAGAGTAGTAAACCCAAAGGGAACAGAGTTACGGAAAACCCTACTAGATAAAGGATACACCCATGTCAGCACTGGAAAACCTACATACTGGCCCACTGACCTCAACAAACAACCAGACCTGCTTGATTTTTTTCATTGTAAATAACATCTCCCAAAACTATACAAATATCGAGCCAGGCTATGATCTAATTTCGAACCATTCATCGGTAATACTCACCTTGAGTTCTACCATCATAATGAAGGTAAAAAAAACCAAAATTGTGCAACAAGAAAACGAATTGGACCTTGTTTCAAAAAACAAGAAAAACAAGAAAACACTAATCTCCAAATTCCTTTAAAGACACCAGACGATATTAACGAAGCCGTTGAATACCTAACAATACTAATACAAAAGGCAGCATGGCAATCTACTCCTAACTCTGAAAACAAAAATGATTACGCTCCCAACTACCCAAAGCCCTGCGAGATAAAATAGCGGAAAAAAGGAAATTAAGACGGATCTGGCAACAAACCCGTCAGCCAAATGACAAGAACAAAGTAAACCACATCTCGAAAGAAGTCACAAAGCTAATACAAAAAAATAAAAAATGACACTTTCCAAGACTACTTGTGTAATCTCTCCGCGCTCCCAGAGAACGATTATTTCCTTTGGAAAACGACGAGAAAGCTAAAAAGACCAACAGTGAACAACCCCCCAATTACAAAAGAAGACGGCTCTTGGGCTAGAGAGAACAAGGAAAAGGCTGAGGTATTCGCAAAATACTTCTCTACCGTTTTCGAACCTTTCACTTCGACTACACCATCTGAAGAACAAAGTAACATTGAAGAAAATTTAACATCCCCACTGCAACTATCCCTACCTATCAGACACATCACCCCCAAAGAAATAAAAAAAGAAATCAACTATTTAAACAAAAACAAGTCTCCAGGATACGACCTCATAAACTCAACAATATTAAAATATCTCCCAAGGAAAACCATCGTGCTAGTGACCGAAATCTATAACGCAATACTGAGAACGTTATATTTCCCAGTACAATGGAAATTCGCACAAATAATAATGATCCACAAACCGGGAAAACCAACTCACCAAACCTCATCTTATAGACCTATATCTCTGCTCCCACTCCTATCAAAACTTTTCGAAAAGTTACTACTCAAAAGGCTGAAAATAATGTTGGAAGAAAAAAACCTGATCCCAAATCACCAGTTTGGATTTAGGGAGCAACACTCTACCATCCAACAGGTCCACAGAATAGTAGACGAAATAGAGATCTGCCTATAACTCGGAAAAATAAGTTCTGCAGCTTTTATCGACATAAGCCAGGCGTTCGATCTAGTGTGGCACACTGGATTTATGTACAAAATTAAAAACACTTTACCAGATCAATATTAAATACTACTTAAATCGTACTTAAATGACCGATACTTCCAAGTAAATCACCAAGGCTCCTCATCTCAGATCTACAAAATCAACGCCGGCGTACCGCAAGGAAGCGTCTTAGGTCCTGACCTATACCAGATTTTCTCAGCCGATCTACCCAGCACTGAAAACGTCACAACTGCTACCTACGCGGATGACACAGCGATAATTGCAACACACGAGGACCCTACAGAAGCATCCAAAATACTAGAAAGATCTCTAGATGAAATAGAGAAATTGGCTTCAAAATGGCGAATAAAAATCAACGAAAATAAATCAACGCACGTAGTATTCACCAACAAAAAAGTAACTTGCCCACGAGTCAAAATAAACAACAAAGAGCTAGAAACAAAAGAAAAAGTAACATATCTAGGTATGCACCTTGGCAAAAGAATGGCATGGCAAGAACACATCAAAGCTAAAAGAAAGCACTTGGACACGAAAATCAAAAAGATGTACTGGCTCTTGGGGCGCAAATTACAATTAACACTGGAAAACAAATTACTACTATACAAAGCCGTTATCGTCACCATATGGACCTGCGAAATACAACTGTTGGGTTGCGCTAAAAAATCCAACATAAGTATTATACAAAGGTTCCAAAACAAAACACAGAATGATCATTAATCCCCCCTGGTACGTCAATAACCACACACTACATAAAGACTTCAAGATCCCATATGTCTATGAAAAAATACAAAAATACGCCATAAATTACGAAAACAAACTATATGACCACCCAAACGAACTAGCGCTCAACCTACTAAACAACGAAGAAGACCCCCGAAGACTTAAGAGAACCATACCTCTAGATCTCAAATTTACGCAACATTAAACGACAAAATACAATCTTTATTTATTTAAAATAAAGAGGAACCTCCATTGGGAGCTTACCTCACAAATGATATGTAAATAAAAAATAACCAATTTGCTGGTTGGCCTGAACAGGGCCAGTTGTAAATATTATATTGTTAACAAAGATTTAAAAAAAAATACATTTTTTCATAGAACAAGCAGTTGCAGGTTTAACGCCTTTTCATGTAAAGAAATAAATCAAAATCTTCTCTAACTAATAACAAAATTGTATTCAGATTTACTACATCGAATAATACTCGAGGGACACGCGATAGGCGCGTTCTAATATTTGAATAATAAATAATATAAAAAGAAGTGAAAGCATTGCAAAATTTGAATTTAGAGCTGCATTTTTCAAATTTAGAACTGCAGAAAGAAGCCAGAGCTGCACCAAATTATATCCCCTGATTAAATTTTCAGTGACGATGGTTCCAATTCCCAACATAATATTGAATGTTTGACTTGCTCATCAGTCCATAGTACAGGCATGGTCAATTAATTAACTCGCACAATTTTTCTTGATGTTAATGAATGGATATCAAAGGTCACTGATCAAAATAAATACATAACCTATAAATTGCAGATAAACAAAAAGTTGGCAGTACCGTTGCGCGTGCAATTGTTTGCACGAATTAGAACATGCGCTATTTTCGTGGTATCGGTTGCGGCTATGTGTTGCTTGTGCAATTTTCATATTACACTATGCAATATTGCTGCTGTCAATTGCAAGTTGCAGTTGCACGCGCAACTGTTCCCCAATGTAAAACCGGCAAGGATTGTGGCGTCCTTTGGCGACCGTTTTGAACATATGTAAGTTACCGCTGTCGCGCTGTCCAATCCGCTGAATAGAGGGTTATACTGATGCATATTTTCGGGCTGCCATCTATTGAAATTTTCCTTGTACTACACTTGTGTCTCATTTCATTCCGTTACTAGATTACAAACAAATCGCTGTCACGGTGACAGTTGCAAGATGGTGCCAAATATGAAGCGAGTGTATGGTCTTTGCAATATTGATCCCCGTTATAATTATAAAGAATACATGACAAATATGAAATTCTTCAAGTTTCCACAGCCATCCGAAGACATTGAATTATGTAAAACTCAAATGTCAAAACACAAGTGATAGAAGACAGAACATTAAAAATGGCGATGGTTTGTTTGTAATCCGATTTTCCATCTGAACTTATATTGGCGAAAAAATTCAAAGTGGGTGACGTCTGGTGGCAGATTTGTGAACTAGAGGAATAAGGAAACGTTGATGGCATACATTGAAACGTATGTAATTTTAAACAGGTTTAATTTATATTTGTTGTAAAAGAAAGTGACATATATAGTGTATATTATATTTTCAGGTTTAAATAATGATCAGTAAATGCCATAGGTACTGCTCAGTGCCACAATTCAGTAATTACAAGTCAAAAAGTGTAAGTTTACACTATATCCCAAGTGACAAAATATAATCTTGAAATTTTCTTCCCATATAGCTTTGACATCTCTAGTCGGTTATCTTTTTTCTTTTTTAAAACAGGATGGCAAAATTCTTCTAATTTTATAGCCAAACTATACTGTTTATCATCCTTTTTAACAAGTTTTCCCCTTACTTGTTCCAAACCGGTACAACTTAATTTTTCTATTTCTTCTGCTCTGCAATACACAAACCCATAAACAAATAAATTAATAGCATAATAATAATGACAACTTTTGGTGTAAAATAATAAATATGGTTTTGTTTTTTACTAACCTGTTTATATGCAACAAACCTATAACAATATGTTTGCATTTGCCTCCGAATCCTGCTCTGCAACTAAATTTTGCTGTCCAATAATTTATATTCTCATTTAATAAAATTTCAATCGTATGAGGAACTCCACTCAAATGACTGGCTTTTAAACAAGAAACCAGTATTGTATCTGATCCATCATCTTTTCTTCCACAAAGCAATACATGTCCTGCCTTAAAAACTGCTTCGCTTTCCTTTATAGGACATGCAGAAGCAATGTATTCAAAAATATCACCTAACTTTATGTTAATTTTCTCAATATTAAAACTTTGCACTTTGAAATGCATATTGCCAGCAATACGGAATGAGAAAACTTTCCTTATTCCTCCGCCATCTTCCTACCGTTCGGCCTGCCACCTATAGTTCAGTTTTTTCGCCAATATTGTCGCACTCTTTCTTGCGTGTGACGTCAAAGTCATAACCCTCCATTGCAGTTCACAGGCGTAGAACCCGACACCTGAGTTTCCTGTTCCAGTTTATAGACTTTTGTGTAGTTCTAGTTCAGTCAAACTTTAGAAACCGTATAATAAACTTTAATATAGAATAAATGTAATAAATAAACATTATGTTTAACAAATGATAGTTTTTGGCATATAATAAATACACAATAAAACCCTTTTTAAAATCACTATTTCGGATTTTCGAAATATAACTTGTATTTTTCAATTTAAAAATTCATTTATAAATACTATATAATTTATCAATATTTTCATTTTATCCGCTCTGCGTCGTGACCCAAACTTCCTTCTCACAAAATAAAATGACAATTATGACATTCATTCTTTAATATACTATTGATTAACTACATTTATAATTGGTGTAGATTAACATAACATAATTGTATTGTTATCATATCATTATCGTATCAAGAGATATAAATGGGTTCATTGAAGCAAAGAGTATGGTATCGGTATCATCGTATTGTCATTGTATCGCTAATATAAATCAAGGCTAAATATTTGAAATGTAGTACTTCTTTTTGGCTGATATATGTCTTATGAAAGAAAATTATGTTCCAGACTATCAAGTTGGGAAGAAATCTTGCATGAATCCGTTTTTGCGAAACGAATCTTCATTCGTTTAGCAATTAATAGAAAGAAGCATTCATGGATACCCAACTACACATGGTTAGCACTGATACGAAGGACGACGATACAACAGATTATCAAAATTTTGAAGAAATTTATATTAAAGAAGAACCGCTGGAAGAAGATCGAGGCTGTGAATTTTATGAAAATGAATTGCTTATTGTAAAGACCTCGGTAAAGACGGAAGAATGTACAGCCGAAAGTGATAAACAGATTGACGAAGAACGTGATAACCCAATTACTAATGACATTCCGAACACTGAAAATACTAATTCAAACGATTTTAATTGTGAAATATGTAATAAAAGTTTTGCGCGGAACGACAGTTTGACAAGGCATTTGAAAATGCACAAAGGAATAAAGGAATTTGAATGTGCGACATGCAAAAAATTATTTACACAAAAAGGTCATCTCAAAAATCATATTAAAACTCATATTGGAATCAGAGATTATAAATGTAATATTTGCGGAAAATTATTTACAAGAAATAGTCATCTAAAAAGTCATTTAAAAATTCATGCTGGAATTAAAGACCATCAATGTAGTATTTGCCAAAAATCATTTAAAGAAAACAGTTATCTACAAAGCCATATGAAAGGACATTCTGGCAGTAAGGATTATCAATGTTTAGTGTGTTATAAACTGTTTACGTTGAAAAGTTCTCTAAATAGACATATGCACAGTCATAGTGAGGAAAAGATTTATAAGTGTAGTGTTTGCGAGAAATTGTTTAGCACAAATGATAATTTGCGAAAACATGTTAATATCCATTCCGGATTTAAGAAATTCCAGTGTAGTACGTGTCACAAATCATTCACCCAAAGTGCACATCTAAAAGATCACATTAAAATTCATATTGGAATCAAAGAGTACAAGTGTAAAATATGCAATAAACAATTTACGCAAAGTGGCACTTTATTCAGTCACATGAAAATTCACACTGGGATTAGAGATTGTGTATGTCCAGTGTGTAAAAAAACATTTAGGCGAAATTATGATCTGAAAAAGCACATGAGCACTCATATCCGTGTAGAAGATTCTTACAATTAGATTTCTCATAAAGAACGAAAATTAAAAGAACATTTAAATCTATGTGAACTGCTTCACAGAAGAGCTTGTAGCTTTTCTGTTGTAGTTTTTAAAACTTGTTGACGAGAGCCTAGGGTATTTGACAAATTTTGGGAAAGTTTTTTAAATTGCACATATACACCTAATTATAAGTATGTTCCGTAAATATCCGAAAGTCACCAAATTGTGTTTTTCCGTTCCGAAAATATTCAATTCCTGAAAAGATTTGATTTATAGAACTCGGTGACCTGAAATTGGTGAGTCTGGTTATTCACCGAACTCATCGCGCTCAAAGCACGATGACCGGTTATTTGCAATTTGCATCAATTTGACAGATGGCATTGGTGCTATTTAAAGGTGATTTGAAGTTTATTGTTTGCTTTGTGAGGTTTTGCTATCAAAAATTCGTGATAATGGTAACTGTGTTTAAATTATTGAAATAAAAATTGCTAATATTTTTTACAAGAGTAAATACCAAGGTGCAAGCTGCACACTACGATGGAATTATAAATGATTTGAATAGTGTTCGGAATCATGAATCATGAATGCTTATCTGACGGAACTTGAATATTAAGCTGTTCCGAAAATACTCACCACTTTCAGTAACCAACTACTCACCGAAATCACCGATTACGATTAGTCTGATTTATTTACGGAACATACTATATATATGAAAAATTATTATTATTATATATTTTTTAATCGTTAATACATTTAAATCGGGTTTTTAAATTTTTATTTCAAATTTCCCGCTAAAACGCTCTTGTCGCTTATGACGTCACGATCTAGTTTAGTAAATACTTTGTAAACATAATGAGCCGCGCTCATAACCTTTCACTAAATTTTACAACTAGGAATTACTTACTAAAACAGATTAATATAATACTAGTGATACTGGTGCTCATAAATCCACTACTATATAGCATTATTTTAACTAGTAGTAAAGTATATACTACAACCTGTACTATTAATGAAAACCTTGAATGAAAGAGATAAATATATACAGAATTAAATAAGTTAGCATGAAATGAAATATCTCTTAATACAGGTTCGATTACTACTAAATAGACATAACCTGTAAAATAACAGATTTGACAGTTGTGAGGCGAGAGCAATGAAATGGACCTTTTCAATTTAAAGACATAGAAGATATGCGCAATGGGGATCTGCGCATAGTAAGAACAACTGAGATCTATGGCCAGGGCCGCTCCGTGGGTATTAGGCGCCTTTGTGCTATGTTACATTTTAGCGCCCCTTACCCTCATGATGTAAAATTTGCAAATTAAATTATACTTTTTCTAGATTCATCCTTGTAATCAATAGGTTATAATCTAAATCGTTGGTTGTAATCAACAATTTTACAACAGATTTCAGAATGGACCTTTTCAATTTAAAGAGATAGAAGATATGCGCAATGGGGATCTCCGCATAGTAAGAACAACTGAGATCTATGGCGTTTGTTTCTAAAAAAAATTACACGTATAATGTGAGAATATCTCAGAAAACTTTAAAAAATCTTTTCGAAATAAGTTACAAAAGCTTTAATTGACGTTAAAATATCTAACAATGCAAATTTTCACTGCGAATACAGGTATTTTAATGACAGCAATATTTTTGACATTTCGTTTGACAGCCTAACTGGCAGTTGTTCGCGCCATTTTCTTACTATTTGCAGCGATAGAAAGAGATAGCCGTTAAATTGAAAAGGTCCATTGTATATACATTTGATTCTTTGCAAAATGATAATAGGTATTTAAATATTGGATTTATTGTGGGATTCATTCTTGTAATCAATACTCTGAGTTATAATCAATATATTCGTTGTTGTAATCAACATTTTCATAGTTATTATATTAATATAACAATGCTAGTATAATAACGAACCCATTGGTACAATTATTTTACTTAAGTAGCACAAAATTGACCCCTGTGGTGCACTCTCCACGCTAGCAATGAGTGCCCGTGAGTTGACGCCTGGTAAACGCCCGCACGGTACATATATGTCATCATCATTACCGATATCTGCATACAAAGCGGATTGGCACACCCAGCAATGGGTAATATGCCGTGATGATATATTTATTTATTTTATTTACTAGAGCTCTAATGCAAACAACTGTCTTGAAACGGCGCCTTTGTGCGGGACACAACCTGCCTACCCACACGGCGCGGCCCTGTCTATGGCGTTTGTTTCTAAAAAATTTAGACGTCAAATGTGAGAATATCTCAAATAACATTAAAAAATCTTATCGAAATAAATTACAAAACCTTTATTGAAGTTAAAATGTCTAACGATGCAAATTTTCACTGAAAATACAGGTATTTTAATGACTTTAATATTTTTGACGTTTCGTTTGACAGTCGAACTGGCAGTTGTTCGCGCCATTTTCTTACTATTTGCAGCGATAGAAAGAGATAACCGTTAAATTGTAAAGGTCCATTGCGAAGTGTAAAGTGAAGAAAAATAAGATTATATATTAAAGAAAATGGCAAATAAACGGAGCGTGGGGAAAATTGAGCATACAGTAATGCTTAATGCACATGCTTCATTTTTACCTCTCGCTAAGCGAGGTATTGTATTCATGCTAAAAATCGCATATCCAGATTTTAGTGAATAAGCACGTTTTAAGGTCCCTAGAATCCGATTATAACATTTTTACGATGATGTCCGTATGTGTGTGTGTGTGTGTGTGTGTGTGTGTGTGTGTGTGTGTGTGCGTGTGCGTGTGTGTGTGTGTGTGTGTCTGTGTGTGTGGATGTTGGATTCATGATATCTCAAATACTATAAGACTTAAAACATTTTTAACTACGGATTCCTCAATCTAGCAATAATGGGAAGAGTTGATTAAGTTTTGGTAACAATTGGACAACCGGAAGTAGTAGTTACAAGAAAAAAATCATCTAAATATTATTTATCGAAAATTTATGTAAATACTTATATTAAAGAATGTTAAATACTTTATTCGATAAATATAAATTCATTATTATATCTTCTATAGATTTAGAGATAAAGAAATGCATATAAAATAATTTGATGTAAAAATTCTCAAATCAAACTACTTCAAGGCAAGAAATTCAAATGTTTGTAATTGACACATAAAGGTCACTGTCAAAAATATTTGTATGCCGCTGTCAAAAGTACATTATTATGAAGATTATGAAAATAAAAAAAAGTCAACAACGTAAAAGAATATACGTAAAAAAGAATATAAAAGGAATTTGCGAAAAAATGACGAATATAAAGAAAAGGAAAGTAGAAAAAGAAAATTTCAGGATATTGAATATAAAGAAAATGTTATATTAAAATATTGCAAATATATGTGAGAATTATTTTGTAGTTAGATATGAATATATGTATTTGTATTTAAAAATATTTTTCGTTTTATGCGTACAACCAGGTAAAATATCTGGCGAGAGGTTATGTGCTGGCCACATCAGATTTTTTAGTCTACGCCACATTGAAATATTGATGAAATTTCCTTTGTTGGATTTTAGATTCATTGTCGTAATCAATGCTCTTGGACTGTAAATATCCTTTATTGTAATCAACATAAGAATTAAGAATATTACAAGTATTGTTTGCAATATGATAGTCAGAAAAACTATGTAATAAATATTTGTAAATTTTCCTAAATTCATTTTCTGTATATATTTTCTTTGGCAAGTGATTTTCTCTTAATTCAGGCATCTCGCGTATCTCTATCCATTAAAAAAAAATTATTACGACAATCTTTTAATTGACAGGTAATAGTACTTAAAATAGCAATTGGTGCTACTAATTATCACTACTAAATTTCTCTTTTATTAGGTACTAAGTTATACTTGCACTAGTTTTACTTGAGCGCAAATAATTGAATAGTGAGTAGTTGCAAACATTAGTGGTGCTACTAATAATTTGTAAAAGGTTATGAGCTTGGCTCAAGTTCTTTAATGTTTATCTGTATTTTATTTTCTCTACACATCACTTATAAGTTTTAGAATTCATTTTTTGTTTACTGAACTTCTAGGTCGTAACGTCATGAGAAACAAGAGCCTTTTAGCGGGATATTTAAAGCAAAAATGGAAAAACCCGATTTTAAATGTATTAACGATTAAAAAAATATATAATAATTTTGCATATATAATTCAAGCTCCGAGGAGCAATTAAAAACAGGCCCCTCCTGTACTCTCAAAAAAATGTGTAAATTAAGACTCTCATTTTGATTTAGACAATACAGGGTGTTATGTAAGTAAAAGTACATACCTTAATAGAATGTTGAGATGGCTGCTTGGAACCCAATTCTGCAGTAGTTGAATTTTTAACTCTTCATATAGCAGCATAAGAAGTTCGAGGTGGACCAATGAGGAATAATTCTAATTTCAATGAAATCGAAGTTTCTTGATTAAAAAAAAACACGGAGCTGACACAATTGACATATAAGATCATTAGCGTTGCAACAAATAATAGGTATTTGAGAATTCCATAATAAAACATGTTTATCAACACTGACTCGCTTGATTAATAAAGGAAATTGGCGGTTACGACCAATTATAACTAGACAAAACTTCATTGGGTTTGTTTTGATTTCGACTGGTCAGACAGAGAAACTAGAGATAGAGATATGTCTTGTCTAATCCGAGTATTACTAACTAGAGTTCACCACTGAAGTCACGTAGAGTATCAGTGTCTAGTTTGAATGTCGCTCACTGGAGGCATAAGTGTTCATAGTTAAAATTTCATGGTTACCATTTAAGGTTAACATTAAATAATTTATAAAGTTAATATTAAAGACAAATCAACGTGTCACCCAAAAAACCACTACAACCAGGGCCGGCGGAAGAGGTGGGAACGGTGGGTACTACTACCCACATGAAAATTTTCGAGGTGGGTAATTACTTTTATTAATTTTATTTTCAAAATCGACTAAGAATCTTATTCAATGTTCAAATTACGCGCGCGATGCGCAGTAGTGACGCGACGCAGCATGTTGACATTCCGTTATTTGTCTAATGGACCTTTTATATTTTTATTGCACTCTGACGTCATTTTTCAATGCGCCACGTAGTGAAACTCTTAAGAACTAGAGATGAGGAGACACCATGTTGTCAAGTAAAATGATTAAAAGCATATGCATTTATTTTCGATAAAAAAATATTTAAACAACACAAAAACTTAAATAATGTCTTTGATTATAAAGAAATAATTAATAATGAAATATATATATATATATATATATATATATATATATATATATATATATATATATATATATATATATATATATATATTTAAAGGAAAAAACAACTATTTTATTCTTGTTTATTACTTTCCTTTCCTAATATCAAACTGGCAACTTTATGTGGTGTTTATTTCGCATCTTGTAGAACAAAAAACCACTTTTTCTGGTTCTCATCTCCTTTTCCTCTTGTTTTAAAATATTCATCACAAACGCATTGTGTGAAGTTATTTAATAAAGTTAAGTTTTTTCTTTCCGCCATTTGTAATTTTATTTGAAATGTAACTGGCCTTCTCAATGCGTAAACAATCTACTGCGCACTACATATATGTCATTTTTGTCTTTCTCTCTCTTTTAATGTAAAAGGTCCATGCGTAAGCGGCTTATGGTGAGCATGATTGGAGCATGGGACTTGTTCCCGAGTATTTGCGCTTTATTCGGTTAATCATGACTATTCTAGGATCATCTTGCTCGAACGAGAAAAGCTTTTTCGTTCTACGAAGGGTAAAGAATTATTTGGGCTCGACGATGTTGCAAAATCGACTGAATCACATAGTGATCTTGCACTTGCATATCCAGACTTAGTTGATAAGATCGATATAGAGAAACTGATGGACGAATTCATTTCTCGAAATTCAAAACGACCGTCAGTTTTTGCACTGCAAACATCAAAATGTGTCAAGTTGCAGACGATAGTTGAGTCGAAACAAGAAATGTTAAATAAAGTACTTATTCTACACAATTAACATGTTTTTCTTTAAAAAACCTTAAATCTAATTTTAAAAATCACAGTAGAAAATTGATGGCCGATAAATTTATCGCATGGAAAATTAATCTCAAAGAAAATTGATCGTCAGTAAATTAATCGCGGAGATAATTTAGCGCCAGAAAATTGGTCGCCAAAAACGTACATCGTCATGAAAATTAATGACAACAATATTTACCACATATACCTATTAACTAATAGTTAGTTAATAGGTATATGATTTACTTCAATTTTACTGTAATGAATAAATTCTAGGCTGTGACTAGCGTCCCGACTTCAATTATGACGTATCATAATTGACGACAGAAATGGTATATTTCTCTAAATATAACAACAAAAACCTAATATAGTGCACAAAACTTGGCCAGAGTTTTCCAAGCGTAACTTTTGTGCGTTATTTGTAATTTGTAACTAATTGTAATTCAGTTAATTTGAACAATATTTTTTGTATGCATACATATTCTGGCGATCAATTTACTACGCGATCAATACTTCGGTGATCAATTTTCTGGCAATCAATTTTCCCAGCGATATATTTACCGACGTTTGATTTCAGGACACGAGTGTCATTATTTAATTATTGTGCTAAATTGATGATAGTAATTTGAACTACTATTACTAAATGGCATTCCATATGATTAAATTTGTGTTAAAATTTTTGTAAAAGTTGTCAACTAACATGAATAATGTTAGTATTTAACATATTATTATGTACTACATATTTCTTTATTACTGCATAAGTAAATAAATAATTTTTATATAAATTTTCTAGTTTTCTTTTTTATGGGTATCATAAACAACCAAGGAATATATGACTCGGGTGTCCCAAGCAATCCTTGACCTTATACTAATTAAAACAAAGCTAGCCTTTACTAATTTTTCATAAAATAAATACAATTTTTTACACAAAAATTACTTTTTCTATGTTCCATTAACAAAAAAAGGGGGGATTGGGGGGGAGGTTTTGAGATATTACAAAAAAAAAATTGGTTGTGAGCATCAGTTTTTTTCAGGAAAAGATGAAAATTCCAAACTTCCTGTGTATATAGTACATACAAAGTTATACTGCAGCGGGGTATTTTGAATTTCGAAAAAAATATTTTTTTTACCTTTTTTTGGAAATAAACTATTTTTAATATATTAGCGTTAATGTAATACACGTTGTTTTCACTGCGCTAATAACTAATTTTGGGGGGACTTATTTTTTTTCATCTATATATTAAAACAAAGCACACCCTTTTCGGCACATCATTGGAGAGCAAAATGCTTCAAATAATAGTTACTCCAAATGACGAGTGTATTAATTTTTCTTTTATAAAATTTCCCCAAAAAGCCACCCCTATTTTTTTTTAAAAATTTTACTAATTTTTATAAATTAAATAAAAAAAATTACAAAAAATTACTTTTTCTATGTACCATTAACAAAAAAAATTAAAAAGGGGGGATTGGGGGGGAGGTTTTGAGATATTACAAAAAAAATTGGTTAGGTATGTGAGCATCAGTTTTTTTCAGGAAAAGATAAAAATTCCAAACTTCCTGCGTATATAGTACATACAAAGTTATACTGCAGCGGGGTATTTTGAATTACGAAAAAAAATGGGGAGAAAAAATTTTTTTTTACCTTTTTTTTTGTTAGATTCTGATTTTTTCGGGAAGAGAAAAATTTCAAACTTTCTTTGTATATAGTACATACAAAGTTATAATGCACCAAGGTATTTTGAACTTCGGAAAAAATTGGGGGGGGGGGGGGAAAGAAAAAATGTTTTTAACTTTTTTTTGGAAATAAACTATTTTTAATATCATAGCGTTAATGTACTTATACACATTGTTTTCACTGCACTAATAACTAATTTTGGGGGGACTCATTTTTTTTCCATCTATATATTAAAACAAAGCATACCCTTTTCGGCACATCATTGGAGAGCAAAATGCTTCAAATAAAAGTTATTCCAAATGACGAGTGTATTAATTTTTCTTTTATAGAATTTCCCCAAAAAGCCACCCCTATTTTTTTTTTACTAATTTTTCATAAAATAAATTTAAAAAAATTACACAAGAATTAAATTGGTTTTGTTTGATTCAGATTTTTTCGGGAAGAGATAAAAATTTCAAACTTTCTTTGTATATAGTACATACAAAGTTATAATGCACCAAGGTATTTAGAACTTCGAAAAAAAATTGGGGGGGGGGAGAGAAAATTTTTTTTACCTTTTTTTGGAAATAAACAATATCATAGCGTTAATGTACTTATACACGTTGTTTTCACTGCGCTAATAACAAATTTTGGGGGGACTCATTTTTTTCCTACATATATTAAAACAAAGCATACCCTTTTCGGCACATCATTGAACAGCAAAATGCTTCAAATAAAAATTGTCCCAAATGACGAGTATATTAATTTCTTTTTTATAAACTTTCCCCTAAAAGTCACCCTCAATTTTTTTATTATTATTACTAATTTTGAATAAATAAATATAATTCTTTTTACACAAAAATGACTCACTCCGTTTACCATTAACAAAAAAAAATTTAAAAAGGGGGATTGGGGGGGAGGTGTTTGAGATATTACAAAAAATGGTTTTGTGCGATTTAGTTTTTTCCAGGAAAAAATAAAAATTCCAAACTACTTATGTATATAGTACATACAAAGTTATAGTGCATCGCGGTAATTTACACTTCTAAAAAAATGGGAAGGGAGAGGAAAATTTGTATGCCTTTTTTTGAAAAAAAATAAATTTTCATATACTTATGTACTTATACACATTGTTTTCACTGCAATAATATCTAATTTGGGGGGAAATCAATATTTTTTCCTACATATATTAAAACAAAGCATATCTATCGCCGCACATCATTGGAGAGCTCAAATAAAAGTTGTTCCAAATAACGAGTGTACAAATTTATGCTTAATTAATTTTTCCCAAAAAGTCATCTCCAATCCCATCCTCTTTTTCCCACTAATTTATAATAAAATTAATACAATTTTTTGTACAGAAAAATGATTTACTTTTTTTTTCTTTTTTTACCGTAAACAAGAAAAATTTTAAGGGGCAGTGCAGGGGAGGTTTGGAGATATTACAAAAAAATTGGTTTTCCGAGTATCACAATTTTCAGGAAATGATTAAATTTCAAAACGTTGTGTATAGTACATAGTAAGCTATAAATTAGTTTTGGAGATATCGAGAAAAAATTTTTTTTTGGCTATGTGAGAATCAGATTGTATAGGAAAAAAAAAATAATATCCAACCTTTATATGTGTATAAGTGCACATAAAAAAGTTATGCTCCGGGGGTATTTGCACTTTAAAAAAAACAAAGGGAAAGATTTTTGTTTTAAAATATTTTTTTATTATGACCTTCACGAAATTATACATATTTACTCTACATTAATAACTAATTTGAGGGGGACAAGTACAACAATTACATTTTTAAGGGCAGACATGTTATCATGAATACAAAGATATGTGAAGGTACGTCATCTGATATGGGTTTTTATGTGAAAGTTAAACTTCTCTCACAGTGAAAAAAGTATTTAACAAATTACTCCCAACCTAATTAACCTATAAATCTGAAAAAAATACTACATAAAGATAAACGCAGGATATAACAAGCTACGTTGGCGAATTTTTTAAATTGTTATTTTCATATATAAACAATAAAAAAAAATACTGATAAAAATTCTTCGCAACTAGAATTGCACTGTTACTTAAAATATTTGTATCACATTGTTTTATAAAATTTTCAAATAGACGAGTAATTTGTTAAATAAATTTAAAAATTACACGCGTTGATCTAACGAGCCCCTGACGGTAATCATATTTACTATTTTCAATAAAAGGAAGGGGCGCGCGCGAGGTAATGTAGTGGGAGAAGTGGGTTTGCACTAATTCATTCTTTCTCCCTCTAATTCCAATCTCTCTCATTTCTCGGGCTTTTACTTAATTTCTCACAATTTACCGATTTACTAAGATAAAAATTAAAAATACATTCTTTCTAAGATGTTACAAATTTAATCACAGTATAAAAGCATAATATAAAAAATATAATTATATTAATTTCGTATTATTTATATTATATTTTATAATTTATAACATTGAAACGTTAGAATCCCTAATGCGTTTTGTATACATAAGTATACAGCAATTTACGAGCAATCAGTTATTATTGTTGTCGAAAACAAGAATAAAAAATCTGATATGGCCAGCACATTACCTTCCGTCAGTTCTATGTGTTTTGTACTAATTTCGTACAGAAAGTTCCTTGCAAAAGATTGTATTCCTTGTACATTGCCTTCTGGCAGTTGTATGTAATTTATATAAATTCCATGCAGGTAGTTTCTAGCAAAAGATCCTATATTTCCAGGAAAATTATAACACAAACATACTATGCCAATTGCATTTGACACTGACTTCTTTCAATCATAATTTTCTTAATATAGCAGCTGTTCCCAAGTTATAGCATAGCTGGCTGCTTTATGACATTTAATTTCTTTATAATTTTTTAACTCTATTCATTTAATATGAAGTAGAGATCATAAAATATTCTTTAATATTTATAATAAAATTAAATGTGAAAAAATGATATTTAACATGGATATAGGAAAATAAAGATATCAAATATGGAGCGAACACTCTTTTATTACGAAAACTCTTTCTCTAGTTACATATCAAATACAACTAACTCTCAAATTACTATTTCCAAACTATAAAAATAGTGTATTAGTATATCATATAGGTAAAAATTAGGTAAACAATCACTTTGATACTTGAGAAATACAGGGTTTTGTTTATCAAATGTGAATCCCATAGCCATCTTGAAAGCTAACTTACTATTTACAATGAATTTGTTTAAAATTAATAAAATTTGTAATTTAATATTTTTTTTCTATTTTGGTTCTTTAATATGTACTTTATGAAACCCATTTGGATGTCATAAAGTACTTCTTTATGACATTCAAATGAGTTTCATAAAGTACATATTAAACAACCAAAATTGAAATTCCTTCTAATGATTTCTAATTTTTTCATTAACCACTTTAAAATTTGTAAAAAGGCGTTGACAAAAAATATTTAATCCAGTACGTAACAATTTCAGAAATCAGTGAGGTGGATTTCTAATTTTCATTCCTCTGGTATGTCTTGGATCAATAATTTCGAGAAGCAGGCAATCAATATAAAATAATTTTAATTTAGGAAGCATTTTTTCATCCCAGAATTTATCATTCCGCTCAATTTTGTCAATAATCATTCCTAATGGAGTCCATAATATAAAATAACAGAACTGTTTCCTTGTTATATGTAACTGCCCTTGCACCTGATAACAGTAATTATGGTTAGATTTTAATCTGAAGCAATTATTTTTAAATTCCATATATGTTATTTTTTTCTTTATTATTGCATCTTCTGGTTCAAATTTAAATACGGAAAAAGGGCATTTCACCTCTGCAATACTATCAGAATTTGTTACGCCGTCAGGGCTTGCTCCAAGGTATTGATATTCAAAATGAATAAATAAGCCACAATGAGACACTTTCAAATTGTATTTTGTTTCAAAATCTCGTATTGCATTTGACTCATGATCTACTCCCCAACGTGTAGCACCATTACCGCGGAAATCTTCATATATTTTTTTTATAATTCCACAGCAGGACGTTGTTGATCGCAATTTGCATATTGGACCGAAGGTTGATGCTGTTAATGTAAATAGTCTTTGTTGCTTCCATTCTGGATTACTAGCTTGACCTACTGTTGATTTTTCTATTCTTTCTAAGTCATCCATGGATTTTTTAAAGTTAGTGTTTAAAAATATATCTTTTTTAGAAGTAAATTATTCTTCATTTAAATCATCGATTCCCAACTCTGCTAAACCATAATCTTCATCGGGAGGAACAAAGGTCTTCTTTTTTGATTTAAATAATTTTTTCTTTGCCTTGCTTTTCATACGTCTTCTTTTTAATGTATTTATGTATTTTTTACTGTGTTTACCGGGACTTTTATTTGTAATGGCTTTATGAAGAATACTATAATATTCTTTTTTCTTATTGAAAGATAAAGCTGCTGCTCTGCACCGAATATCATATCCATTTTTTATGGCAAAATTTATTCTTTTGCCCCCCACAAATTTACATACAACATGTTTAGTAATAGACTGTATGCGTTCTGAATTAGTCTATTGCCACAAGAAATAATGTCGTCCAACAAACCAGATTCTTTCATGGCATCTACATAATTGTCCTCGTTATCTTTTGATCCCGTGCAAAAGTATTCCTCACAATTTTTATGCTCTCCAAATGCGTGATATGGACAGTTCAATATATCATTTGTAAGCTTTGATATTTGTGTAGTAATATCAATATTTTGTTGACGCCAGTGATCAACTGCTTTTGAAATTCCTATGCGTAGTCGTAATATTCTCTTAAAATTGATCTTAGTTTTGCGTTTACGTATTTATTTTTGGTACTTGCTGATTTTGTAGTTAAAGTTCTTAATCTGGTACAGTAATTAGTTATTGCGCAACAAATGATTGGTACATTGAATTTTTTGTACAATAAAATCATTTCCATATGGTTTCGCAGCACATATTTTACTGTATACGCTGCTATCACCATCCCCAATTAATTTATTATACTTGATACCATGCACATAAAGCCTTCAAGTATAATGTCGGACTCCATAGAATATTATTATTATTACCGTTTTATTCGATTTCGCATGCTTCTTTTATGGTACGGAACATTGTTTTGTTTTATTTATTTTTTTAACCATTTTGATTTGAAGTAGAATTTATTTAAAAGTTATACAAATAATACCGCTACAACTCAATAATAATCTTGGAGAATGAATAAATAATACGCATTCACGGCAAATCTTTTCGTAGTGTCCAGACTGGGGGGTGAATAATGGTCGCTAGCCAATCAAATTTTATAAACAAGAACGGAGCTAGATAAATAGAGACACCATGTTGTCATAGCATATAGGCTGCCAGCCAGGGGGCTGACAGCTGATGGGAATTATTGTGATAGAAGTTTTGTGGATCAAGGGGGTAAAGAGCGAGGGGAATAATACTTTTTACACTCCCGATAGAGGCAGCACTTGCTGCGAAATAGTTTTACCGACGGCCGATAAGATGGCAGCACATGTTTAAAACAAAATCAACAAGTTGTTGTTTGTCAAATAGTGAAATCACTCATGTTTTCGCATTCGAAGTGTTTGCATCAGTTTATCGGTTTCATTTTATGTATTCCTGTTTCGTTGTTGTTGTTATTTTTGTTCTTTCGTTGTTTGTTGAGTTATTTTTGTTGTTTCGTTGTTTGTTGAGTTATTTTTGTTGTTTCGTTGTTTATTAAGTTATATTTGTAACTTGTGCTTGATAGACTTTCATCAACGCTAACGGTTTTTTTGTGAAAAACTTTTTTTTACTTCGTATTTGTGATTTTATTTGCAAGGTAAGTTTCTAAATATAATATTACTGTATATAAGTTAATTAGAAATCCGCTAACTTACTTTTATATGATTTAAATTTGTGTTAATAACCTCAATTGCTGAGAAATTATATTTCTTGTGATAAACTGAATTGTTTAGAATTTATATTATATTATTTGTGATAATAACGTCTATTGTTCAGAATTTATATTATATTATTCGTGATAATAACCTTAATTGTTCAGAATTTATATTTTATTACTATTGCACTTTTGAATAATAAGAAAATTAGAGTAAACTATAGCATGGACATAATATAAATTTCCTGTTTCAGACTATGAAAACGGTTTATTGCATCGTTCCTGGCTGTAGGAGCAACAATGTGGAACATACAGAGCTTGCTTTTTTCTCTTTACCTAGAGATGATAATTCAATTCATTAAATACAAGAAAATGTAATGTGTAAACTAAATATTTGTATTATGTCGTTATTATTCTTATTTTAAACTATTGTAAATGTAATTTCTATTAATATTGTGTAAAATATTTGATTTACAAAATAAAGAACATAAAATATTTAATTATTACTTGTAAAATTAAATACCATTTTAAATTTTACAATTATTTTTACTATTTATAAGAATGTGATCTACAAAATATAATTTAATGATTAAATTTTGATTAACAGTAAAAATAATTGTAATATTTAAATTAAAATTTCTAAATTAGAAAAAATAATAAAATTATTCGTTTTATAAAATTGAGGTAGCATGCTGCCCGCGTCACAGCTCACTTTTTACACCGCCGCTAGATGTCGCTATGCTCGATATCCCCACTCTTTCTCCCACTTCTATCTTTTCAAATAACACGTAGCTGTCGCGTCTCTCTACGTTAGTAGATTATTTGTCGAAACGTTCCGTTCTGCACAATCCCGTTGCGTTAAAATTTCGTTCTACACAAATGTCGGTCTGCACAATTCCCATTCTACACAAAGTTCCCCCCACTACCAATGCCATTCCGAGCAAACAGCGAATCTCGTTCTGACCAAAGTATGACAAATCGGGAAGGGCCGAATAAAACTGCAGAGTTCCAAACAACGTTTCCTCCTTTTCTATAATATCTACTAAACTACATATAAATTATCTATCGCGCTACAGATGGCTCTTTTAGAAGGCATCGAACTTCTCTGTTTTAAATTTACCGGGCACTTAGTTTGACAGTTGAAACATGATAAATATATGATACATGTGCATTCATGGAGAGAAAGAAGTAAGGAAAATTTGCAGATACAAGATTCGTAATTTATTTAAATAAAAACCAGGTAAAATAAATGAAACAGTATATTCTTTTATCTATTATCATACTTTTTAATTTTCAGATTCAGATGAAGGAAGAGGAAGAAAAAATAAATTCTTGTTAATGTCCTGGGGGAACACACGCTCCATCATAATGTACATAGATTGCCCTATAAATCTCCTGCCAAACACTGTGGCATAACGTACAAGTCTAGCCATGTACACAGATCGCCCTGTACATTGTCTGCCAAGCACTGTTTCAGAATGTACAAATCTAGCCTATGAAGTTGGCGTGTATCAACTTCGCGCGCTTGAAAATTTAAAAAGTACACTCCGTCCTATAAATTTTAACTAAACATAAATTATTTGAATCAGAGTAAGTTAATACTTATATACTAAACTCAACGAAGAAACAGAGTAATAAATGTGCGTGATCTTCACGTGATTTGAGTAAGCGATGCCGCTATTGGCTGAGAAGAAAACAGAAGAAAGTTGGCAAGAGCCGGGTTTACAATACGTAAATTTAATACGCATTTGCTGACATATAACTTCTGAACTGCTGATATAGTTGCCGTGATTACTCTGTTTCTTCGTTGTGTTTAGTATAGTAAGCACTGATAGATGTCATAACGTAATAAATTTTAAAGTTAAAAAAATATAAATTTATATTATAAATATATGGAAATGGTATGTAAATGTTCATAGTATTAATTAATTAATAATATAAAAATCCCCTAATCTGTATATACAATAAAGTTTATAAAGACAATATTTGTTGCAAGAAGCTGATATTACAAGGTTAATATATATTTTTATAAATGGCATAAGACAAATAAAACCCTTTTATGTTTTAGTAACTTTAAAATTAATTTTATTTTAAATTACAAAGTGATATAACGTGAGATATAACTGTTTAAGTGTAAAATTATACTGACTATTTCACTCATAAATATATAAACCAAACCAAATTCAGGATTCTACCTAGTTACCAAGTTTCACTTCGATAAAACACTGTCACAAAAAAAATTTCGCACCCTTTAAGCCAATAAGATGTCGTATTTTTACAAGTGAGTTTTGATAAGCGAAATTTTTTTAATGTTTTAGAAATCTATTGTTTACATACCTGTCAAAGTCTGTATAATTTCAGTGTTATCAGTTTTTATTAAAAACAAGTCGATTCGGACAGGAATCTATTTAAAACGTTGAAAAAGCAAACTGAAATATAATACCTCTAAACACGTCAAGAAAAAAATTATATAAATGATTACCTGATTTTTATTTGGGAAATAGTCATCCGAATACCATTCGTGGTTAAATTTTATCCTGGAAAAATTTTCCGATTGCTTTACTCGAGCCTGTTGCCAATTTATCTCGTGACATTGATCAAAAATCACTCGTTTGACAACTCGTGATTTTTTTGTCAATGTCATTCAATAAATTGCAAGGCAACCGGCTCTCGTAACAATCAGAATTTTTTTCCGGCAAAAATTTACCACTTATTATATTATATATGACAAAACAATTCCAATAAGATATCTAAACACGATTGTTAAGGAAATCCATGTGCAATAAAAATTAAATCAACTCATTCAATTAATATAATATACAAAGTCTCCAACCTACAACGTCGTAAAGAATAACCAAAAAATAAACGTACATATAAGTCTAATGTAAAATGTAATTGTTACATGATTTTTATTTTAAATAACTTGACTTACCAATGCTATCTTATGCTGTGGGAAGAAGCTGAACCATATAAAATGAGGACAGCCTATAAAGGAATACTATGGAAAAATTCTCCTAAAAGAACAGATTAGATATCAGTAAATTTTCAAAAATTTTTAAGGCAAACTGAGCTAATTTTTTTTTTCTACAAATCTATTAAAAGTAGGTTTTTTAATGTGTGTTATTAGGGTTAAAAATGTCATTTTTGAACGAGTAGGCCAAAAAATATATATCTATTACCCTATTTGCGGGCGTAAAGCATGATTTTTTGGCCTTAGGGCGATTTAATAAATCATAAAAGCTCTAATTTTTACTTTCAATTATTAATGTTATTGTTACAATTTAGACATAATATTGATTCTCGGAACTTTTATCATGCTCTTCTTGAACAACTTGTATTTACTCTGTTATTCTTAATTTTGTTAGATGTTGAGGACTCTCTATTACAAGCCAAAAGTTTGTTAGTAATTTTTAATTTATTTTCCACTGAATTTTCCATGTAACATTTCCCATTTTTATATAAAAAAGTTTGTGCTCAGTTTTGGGTTGGCATAAAGCAGCATGCTTTTGTATATTTCTAAAAATTTCGGTGACGTTGAGTTTTATTTATTGTTAACAATTGTAAACATACGGTTAATACGAGTTTGGTCGTCGTATTCAGTTGAACTTCAGAAAAATGTCAAGATACTCTGGTTTTCACAGACCGACGTATAACGGTTCCATTATTGCCAAGGAACTATCAAAAACAAGTAAATATCTTAGCATCTTTTCAACTATTATCTCTCCTATAAACTTTATAGGATGCATTTTATATTGAATTTAAGAGCATAAAATTCTGATTTTTTTTTATTTTATAATGCCAAATTTTTGAATTTATGTTATGACCAAGGAATCTTAATTTAAAGACGTTGCAAAAATATATCATTTTATACTCTAAATGTCAATGTATAATGTATCGCACAAAGTTTTACGGTACAGAAAATATTTGAAAAGAAGTATTCGTCAGGAATTCTCGTTTGCATAATGTAGTACGTAAATCAAGCTTTACACTATAGTGCCATCTATGATACAAGTTATAACACTATTATAAATAATTTTACCCTCTACAGTTTTAACTTATTTGTAGTACTTTCCTTTAATTTATTACAAATATGGAAGATAACAAACTAGATTTACTTTGCACGTCACCAAATATTACTGAAATTGAATTTGATATACTAAAAGCCATATGAAGAATTTAAAAGTTGGTGTAATGCAAGATGAAAAGTTTGGTCACATTCCCATTCCTCGATGTTAAAAGCAACAATAATTATAAACGATGACGTCGATATTAGTAATTTAAAAGTCGAAAATTCTCAGCAAAGCACAAATAGAAAGAAAAGTTCATCTTAGAAACACCAGATGATGGATATTTATTAATGAAGATGAGTAAATAATTATATTTAAACTTTGAATTACATTAACAGAAAAAAATTACAAGTCAAGTAGTAGCAATTTTTGGAATTGCTGGAGCATGTCGTCGGGAAGAACTAACAATCGATGACATACAAAATATAGAAAACGGACTGTTGGTGAACATGCGAGAATCTGACTAAAATTGACTGTATGTTTACAGTTTTAGATAATAAAGAAAAGTCACCGATTTTTTTTTAGAATTATGCAAAAAGTATGCTGCTTTACGCCAACCCAAAATTGAGCACAGCGCTTCTTCGTTTTTAAAAATGGAAATGTTCAATACAAGTAGTTGGCAAAATACTTTCGGTAAAATACCTTTGGAAACTGCAACATATCTGGAGTTACCGGATGCAAAATTGTATACCGGTCACTGTTTTCGACGTTCCTCAGCATCTTTGTTAGCTGATGCCTGAGTAGAGATAGCAAGTGTGAAACGTCATGGTGATTGGAAATCAACAGCAGTTGCTGAAAATTACATCGAAAATTCAATGGAAAATATATTAAAAATTTATAACCAAATTTTGGTTGGTAATAGAGAGGCCTCACTTTAACTTCTAGCCAAGTTCAGAATAACACAAAAGAACCTGATAAACGTCCGAGAATCAATATTAATAATTGTTTAAATTGTAACAATAACATTATTTATTAAAAGAAATAAAAAATAGAGCTTGTATGATGTATTAAATCGCCCTAGGGCCAAAACGTCATACTTTACACCCGCAAATTGGATTATAAAGGTGTACTTTTTGGTCCGATCGTGCATAAATTACATTTTTAACCCTAAAAACAAACATTAAGGAGCCTACATTCAACAGATCTTATTTTACCTCAGTTTGGCTTAAATTTTTTTGAAATTGATTGATATTTAGTTCCTTTAGGAGAATTTTTCCTTGATATACCTTTATAAGCTGTCCGCTGTCCTCATTTTATATGTTTCAGTGTTTCAGCTTCTTTCTACAGCATAAGATAGCATTGGTAAGACAAGATTTTACCTTCCGTCACCTTTAGGTAAGGAAGGTATTATCTTTGGTCAAAAAATTCGGTGGTGAGTTTGTAATGAATAAGGTCCCTAGAATACTATTTTTACGATGATGTCTGTATATATATATATATATATATATATATATATATATATATATATATATATATATATATATATATATATGTGTGTGTGTGTGTGCGTGTGGGTGTGCGTGTGTGTGTGTAACAAAATTTTCGTCTACGATAACTCTAATATTACAATTCCAAAAATTATAATTCTTTCGTATTCCTCTTCGTTGCATCCATATGAAGAGCTGATTAGATTTTGGTTATAATTGGTCAACCAGAAGTACCCTCATTTGAAGATTTTAACAGTTTTTCTTGAAAAACGATGTTAAATATCATTTTTTCACATTTAATGTTATTATAAATATTAAAGAACATTGTATTCTCTATACGATTTGACTACATTTTATACTTTATATTAAATGGATAAAGAGTTATGAAATTATAAAGAAATTAAATTTCATAAATTAGCTTGCTATGCTAGAAACAGCTACTATATTCAGAAAGTTCTGATTGAAAGATGTCAGTGTCAATTGACATAGTATCAAGGAGGCATAGTATATCTGTGTTATAATTTTACTCGATATATAAGATATTTTTGCTCGAAACTTTCTGTATGGAATTTGTCTAAAATGCATACAACTGTCGAAAGATAATGTACATACAAGAAATTTAGAATCTTTTGAAAGGAACTTTCTGTATGGATTTTATAGAAAATATATAGGCATGGTAAAAAGTTACCGTGTTTGAAAAATGTACAATATCTACCAGATCTATCTACCGTATTCATGAAGACCCTAATCTCAAAAAGAAGGTAGTGATGCAAAGTGAAGCGCGCGTGTTAAAAGTTTGTTAACTATATCAAATTTCTAACCTATTTCAAATTTTTTTTATAGGTTATGGATCTACCCTGTTTACCACTTGCGTTCTAATATCGATTCTGGTAGCTATAACCTAATAAACAGCTGTTTACCGGTAACAGTTCACCGGTAGAATTTTCGTAAATGCCTCATATAACTGACGGAAGATAATGTGCTGGCCACATCCGATTTTTTAAAAATAAATTCATGTACACTATTATTCACGAAAGATGACTATTTAAGGTTATTCTTTCGAATAAAGAATACACACCACTTTACAGCAGTAGCTTAGCAACATTTTGTATTAGAAAGAGAAAGATTATTTAACGTATGTCTATTTAATTTGTGTAGTGTGACAGATATACGTAAATAGTGGCATTACTTTCTAACACACTATAAATAATAATGACGTATGTCGTAGAATGACAGATACCTAATTATCTACTACACTGCCCTCTGTGCCAATATTTACCCAGTGGCGTTGACGTTTAAATCAAATTATTATTCTTTGGTTTATAAGTTAAGTCTATGTTTTTGTATTTTGGAAAAACACAAGTGAAGAACATAAATCTTTCATAAAGGCATTATTTAGAAAGAAACATAATTTTCAAATAAATTACTCTTATTTTTTTCTGTTAAAATGTGTCCATAAATATTTCATGTTGCACGCCTACGCATAAGAAATGCGATGAAGTTTTCTGCAAGTAATATTATATCAGACGGCTCACAAATGACCGTGAATAGTCATCTTTCGTGAATAATAGTGTAGCATGTTTTTGTTAGACATGTGTAAGATTGTTTTTACCTCCCGTCATACCGTAGGTGTGAGTGTGTGTGTTTATTATTTAAGACTTTTATATAACGGGAAGCAACATATTAGATTTTGGCTAAAATTCATAAACCGGAAGTGATACTTTATTTGAAGCTCTGAACAGATTTTCGTAAAAAATAAATTGATACAACCCAAAACTTCAAATTTGCTATTTCAGACTTTTATATTAATGAGAACGAAATATTAGATGTCTTCTAAAATTGATAAACCGGAAGTACTACTTTACAGGAAGCTATAAACAGATTTTCTTGAAAGAATATATTAAAACATGATCCAAAACTTCTCAAATTTGGTATTTAAAACACGTGTATAATTTGAAACAACATTAGATTTTGACTATACCTATATGATGAACCGGAAGTGGTACTTAATTTGGAACTCTTAACAGATTTTCGAGGAAAAATATAATAAAATATCCAAAGTTTGGTTTACAGACTTTTCTATTGGAACAACAAATTAGATTTTGTTTACGAACGATCAACCGGAAGTGATCTGTACTTAAAGTTCATTGCTATTTCAAACATGGAATTCACGGGAGGTCATGTTTTGGCCACATCAGATTTTTTATGTGTCTTGTGCCATTTAAAACAATATATTAACCTTGTAATACATCCGTCTCAAACATTATTCCATTGATATCAGCTTCTTGCAACAAATATTATGTTTTTATAAACTTTATTGTATATATAGATTCATAGATATTTATATTATTAATTAATGCTAAGAACAGTTACATACATTCCCACGTATTTATAATGAAAATACTTAATTGATATTATACATATACAAATAACAAATCATAAGTGATTCACATAAGACTGATTGATTATTTGATGCTTTATTTCAAAAAACTAATATTAAATTATTTTAAATTTTCGTTAACTTTTATAAATTATCATATTACGTTACTTCTTTCAGTGCTTACTATAACTATAAACCTATTTCGATTTAATAATTTATTTTTAGTTACAATTTGTAGGACGGAGTGTACTTTTTAAATTTGTAAGCGCGCGAAGTTGATACGCGCCAACTTCAGGCAGGAGATATACAGGACGAGCTATGTACATTATGACTTTGTATACCTGCCGTCCTGGGGTATACGTAAGCGTTATTATACCTGCACAATATGCTGGAAAAGAGATCTGAAGTTTTGATTTTTACGTTTCATAATTTTGTGTGACATGTCATAACATCGTTTACATGGAGATTGATTAGCATTTGTTTACGTTAAATTTTATATTATGATACAAGTGTACAAAAATATAAGCCAGCCATTAAAGGCATGAGTGCTTATACAGGATGTTAAATAAGGGTAAAAAATTTCATCATCTTCATCATTTTTTTAACGCTCTGTATTAACAATATTTCCAGTTATATCTAGCTTAAGGAAAGGGGAAAAAATCCAAGGTATATATTTCGATGTGCTGATTCACAATCAAAAAGAATTATCGCTTACGTATACCCCAGGACATTAACAAGAATTTATTTTTTCTTCCTCTTCCTTCATCTGAATCTGAAAATTAAAAAGTATGATAATAGATAAAAGAATTATTAATACTGTTTCATTTATTTTACCTGGTTTTTATTTAAATAAATTACGAATCTTGTATCTGCAAATTTTCCTTACTTCTTTCACTCCATGAATGCATATGTATCATATATTTGTCATGTTTCAACTGTCAAACTAAGTGCCCGGTAAATTTAAAACAGAGAAGTTCGATGCTAGGGTACCTTTATAACCAGGGTATGGCCATGGGCCAAGATCGCCGCCATTGTCGGTAATTGATTTTCCTATTTATTTGTAATAAATGTGATATAATATTATAAAATAATATTAAATTATCACACTGTGAATTTATAAAGATAAGAAAAATTAATTTATTTAAGAGATACACAATTATTATTAAGATATACATTTAGAGGTTATGTAGAATATATGACATGGGTTGTTATTATCACATCTAATTTAATATCTGTAGTTCTTATTTACATAATAATTGTATATTCTAAACTTACCTTTTAAAAATTTAAATGATTGTGCTTAATATTGGTAATTTTTAGTTGTTTTCAGTGACAGTAATCGTGATGGGTATCTTAACAAACTACACAAGTAAATAAGATAAAATATATTACTTACACTTTAAATACATATTAAAATGATAATTAAATGTGTTTTTCTTTAAAATAAAACAAATAGCCACGAAAATACATAATACTTTGCGCAAGAACAACACATATAACAGATGTCCCGGTAATGGCGGACGAAACGTGAGCCACGCGATGGCCATACCCTGGTTATAAAGGTACCCTATTCGATGCCTTCTAAAAGAGCCATCTGTAGCGCGATAGATAATTTATATGTAGTTTAGTAGATATTATAGAAAAGGAGGAAACGTTGTTTGGAACTCTGCAGTTTTATTCGGCCCTTCCCGATTTGTCATACTTTGGTCAGAACGAGATTCGCTGTTTGCTCGGAATGGCATTGGTAGTGGGGGGAACTTTGTGTAGAATGGGAATTGTGCAGACCGACATTTGTGTAGAACGAAATTTTAACGCAACGGAATTGTGCAGAACGGAACGTACTCTTATTTGTCCCTGCTACCAGCGCGGGTACCTGAGGATGGCGGGGATTTATAAGCTAGGAGCGCTGAGCTAGTGTTAGTGTTGGCATTGTTGCTGTTACACGTAGATCTGAGGGGCAAACGAGGCGTGCGTGTGAACGACTAGTAGGTTGGGCTTGTTCTTAACACGTGACCAGTATTGTTCTTGGTATTTTATGAAATGTAATAAAGCTATTAGTAAAATCGATTCAAGAAATCTGTAATAGACTGTTTCTTGTTTATATATTTGCCAATAGATGGCGTTCGTTGCATCGCGTTTATAGGGTAGCTTTATATACAGATATGGCCATGGGCCAAGATCGCCGCCATTGTCATTAAAAATAATATTAAATAATCACACTGTGAATTTATAAAGGTAATAAAAATTAATTTATTTAAGAGATACACAATTATTATTATGACATACATTTAGAGATTATGTAGAATATATGAATGTGTTGTTATACTGAAAATGAATAAGCAGAAGACTCACGTCATCGACCTGAAAAAAACCTTATAAAACGAAATATAACTTATAGAAATTATTGGGTGTTATTTATTTTTTAAAAAAGAAGGAATAAAAAATACTAGTATTAAGAAACGTATATATTAATGAAATTTACCTTCATATCCAAGTCAATCCTTATTCCTTTTAGGGAATACAAAATTATTTGAAATAAATGTAGTTAACTTTCGTATCATAACGGTAGCACTACTGACAATGTCCATGTTTACATTGAATTTAAAATCGATCCTGTCCCTGTCACTTGATTGTCAGTGATCGTCAACTCATCTCATCCAGGCACAAGTGACTTGAATTAATATAAATGATTGCAAATATCAAAGTAGTTATATATTATTGTTTTGTAAAAAATATATTGAACTGTCACTTTGCCGTCAATAAAATATATAAAAAAAACCGTTTTAGTTTCTTCTGAATTTAGTATTTTGTGAGTTGTGTTTACGCTAGAGAATTACTGCAGTGCCCAATTACGACCTAAACCAGGCCCTGAATATTATTGGTTTGTTTTAATAAATATTACAAAATAATCCATCTGCAGTCATGCCAAAAGCTTTAACAAAGCAATCGCAGAAGCAAATAACGAATGTCGTGAACTACTTCGAACGGGAACTGGCCAACGGTGGGCCTTTGATTCCGTTAAAAGCCGTTCGAGAGGTAATTTTTTTCAAACATTTCTTTTGTTATCAAACTTTAATTGAATTATGTATTTTTAGAGAGCAACAGATGCCCTACAAATAAGCAAATCTGCTGTGTGCAAGATTTCGGGAAAAGTTAGAAGAGGCGAACCTTTAACATCACCGAAAAAGCCCAAACAACGGAAAAGACGGGTTACTGAAATTGATAGTTTTACAGAAACTGCAATTCGAAATGTTATTTATGATATGTACGTAAAAAGTAAGTTTATTATTACAAGTTAATCGTCCTGCTTCGTTTTCGATGCGAAAATAAGTGAGCAACTGGGAACCCAACCGGCCTCTGTCCCAGCATGCAGAATTACGTACCTATAACAATATTTTGCTTAACGCTTTTCACGTCAGAATCTTGCCAACTTCGGTGAGCGGAAATTTGTAGAGAAAATTTATTCTTTTTGTAACGACATGTGGTTGTTCATATAAGGCCCGCCTGTTACAATCCTGCTTCCACGAAAAACCAATATTGTGTAGTACTGTTATATGGCTTGAAATTCCACCATTGAATATGCCTCGTAACTTTAAAATATCGAGCAAGGATTTGCAAGTCATGTGTGATTCTAGAAATCCATAATAGTTAATGACATTTTTATTGTTGCAAAAGGAAGTATTTAATATACATATTTGTAATAATAAACTTACTTTTTGCGTACATCTCATAAATAACATTTCGAATTGCAGTTTCTGTAAAACTATCAATTTCAGTAACCCGTCTTTTCCGTTGTTTAGGCTTTTTCGGTGATGTTAAAGGTTCGCCTCTTCTAACTTTTCCCGAAATCTTGCACACAGCAGATTTGCTTATTTGTAGGGCATCTGTTGCTCTCTAAAAATACATAATTCAATTAAAGTTTGATAACAAAAGGAATGTTTGAAAAAAATTACCTCTCGAACGGCTTTTAACGGAATCAAAGGCCCACCGTTGGCCAGTTCCCGTTCGAAGTAGTAGCAGATGGATTATTTTGTAATATCTATTAAAACAAACCAATAATATTCAGGGCCTGGTTTAGGTCGTCTTAGCTCTAACCAAATGAAAGCACCCCAAAAACTATAATGAGACGAGAAAATTGTGCGCCCCCAAAATCTGTGCGCCCTAGGCTGCAGCCTAGTCAGCCTGTCCGGTAATTGGGCACTGCAGTAATACTGTAGCGTAAACACAACTCACAAAATACTAAATTCAGAAGAAACTAAAACGGTTTTTTAAATATATTTTATTGACAGCAAATACTTAACGCAGAAGAAACTGTTGTAATTAAACTTCACTAACTATAATAGACAGAATAGAGACGAGATCTCTAAAATGGTTCGGTCACTTAATGAAGATGGAGGAAAATAGCTGGCCAAACCGTATATTTCAGTGGATACCACCAGGGAAGAAGAAGAGAGGAAGACCAATCGTCGGGTATTGGGAAGGCAGCATCTAGCAATATAATTATGTATTGTATTGATTATGGTGAAATATGTTGAGTACATACATATATGTACTTTAAATTGTACATAATTAAATCCAAATATATGTAATAAACGAATAAATTAATAAATAAATAAAAATAAATTTATAAAAGAAAATGATTATTTTCAAAAATAGTTTAGTTTTGTTGTTAATTATTTTAATTACTTACATGCATGTATTGTATACAGTAAGTTATGCAACACACATTGCATTTTCTAGAATAAATTAGGACCCCATGTAAACATAGTAACAAGTGACGTCATTATCTAGTAATATTTATTGATGACGTGAGTCTTCTGCTTATTCATTTTCACTATATTATCACATCTAATTTAATATCACTAGTTCTTATTTACATAATAATGTAACATGGGACGCCCGCCGTCGCAGCCACAGTAAGCGAGTGTCTATTTATAGCGGTGACGTAATCGCGCTAGTAGCCGGCCGATGTAAACAGACTGGTCGCGACGTGTTGAATTACTTTCGGTCGCCTGAACCTTTTGTGTTCATTGTTATTACGTGTTCGAATATTCTAGACTGTTCTAGAAAATAATGGCAGCTGTATATAAGGGACGTAGCTATGCTCGAGAGTTAGTTAGTTACATGGAGAGACATAGAGATGTTCATATAGAATAGAGTGTTAGTGAGTTTGAGAAGCACAGCAGTATCGTGGTGAGCGTATGCAGTTGGTGTCGAGTAGGTATTCGGGAAGTTACTGGTATATTGGGATAGCTGTGGATGTGAATACTCGGTAGTGTTGACGAGTATTAGGAAGCTATAATGTACGAGGACAGTAACGGCGAGTCTGGAAGTTACTGGTATGTTGGGATAGCTGTGAAAGTGAATACTCGGCAGTGTGGACGAGTATTGTGAAGCTAGGTATACAAGGATAGTAACAGCGAGGTGGAGTGAATACTCGGCATTGGTTTTGAAGAATTGTGGCATACAGATAGTTGGTGATACTGAGGCTGTGGAAGAGAGAGTTACATAAATAAACAGACAGTGAGGTGAAAGGTGTGACTTCTGTCCGAGCAGTTGAATATATAGACGCTGTTGAGTCAGTTGAATATATAGACGCTGTGGAGGTCGGTAAGTGGACAGTTGAACATGATATAAGTATATAGTGATATAAATATAGTGATATAAATATCACGTAAACAGTCTACAAGAGTCTGCAACAGACCGGCAGTCTAAGATTGGAACGCGTAGTGAAATAAATAATTTGTAATATCGTGGAAATAAATAGTAGTGTTAATTGGTTAAATAAATAGTGTTAGTGTTATATAGTTAATTATAGTTTTAATCTTAATTAGATTTTAATAATTGTTTAATATAATTAATAGTAACTTTCTTTATAGTTTAATAAACACTTAATTTTAATTAATAATAATTGTCTAATATTTACACTTCACCCAGATAAATAAAAACGTTACAATAATTATATATTCGAAATTCCGTTGTAGAAGTTTTCAAGTAAAATATCACTTACGGTTTCTCAATTTTAACCAAAATTTAATATCTTGTTCCCATTGATATAAAATTCTTAAATACCACTTCCGGTTGTCCAACTTTTTCCAAAATCTAATCAACTCTATATGAATGCAGAAAGATTAAATACGGAAAATAGAAATTTTTGGAAGTTTGATGTGTAGAGTATAGGAAATATCAGTTCGGTATTTAATATACTCTACACTTTTAAAAAAACGTAAAATCTTTATACTTGTATAATATTAAATAAAAACACAAATGGATTTGAAAGGGAACTCGAAAAACACTTTCTTTATTTTCTTAACAACATTCAACTGGTTATTCGATCATTTGATCGAACATTCATAAAATGGAATATGTGGTTGCTAGATTTACAAAGAAATGATATAAATTAAGTAACATTGTTTGGGGGATATGACGAGAAGGAATGAGTGTTATCAAAATTATGCAGTTCTTTTAAATATGCAGGTTTTAGTCTGTCTATTGATACGGTGTCTAATTTATCTTTTATTAAAATTTTGAAAAAAATTTCATACCGTTTAATTACTTTGTAAGGTCCATCGAAAGGTTGTTGCAAGGTGGGGCTTATTGCATTATGTTTCATGAAGACGTGAGATGTGCGAAATATATCTGGGTTTATAAAATATGGTTTGTTTTTTAAGGTTGGGGCTGTATGCTTTAATTTGCTGATTAATTGCTTTAATTGTTGGAGATAATGGGGGGTGTTAGGGTCTGGAATTATTGGTGATAGAGTGAAGAATTCGCCTGGAATGTGTAATTTGGTGCCATAGACTAGTTCTGCTGGGCTGCTTTTAATAGGCTCTTTAAAGGTCGTGCGAAGACTCAATAAGATCATTGATAAATTACACCTTGTTCCATTTAAGCCGTTCGGTATTGCAGAGCATAGGAAATAGTTTTGACCTCTCTGATTGGCTGAAATTAGAGACAAGAGACAAGTTTACCCAATGTAGTTTCGGCTACTTCAAATTTGCGCTGTTGCCAGTGCCATCTACTGAAAGGCTTAAATGGAACAGAGCATAGTTATCCAATCTGTTGGATTATTATATGCTTTTAGGGAAGTTTTTAACTGTCTATAGAATCTCTCAATCATGCCATTTGATTGTGGATGGTATGCTGTGATTTTTTTGTTATGTGCACATAATAATTTCAGTAAATTTTTGAATAATGTTGATTCGAATTGTTTCCCTCTGTCTGTTGTAATAACAGAAGGAACTCCAAATCTAGATATTCAATTGTTTACTAATGCTTTAGCTATTGTTTGCGTGTTACAATCTTTGATTGGAATTGCTTCTGGCCATCGTGTAACCCGATCTATGCACGTGAGTACATGAGAAAATCCTTGTGAATTAGGTAAATGAACTAAGTCGATATGAATGATGTCGAAACGGCTGTTTGGTTCGGAAAATGGTTTGAGTGGAGCATGGATGTTCTTTGTTATTTTTGAACGTTGGCAGTGTTCGCATTTTGTCCAAGATTGTATGTCTTTATTCATTTTATACCAAACGAATTTAGAATTTATTAATTTTGTTGTTTTTATTCCTGGATGGGATAGTGAGTGGAAATGGTTGAAAATGTTCATGCGGAATTCTTTTGATATATATGGTCGGTATTTACCGGTATATATGTCGCAAACTAAAGTATAGTTAGAATTTGGAAGTTTTATGTTTTAAATTGTAAATTATTTGTTTTATTTGTCTGTAGTTCCTTATCGGTTTCCTGAGCTGTTGCGATTTTGATGTAATCAATGTTTTTGTCTATATGGATTGAATTTATTTGGATTCTGGACAATGCGTTTCTGCCTGATACGTGTCTGATGTCGTTAACAGTAAAATAAAGTCTATGTGTCTAATTTCTCTGGAGGTGTAGTTGTGGGAAATTTTGTGAGTCAAAGGTTTATGATCTGTCAGAATGAAGAAGTTTCTTCCTTCTACGAAATATCTAAACTTTTTCACTGCCAGATACATAGCTAGTAACTCACGGCCGAATGTGCTATATCGTTTTTGTGTAAGGGTGTATATGGAGGAAAAGAAAGCTATTGGTTGCCAGTCTCCCCTTACTTGTTGTTGTAAGACTGCGCCCACTCCTGTGTCTGAAGCATCTACCATGATAGATATTGGGGCATTGTATGCGGGAAATGTGAGTGTTACTAAATTTGTTAATTGTTTTTTATGGTCTTGAAAGCTTTGTTTGCTTCTGGAGACCATATGATTTCTTTTGAGCTGTTTGGTTTATTTGTTATGAGACAATTAATGGGTTTTAATATTGTTGCACAGTTAGGTATAAAACGATGATAAAAGTTTATGAGGCCGAGGAATTCTCTTAATTTTTGTTGGGTTGAAGGTAAGGGAAATTTATTTATTGTGTCAATTTTTGATTTTACTGGTTGAATACCATTTGCTGAAATATCCAAATGGCATGACTAAGTATTCGAATAGACCAAAAGGCGTGGTTATTGCTGTTTTGGGAATGGACTCTTCGTCCATCGGTATTTGATGATACGCTTTTACAAGATCAAATTTTGAAAATATTTTTGAATTGTATAAATTTGTTATAAAATCTTGAATATGGGGAATCGGATAACGATCTGGAACAGTGATGGCATTGAGAGCTTTATAGTCCCCGCAAGGTCGCTCTTCGCGAATCTCTTTTTAACCATAAGTAATGGGGAAGCCCAGTTACTAGAGGATGGGCGAATGATTCCCATTTTCAACATTTTATCGAATTCATTTTTAGCGATGGATAATTTATTCGGAGCTAAACGGCGCGACCATGCAAAAACAGGTGAATGGTTAATGATGACACAATGTTTGACATTTAGAATTAAAAGGTGAAGATAGAGAAGGAAATTTTGATAAGAGTTGGGTAAAGCATGTGAAATGTTGAGTAGTAATATTAGATATTCGATTTGAATTGTTTTGTATGTTTTGGTTTGTTTGCAATAGTCGTTTTGAAGATAAGTCAATCTGCAAGTTAAAGTATGTAAGAAAATCTGCGCCGATAATTGAATGTTTTACATTCGCGATAATGAACTTCCATATAAATTGTCTTGTTAATCCGAGTTCTATTTTTAATGTTTTAGTACCGAAAGCTTTGATAGTTGAATTATTGACAGCTTGTAGTGTAAGAGGATTTTGTTGTCGTTTATCGCACAATAAATTTTTGATAACATTCACCTCGGCTACAGAGTCTATCAGAAAGCGGTGGCCAGAGAGTTTATCTGTCAGATAAAGGAGTTTTGTTGTCGTTGGATGGGTGTTAGTGCTAGAAATACAGTGGACCCCCGGTAACCCGGCCCCTGTCTAATCCGGCACCCCCTGTAATCCGACATGACCCCACCACTAATGTGCTCGACGCATAGGTATTGTTTTGATTCTGATTGCTTAGTTTGAATTTGACTACATGTGATATTGAATTGATGAATATTTTCAGGCTTCATAGTATGATGATGATTGATTCATAGTATGATTTTTATTCATAATTTATGATTATTTTAGTATGTACATTTGTTTGTACACAATTACATATTTCCTAATGTAAAGTTATTATTGTTTGTAAGTTCTATAGCATTAATGACATTAATTTCATAATAAAACGTAAGCTCTCTATTGTGTTGTTTAATTTACTAAATTTGACATACATAATGAAGTATGATTTGTACTTCAGAGTATAACATATAGAATCTTATCATTGGATCTGTAATTTGTCGGATTACAAGGTACTCGTACATAGGGGGTCTTAGCCAGTACTCTATAATCTGACAAATTCGATAGTCCGACACTGCCCTGCAAAACGTTTGTCGGATTACCGGGGGTCCACTGTAGATGGTAAGATGAGTTTATCTGTTATATTCTTGTTTTTGTGTAACAAAACTTTTGGTTTGTCTGTAGAATGGTGAAACACATTTTCTTGCCTTGTCGCCCAAGTTGAGGTGATACCAGCATAAATTCGCGCTTGGTGGAACTGTGGGGAAAGGTAGGATTTTTTCTTGATTGAGATAATACCAATTTCTTTAATTCAGAGATTTCTTGGTTCAGTTCTTCAATCTGTTGTGTGTCTTTGCTCACGGGAGATAGTGCTGGTTGTGTAATGTTTAAAATTCTATATGCGATTTCAGCTTTATCTGTTAAAGATTTTATTATTTGAAGCAAGGATGAGCTGAATATTTTGAGGAAGTTTTTGTAAGAATATTTCTTGAAGAATTGAGTCGTCTAGATGTAGAGTACCAACTAACTGCTGAAGTTGACGTAAAAGTTGTGATGGTTTTTTATCACCTAAGTCGGTAATATTGAATAATTGTTGAATTCTTTCTTGCTTTGACAGTAAAGTTCGATGAATTAATATTAATGTGTCTTTTAACTTGGTGTATGGAAGTTCTGTTGCAGGATTTTCGATAAGGTCTCTGACTTCTGCTGCATATTGATATTGAGGATAGAGTAATGAAATTAATTTGTAGAATTTAGTTGCTCCAGATGTTATACGATGTGACATCAACGTGGCCTCTACTTGAGAGAGCCATAATGTCGGGTCTGCTGGCCAAAATTCGCGAGCAGTTCGAGAACTATACGCGAACAGTTGATTTTGGTCTGTACGCAGCTTTAGAATCGAAGAAATACTGACAAAGATGGTGATCGGATAAAATTTTGTCTTTGCCAGTAAATACGTTATAAAAATACAATAAAATTTTATAAGAAACATTTTTCTGTTTCTAATAGTTATTTGAAAATTAAATATTGTCAAGGTTGCCACAGTAAAGTAATTGTTTGATGACCTCTCAAAATTTCGATGGGACTTGGTTGTTTGGAGCATAATACGACAGATTACCCGTTTTTTTTAGCGTTTTGGGCTCTGTATTTAAGATAGTTACCTATATATTTAATTCTTTTATGCATTGTGTAGCTGTATTTAACAGCAGTTATTAAAATTGGTATTGCTCGTCTCTATTAATATTTATGCAACTAGCTTTATAAAATAATGAAAACCATATTAAATTCTTCCAGTGGATCTCGATATTAGCGCCAACAAAACGGGTAGGTACTTTATATTGAGAACACGCCAAGAAAACAATTTATAAAAAATAAAAATTTATTAATACTAGATCTTACAATAGTTATATACAATCACAGCAGTAAAATAATTATTTTACAATATTTTTACAACTTAAAGCTGATGTCACACGAATGAGAATGAAAAAGAAAGAAAAAATGGTAAAATTTTTCGGATCTCTATATTCTCTTCATTAACAACCAGACACAGATAATTTCAATCGTGGGAGCAATGTAAACAACTTCACTTTTGCGTATATATTCGATCAAAATTTTAATTTTCACGCATCACTGCTTCTTTCTCATTCACCATCATTCGTATGAATAATAGTGTGACATCGACATAACAAGAATTTAACGAAATACTAGAAATTCCATAATTAAAGCTATTTTTTGTTTATTACGTCTACAACTTGAACAGTCGGGAACAAATTCAAAACATGTGACATGGCGACTACATTAATCGGCAAAACTTTACCCATGATGTTAATTTGAGACATTACGTTTTTGTAATTGTTTATATCACAGGGTTTGGTTCCGTAAAATGAATACCCCAAAGATTTGGTCCGATTTGCAGTGCTTTTCTTGGCGACATTTTTTGGAAAAGCTGGCAACGATGTGCTCTTTTTAGCTACGTTTCTTTTCACATTAGTATCTAGTTTATCGTCCAAAAGTAATATTTTATTTGGTGGTTCGTCCTTCAGCCGTTTTAATTTATTTTTAGTGGTGTAAATGCCATCATCATTTAAATATAACATGTTTTCTATTAATTTATCGAGTTGTTTCTTAACTTCAGGTGCCTCGTTTATAACGAGAGGTAAGTCTCCGTGTAATTTAACGTGATGATTTTTCAAATGGCTTGGGTAGAAGAAATATTCGCTGCAATGAGAGCATATAAATGGTCGGTTATGTCGTCGTAAATGCATTTTCATTGCAGCATAAGAATTGCTGGTATGACCACATTTTGGACACTTGAATTTTTTTAATTCTTCTTCATCATTTAACACATAAGAAGTTTCTTCTTCGAATTGTAAATGAGAATGAAGCAATGTATGATGGTTTTGTAATTCTGTTTTGTATTCAAAATGATCTGAACAGTAATTACATTTGAGAAATTGTTTTTCTTCGAAAAATTCAGTTTTGTCTAAGATTGTTCCGTCTTCTAACAAAGTATAACAAGTTAAGTTTTCGTTTGGATGTTTAACATTGAAATGTTTTCTGATTTGTGTGCTTTTAGCACATATTTGTGAACAAAAGCAACATTTTAATTTTGTGTTTCTTTGTGGAACCCATGTCTGATCATTATGTTTTTTTAAACAATGTTGTTTTAAATAAGTTGGATCCCCAAACCAGTCGCAATAATTACATTTATAATGTAGTTTTTTAGTTTTATCCATAATAACTTTTTTGTATTTAAAACCGGAACTTTTTCCAGTATGCGTTTCGAAGAAATGTAAACGAATCTTTTCCAATTCTGCAGATTTTCTCGGACAATGTAAACAACTATAAAATATTTGTTTATTTTCAACATCATTAGTTTCAATTTCATTAATATTTTTTGCTTCTATTTCCGTTTCCTCAATTGTAATAATATCAGTACCCTCCTCATTTTTCGCTAGTATTTTCGCCGGGGTTTCGTCAACATTTTCGTCCACCAACGAACGTTTTCTTTTCAAGGATTCGGGAGCAATTTCGTCAGTTCTGGGAGCCGGTATTTCTGTATAAGATACTTGTTCAGTCTTGTGTTTAGCTCCGTGATGGTGTGCTATACTATGGACAGTGATTGTTTTAAAATCGCAATAATTACATTTATAGGGATAGTGCGAATAGTGTTTTCGTTGATGTTTTCGAAAACTTCGTATATTTTTCGCGACGAAGTCGCAACTTTTGCAGTGAAGTTTTGGCGCAGAGGGGATGATTTCTTCGATTATAATTTCTACATTGGTTTCCTCATTTTTCCCGGGTGTTGTAATTCTTTCTTCCTCAGTTTCATCTGTAAATAAGTATTTGGTTATATCGTCGACACTTTTTGAAGTTCTTTCGCCCAAATTTGATTTGGGGTGTACGCTTTGGCGAAGAAGTTTTTATTTCTTCTAATAATATTCTGCGAATATGCCTAATGTCAGTTTTATTTTTGGTCCAAAATGGTATTGTATCGAAATTTTGTGGTAATGGCGACGATATTTCTGATGCGTGTTCTAGTTCTTGATCTTCTTCAGTGATTTTGTAGTAGATTGTTTCTATTTTTTGAAATGCCTGATATATTTAGTCTTGACAGAACATTTAAATTTACTTTTTCCACATTTGTTTTAGGGTTGCAGAGGTTAGAGGTTTGTCCTTTTTTCAAAAAAGAAAATATGGTCACCGTATATAATTTTTAGGCCCATTCAATAGAGTATTTTTTTCTGAATTCAACTATGTCATTTAGATCCTACATAAAAAAAATATTGAGAAAAATTCAATTGAAATTTAAATAAATTTTATTTTTACTTATTTTTCAGTAGGCTATGTATGAAAAAAAATGAGCTTGAATTAAAATCACATTTAAACGAAACATAAATACTTGTTAACAGAAAGCAGTTTTTGTTATTCAAACATGTTAGGTTATGACTGTTATAATTGCTAATAACTGTACATTAATTACTGTAGCTCAGGCAAATGCCAACGTAACAACATCGTTACATCAAAGATCACAGCTGGCCGCCAATAAAGGAAGAATTAGTAGTCAGTAGAATTGTAAACCTTTAGAAAAATGGTTCAATATAATAATTTAAAAGGGAACAGTTGTTTGATTTGTTATAATCCTCACCTTTCCTAACTTTATTCCTAACATTAGAAGTGGGATCACTCGCGTTGCACATAAGTTTGGTGATTTTTTTAATACGTTTTATTGTGAAGTGTTGCGTGAAGTGTATTGTCAACTAGATCAAAATGGAGGAGTCACCAAGTATATCACAGACCACAATTGATTAAAGTATTGGCAGGCACTGAGACGGAGCAAGCAGTTTCAAAATCGCAGACTGGCGATGCAACTAATTGGTTTGGTTATTTTGAATGCGTTGGTAATGAGTTTAAGGTAAACGTTCTTCAAATGCTGGTAAGAGATGGACAATTTTTACTGCACGATGCAAGATGCAGTCAGCTTCTTTTTAAAGCAGCTTTTCCAATTTTTTTTTCTCATATTTTTCATGGTAGATACAAGTTTTTTTTATATATGAGGGTTCCTTGGAAAGAAAGAAGCTCGTTTTTCTTGATATTATTGAGCCGGGCCTACGTAATATATAGCAATAGATCGAGATTCTCATTTATTTAGTAATTTAACAGTGAGAATAGAACTAGTATAAATTTCTTAAAACAGAGTTACTCAAATAATCGTATTCATACACTACAGGCGTATATGAAGAGGAGAACAGTTTGAACATTTTTGATAAAAATCCTAAGTTTAGTATGTCTTGATTTGTTTTTGATATTTTCATTATACGAAATCGTTGATTTTTATATATATTTTTTGTTATTATACTAATTACATTTATTTTAGCCCCTGCGTCTGTAATTATGATGCTACCTAAATAGTAAAATTCCTCAACGCATTCTAATGGTTTATTATGTAAAGATTGGCTGGATTTGTTGTAACATTTTTTTATACATTTGGTTTTCTCAACACTGATTTGTAGATTCCAGTAATTTAAGATGAAAAGGAAACACCAGGACACAAACAGAATTTACACTTGGAAAATACGAATATAATGATCAATTTTTTGCCGTAAATACGACTACAATGTGTATGTCAAGAATATTATATGGGTGCATACAAGGCATAAGCGCGGAATATGGACATCATTGTATGAGTTGCAAGTTCATATATTCGCCAATAACACTGTGAGCACTGTATTGTAAAAGAAAAGATTTTGGTTCTTTTTTGAAAAAGTTAACGTGTTTGGCAACTTTAATTTATTGGGGAGGTTTATTGTGTATAATTAAGCCTATTTTTTCTGGACTGTTTTTGGTTACATTTGGCTTGGTATTCGACACATGCAGGTTGTCTTTGTGTCTTGTGTTGTAAGCATGTTTGTCGGGAAATGGTATTGGGAGCCTTTGTTTTTGTAAACATGAATACAGGGTTCCAAAGTAGAAGTGTCTATTACCGTTAAAATGTTCGATTTTTTGAGGGTTATGCGGCAAGATGCATTGAAACTTACTCCAACCAAACAAAGGACAATTCTCTTTTGACAGATAAAAACATTTTAACTAGCTTGCGAGGAGCCCCAGAAGCACACTCAATAACAATTAACGTCCGTATTACACTTATGAGTTATATCACTAGTATCTTTACCTGACGATTAAACTATTATCATCTCCATGTTGAATTAGAAGATAGTCGTTCGTTGAAGCAGTAGTTAAATCATTAGCATAAATTATGAATAAAACGGATGCTAGGATAGTACCTTGCGGTAGACCCACAGTAATGTAGTACATGAGACTATAGTTTGATTCTTAGAGAATTGATCACTATGCTTAAGAGCAACGTATTAGCGTCTATTATTTAAAAATCTGACAATCTAGGAGAGAGAAACTCCACGAATACCGAGTTGTTTCAGCTTAGATAATAAAAGAGAGTGATCAACACAGTCGAATGCTTTACTGAGATCACAAAAAAAAATTGTGACAAAAAAATACTGATAAAAATTGTAAAGCGAGAAAATAATAATGGAGGACCTGTAAAAATGAATTGGTACAAGCAAGTATGTAAAAAGTTGCCGATTGGGAGGTTTGGCCCAATGGTACATAAAATTTAAAGAGACTAGCAGAGTGTCCGTTGTTTGATTAAGCACATTTTGCACTCCTAAGCAGATAATGATAGTTTACACTTAAAAATATTATTGCCTCGTGTTTCAATACACAACCGTTACCGTTAATCGTGGAAATTGGCGAATATAACGACCTAAGAAAATTTACTTGAATCTAATCAAAACTGAAATTAATATCAGGATGAACGAGCGGTTTAAATTTTTACAAATATAATCAATTTTTCTATTTTGTTTTTTTGTGTTTTAGGATGTGACTGGGAAACATGTTTTATAATCATCCGTAGTCTGAAGGCTAGTCTATCTGTTGGTGACAAGTAGCACAATATGCGAGTGTGAGTCGCATCCCGTGGCCAGTAACGTTTTGTATCAAGCCTTGTTGTAGGCCTATGGCGCTTTACGCGTAACTGCAGATTGGATGCCATATATTTTAGAATTGAAGAATAAGGAGTCTGGTGAATTGCATGAGCTCAGTGAAAAAAAAAACAGGAAGATTACAAGTTTGGTTATTGTAATGCTGGATTCAGTTGGTCAGGATATTAATTAAATTCATGTGCGAATGTGGTACTGGGTTGAAGTAGGCCCTGGGTCTGAACAAGTAATTTAATTGAAATATTTATTTGTCTTCGCACCGTTGATCTAAATAGAAGTATTTGTTTTAAGTCTTCGCACCGTTGAGTTGAATTGAAATGTTTGTTTTACGCCGAATTGAAATGAAATGATTGTACGCCGAGTTGATTTGATTTGTTTGTTTTAAGCCTTGGTAGAGGCGAGTTGAATTGATTTGTTTGTTTTGGGCCTTGGTAGCGCCGAGTTGATTTGATTTGTTTCTATTAGGCCTTGCTAGCACCGAGTTGAACTGATTTGTTTGTTGTGGGCCTTGATAGCGCCAAGTTGAACTGATTTGTTTGTATTAGGCCTTGGTAGCGCCGAGTTGCATTGATTTGTTTGTTTTGGGCCTTGATAGAGCCAAGTTGATTTGATTTGTTTGTACTAGGCCTTGGTAGCGCCGAGTTGAATTGATTTGTTTGTTTTGGGCCTTAGTAGCGCCCTTTTGAATTGATTTGTTTGTTTTGGGCCTTGGTAGCGCCGAGTTAATTTGATTTGTTTGGTTTAGGCCTTGGTAGCGCCGAGTTGAATTGATTTGTTTGTGTTGGACCTGGTAGCGTCGAATTAAATTGATTTGTTTGTTTTGGGCCTGGTAGCGTCGAGTTGAATTGATTTATTTGTTTTGAGCCTTGAATGGCGAATGTTTTGAACTTGAAATAGCCATTTATTTAGTCAATTGAGTTGGAAACCTTTCGAGATACGGTTCAATATAATAATTTAAAAGGGAACAGTTGTTTGAATTGTTATAATCCTCACCTTTACTAACATTATTCCTAACATACATACATAAGTAGCCTACTGAAAAATAACTAGAAACCAAATTTATTTAAATTTTAATTGATTTTTTGTCAATATTTTTGTTATGTTAAGGTGGGTACACACATGTACAAAATACCGTAACAGAACACCGTCGAGTAACTTAAACGCGTAACTGTGTGGACGGTACATCGTAACAGCGTAACATGGTAACAGGAGGCCTATTCTATAACTTTTACCAATATTGATACGCGCTCCATCTTGGAATATTTCCCAGCGAATATCGTCGAACACCAGCGGTTATAACTGATTTGCGAGACATGACGTCACACCCAGCGGTGAATTCGAGACGGGATTCCAACCACGCATAGGATCTTGGAATTTAGATATCCAGATCGAAGCTGTCAGTTGTTTCGGCGCCATCATTGAATCGTTTAACTTTCGACTATGAATTTTTTGTGTTGATTGAATTTAATTGGTTTTTAATTTCTTCTTTTTGTAAGGTTTGTAAGGAGTTGAAACTAGACTAATTATAATTTTATTTTAACATGAATTTGTTTATACTTGTTGAAGACAAATCGGCATGTACGATAACTAAATTTTAATCAAATTTCAGATTGAATAAGAATGCCAGTTGGTATGTTATCGACTATTCATCTCTTCTTATGGATATCGGTAAACGGATCTAGCGAATTCCTACACATTTGAGCATTTAATAAGTAATATTACTTATTAAATGATTTGACGTTAAGATGATACAAATTTTTTAAACAATTTTATTTACAGGTATTAATAACTAGGTACTGATGTCATTTAACGTTTTAACTGTAGGAAGTTACCAACACCAACGCAATGTTAAAACAACTTGCTGGCATGTATAAGCCAGCCATTTTGTACTTTAGATTTTGCGTATCTATCGCAAATTTCTACAAAAGCGATAAAAAGATAAATAAATGACGCGAAGAACATGTACAAAAAATTGTATAGGTAGTTGGAAAGAATTTTGTAAACAAAGGGAAAAGCGAAAGTAGTGATTTAGATTTACTTTGCTTCGAAAGATAAATAGGTATGATTCCTATTAGACTTTGAGGATATGTATTCAAAACGAACATTTACATTTATCATTGTTCCAAATTTCCGCCAACGGTGCAACAACACCCGTTGTAACAGTTTCGCTAACTTTGGTGCAACAAAAAATCGGTGTGGAGTCTATTAAAGGCAAGGAGTTGGGTGAAGAAGTGGCGAACATGAACAAAGAATTGAATAATGCTATTATTATGCTAAATGAAAAGCTATAATAAATATGAAAATAAAGAATACCTGTATTTGAATTGTTTTTTTTTGTCATAATTTTTTTACATCCCTCTTTTACTTTTGCAAAGTAATTAATAAATATCACATATAGTAGTTGTAGATAATTATTATGCAATAACAAAATTGCGTAAGTGATGATTTACTCTAAAAGTTTAAAGGATATTGAACATACATATTATAATATGTATGAAGTACTATACAACTTACAACTAGAAAATTCCTTTGTTAATTTGTAAATATCGGATTTAAATATATTGCCAATCCATTCTCAAATTACCAACAATATGGGGACACTAAAATTACTAGTATAATCCCCAAATCTATCGTTGGAGAGGGGGAAAACCAAACGATGACGTATACCAAGATCAAGATCTTGGTACAGTTACTAAAGTTATAGAATAGGTATCCAGAACAGCGTTCCACCGACTGTCGGTTTTCTAGCGTCGCATCAAAGAAATGTTACACGCACGTGTTCATCCCTCGTGTGCGAGTGTGGACAAGTCATAAGAACTTCGCAGTTTACAGTAACAATATTCAGTTGGTAAGTGCTAACACTATGGAGTGGACGCAAGATAATATCATAAGTTTCATTGAAATTTATCAGAAATATGATATATTATTGGATTCAAAACATCCTCAACATTATAATAAAACATTCAAAAATGACGCTTGGGAAGAAATAGGAAAAATGATGTCAACTACGGCTGAAGAGTGTAAATGGAAAATTTATTAGGTATTCGAAATTCACAGGTGACATTCGTGTAAAATTTTTGTACAAACCACTAACTGTTTGGAATTTAAGATCATTTAGTAAATGGTCCGCACCATAATCAATTCTGTTTGCAAATAGTTGTGTACACCACCATCGTCTTTGTCTTCGTTTTTTACGTATTAAATTATCAATTACTATATATGTTGCAGCAGCAACTTCCATCTCGAACACAGACAAATGACTGCTTGGCATGGAACGGGAAAATGTTCGACTATTTGATTTATGGCGAGGTTACGTTACGGTCACACAAAAATTTAAACGTAACGTTGACGCGTAGTAGAAAAATGTTACGCGACGGTGTTCTGTTACGATATTTTATACATATGTGTATCCACCTTAAGGATATACCTATAAAATGATTACATCGTTGAATTAAAAAAATACTCAATCCAATGAGCCAAAAATTAAAAAATATAACTTTATGGTATAGTTTGAGACCCACTGTTTTATTTATTTTTTTCTTCAATAAGTGACTACGTTTACACCACGCGTACTAAACATTTAGTCCGCATACCAAGTGACGTAACAAGATGGCGGCGAATGGTGTAAACACTATGTACCAAACCTTTGGTACGCAACTGGTACACATTTTTGGTACGTTCAAAGGGGGATGTACCAGACCTTACTCATGCACGGTGTAAACAGCAAGCGTACCAATGCGATTTTTCTGCCATCTATAACTACTGTTAATTCAATTAAATGGTGTATTAACATTTAGGGAAATTGTGTAAGTTTAATAATTTTTACAATTTTAATAGTGTGGCGATGTAAATTACATATTTTTCCTTATTAAGTAATTTTAGGTTAGGCTGACTCTGACAGTTAAATCTGCGCAAGCGCGTGTAACGTACCAAAATATTTAGTATGTTTATTTAAATACCGGTGTAAACATACCATACTAAGATATATTTTAGTATACACTTGGTCTGCGTACCAGAATAGTACGCACGGTGTAAACGTAGTCAGTGAATGCCTCCCTTTATCTACTACAATTTTTATTTGAATGATTTCCTTCAATAGAGAACGGGAAACTTTAAAACAGCTGATCTTACTGCCCCGTGCGGCGTGAAGTTGTTACATTATTAAACGAAAATTTGAAAGTAAAATAATAGTATATTAAAGAACGTGTTTTATAATACATGTTTTTTCGCACGCGTCAAAATTTAGAAAAGGAGCGTTAGCGAGTTTTCTAATTGACAAGTGCGAAAGAAAGTCTTATAAAATGAGTTCTTTATACTATTTTTTATATTTTGCGCCTTCTACAATAACATTTACTTACTCAATTTGTGATTATATTTGTAACCAATTGTACATTTTCATGTAAATAATCTTCCCTAAATAAAAAAATAATAATAATTTTGACATTATATTATTAAAATGAATTGTCAATTAACTAAAAATAAATTAGGTAAAAATGGGTTAAAGAAACGTCATCTAGTACCAACCGTCTAAAACAAAAAATTGCGTATCGAAATGACTTCATTATGAACGCAAAATATAAAAATTTCTTTATTAAAGCATATTTTGAAAATATAATACCTATTTAGAAGAAAAATTTCGTGAAAAAGTAATTTGAAGACTAATATTTATAATTCTAGACAAATTTTAATTGTTAGAGATCAATGACCCCGCAACAACTCAAGAAAAACTAAAAGGTTTATTAAATTGTATGAGATAAAGTTTGTATTTGGAGTGTAGAAGTTATAAATATATCACTTCATTTCAATATTAAATTACGCCCAATATTAACGTTTGTCTCAATATTTATTTTTTTGAACTCAGTTTGTCTTACATTAATGCGTGAACAATTTTTTTTTTCAAACGTCGTAGAAAGGGCATTTTTTGTTTCTTGATTCACAAGGTAGAAATAAAATAAATAAATATCCCTAGAAACTACATAGAATTAGCATATAAAAAGAAAAGAAATGCGTTTGAAAAAAAAAATTGAATGTGTCATTTGGAATAAAAGTGTCTTTGTGTGCCTCGCATGCAATTTTTAAACTGCAAAATTAAGTGTCCCGTCGTTTCTGACGAATTCTTAAGTTTTTTACCATTTTTTACCCAGAAAGCCCAGTTTATGCGCAATAATAATAGAATTTCGTATATTAAAAGATAAAAACTTCCCGCGAACTTACTTTTTTAACACTGCATTGACATGCTAACAATAAGTTTTAATTGGTTTCTTAATGCAAAATCAATAATATATTTGAAGAAAAAAAATGCATCGTTGTGTTGATCAAGATATAAATATTTAATTCTAATTCTGCGTTCCAGTTATGGTCCAAATGATATGCATCAGACATAATGTTGTCTTTATTTTGTTTTTTATAATTATTGTAATTGAAATATACATTAAATACTGTTAATTAATACTAAAACTATATAGTCCATTCGCCGAGTCGAGAGAATATGGAACTAAGACGAGAGATATGGAACTAATTCTTGAACAGACACAAATCGTTATGCTGGTCAAAAGAGAATAATTTTAGAGCCGAAATTACCTTTTTATGTAATTATAATTTTTTTAATAATAATTTGCTGAAAATAAAGGGGAAGGGGAGCAATTTTATATTCCGCCCCAGGCGCAAGAATAGCTAGTTACGGCACTGTCCTTTAATTAATACATTTCTTTCAAATTTCTACATCGTCAACTGCTCTGATAAAACTTACACACTTCAAACTCCGGAAAGCGTTTAATTACTCTTGGGCACGGTGTAGTATCTATAGGTGAGAGCGCGAGATGCGTTGACATGGCTAAGTAACTGGGAAACAAAATGACGCTAACGCGACCCGTTACGTGCCCGTTACCATTTGACAAAAAAATATTTTGCTACAAGATGCACAACAGGGTATGGATCAAATAAAGAGAAATATAGACTTTTTAAGGTGTCAAAATGTGCAATTTAGCGGCAGCCAGCTACACTGTAATCACAGAAACAGGTACTAAGATAAATTTCTGACTTAAAGGTGTCAATGTCAAGTGCATTTGACATATGTTGTTTTATAATTTTACTGGAAGTATAGAAACGTTTTTGTATGGAATTTGTACAAAATACATACATAGAACTGACAAAAGATAAAAGGTAATGATTGAAAATATAGAATATTATGCGTTATATATGAATAATTATATTTTAAATATTTTGTGTAAAAACCGGGTCGCAACAAAACCTGACATCTAGCGGCACACTGTATGAACTAGCCCAGTTAGTTAGCCATTCTTTGTAATGCATTGGAATACGTCGTACACTCACCTATAGATACTACACCGTGCTCTTGGGTGTAAACACTTTGTTGGTGTAAAAAGATAATTGATTATATCCACAGACATTGTAAAAACCACCTATTATGCTCGCACAATGAAACACTAGAAATAGTATATTGTGTTATTAGGAGTAAAAGTGATACTTTGTGTGGCGAGCATGGAAGTTCGCACGACGAGCGAAGCGAGTCGGACAATTGCATGCGAGGCACACAAAGACACTTTGATTCCAAATGACACATTCAATTTTTTTTTCTAAAATGCATTACTTTTCTTTTTATATGCTAATTCTATGTAGTTTCTATGGATATTTATTTATTTTATTTCTACCTTGTGAATCAAGTCAGAAAAAATGCCATTTCTACGACGTTTGAAAAAAAATTGTGTTCACGCCTTAATGTAAGACAAACTGAGTTCAAATTTTGAATGAGCAACAAGAAAGTTAATAGCCAATGAAGTCAGTTACAGGCCGGGACAGCAAGATCAGTTGTTTCGAAGGTTACCGGAAATAGCTGAGTGCCCGTCCTCTATTCCCAATAATACAAAAAATTATCGAGGCGTCCCGTATCCGCGAAACACCTGTATAACAATAACTTATGCAAAAAAAAACTCACGCTGGAAAAACCGAGGCCAAGTTTTTTTGCCTTTGATTTGGTTATTGTTGTTATATTAGGTGTGTTCGATGAGAATTTCGTTAGTTCAGTGTCATGCAGTTGGGTTCGGTGTAGTGCAGTACAATGTATACTAGTGTAACATAATGAAACACAGGTAAATGTAGTTCAGTGTGATACATGACGTTTCATATTTTGGGAGATTTTGCATATCCATGTTCAACTTCATTTTGCTCTCAAATATATATGGAGCTGTTATTCATGGTGTTTCTAGTTATTAAACTTTGTTGACTGACAATTATCCGTCACGCCGCTAATTTCTTAACCTCACTTCTGCATGTTTATTCCAAATCAACTGATTTCTCATCCCCACTCTTGGCCTACACTTTTCTACTTTTGCTTACGAGCAAGTGTAAGAAAGTGCGGTCTAGTGCTGCCTTCTTCAGGGTAAAAACGTAAATAAATAATTTTACTAATTAACTAAAGATTTAATTGATTAGAACAATGATAGAACTTGATTACAACAATTAATAGGTCTGTTCGATGACTTGCACGAGGTGATTACAGTGTAAACTTTAACAATGAAGCGTTTTACGAAAAACGTGCAGTTTAGACAGGCTGTTCGATGTGAAAATTTCACAGCTAGTTCACACTTATCTGAACAGACTCGCGAGTTGTGTAGATAGTGCAGATAGGAGTGTAGGGGACTGAATGTCAGATTTGAAGCTGTTTTGGTTAACCTAAAATTTGTTATTTTTGTTTATTTTAAATAGACCATATTACTATCTCAATGCGCATGCTCAGAATGCACCAATCATATGCTTGGAAGTACTGCGGAAATGAAACCAATGTTATCTTATGGGAAAAATTGTATTTTCAAAGCAAAATATTATTTTATGTAGACGTAAATTAACGATAATTTTTTTCTTGCAAGTTTCATTTCATGTTTAACTACTGGATTCTGCCCTTATAATATACAGGCTGTAAATGAAATAAGTGCATTAAATTTAACCAGTAATGTAACTCGACGAGAGCAACAATATTTCTTAGTATTCAAGTGGGATACAAACAGCTCAAAAATTGTTGATTATTGGTCACACTCGCAGTCACAGTAATTAATAAACGAATCAACGGAAATAACATTTATTATTAATTAATTCGTAATAGTACAATTTTTAAAATAAAGAAATTAAAATTTTGGCTAACAAAATTAAAAAGTTGTGTATTAAACCAGGCTTTTAATACCAGTGAATAGAGAAAGACAAGGAGGAACGGGGTAACGACAAAGAGCAAAAGCATAGTTATTAGGTTATGAGATGATTATTTATCGTCGACAAATCATAAATAGTTTAAATACGTTATTCAAAAAATGTAAGTACAATATTTTGTCCATTTAAACGAGGTACAGGAGTACCAATAATTAGTCATCCATTTATTGTTCCCAAACATTTTTTAATGAAAATTTTTACAACATTTTCGTCTGTTGAAATGTGTATTGTGCATAATAAATACACCTTCCCATGTAAATTCAGTCTCATTAATGAACATTATGAGCCATTCCCAACATCGAAGTCTGCTTATATTGATAAAACTGTTGCTTTATTTAAAATTGTCATATGTGACACTTCGTATTGTGATAAAGATTAACAAATGTGCGAATATTAGGAACAGTAGAATTTGGAAACGCTCCGTCTAAATGCGTTGGCAACTCTATAACACTGTCTTTATATCAACCACAAATTAAAATGTAGTAAAAATACGAAACCATAGGTAAGTAATTACAATGTCTGTGTAAGTGTGTACTCGCTATTTGTAAACGTAAGCATTTTGACAGAATTTTACTTGATAAACAAGTTTATTACTAATGACAAAATTTAATTGCAACAACTGACAGGACTGTCAATTGCTAAAACAAAATTTTTCATATCTATTGCTGCTACATTCAATTATTAGAAAAATACGTGGAACGACTCGTCAATTTACAGGGTTGTAAAAATGCTAAAAAAATATACGATTTCGAGAAAAAGTTATTAAGAAATATTGTTGCTCTCGTCGAGTTACATTACTGGTTAAATTTAATGCACTTATTTCATTTACACCCTGTATAAATAATCAATAAAATAAAAAAAATTAAAAATTTTAAGCGCCTGTTTACTCTTCTGTCAGTGACAGATAACCCCAAACTAGTCTGTGCCCTAAACTAATGTTTTGTTGTTGTGATTCTTTTGTAAAGCGCGAAATATATATTTTTTTAATTGTCTGTTTACTATTGTTGCTTTCCGGATTGTGATTTGAATCCATTAATTAAAAAGGAATATCTTTTCCTATTTTTCCTAAGAAAAGTATAGAGAAAATAAGTTAATATTGCCAACTTAGTTGGAAAAATTAAAAAATAGTTTGTCACCCTGGCACGCTTTTTTCATTTCATAAATCTGCCGGCAGAGGCGCTATAGTTAATATGGTCTATCGAAAATAATGGACGAAAATTTTTCATATATTTATGAACTTCTTCAAAATAGTTTTTGATGCAGTTCCTCTTTCGTCGATTTTTTTTTTCAGGCACATTTATTTGACAATCACTGTGTGAACTAAATGAATCATACGATTCTGCTGAATCCTTCATTGCACAAATTACTGTTTTAAACATCAATTTTTTATAGGTTACAATTTCTGACAGCTACTAAACCTAAACAACTTCGTAGTTCGTTCTTCTTTCATTCGCATGTTGAACTTATCGGCTGGCACCACAAGCCTTGTTTTAAGTTACACGCTGTTTTAAGAATGTCAAATTTCATTCTTAATAATAATATCAAATTTATAGACCATTTCAAAAATTCAATGCGCATGTGCAAACTTTAGACAAAGATAACAAAAGTTAGTGCCGTATACCCATCTTTGTTTACGATATGTCAGATGACAGTTCGATTATTTTTGTTAGATAGTATTTGTTTCTTCATTGGAAAATTAATAATTGTAATTTTGAGGGGTACTATACGTTGCGTACCAGGTTGTAATAATAATTAAAAAAAAAAACATTTGATTTCATTCTTTTTCTCAAAATATGAACGGAAAAAAAGAGTGGATCAGACAGCAATGGATACCAAAGAAATTGATAAAATATGTGGAAATTGAATTTATTTTAATATTACTGGAAAGAAATCATCGCAAGATAAATATCCTAAATATTTTCCTGATGGTCGAATAATCTAAAATAAAAAATTAGGTTACTATATCAAATCTATCATATTAACTTAATTTATAAATTTTCAGCATAAACATTTTACTTACTTTTTATTTAAATTCTTTTTGACATTTCTCGTACGCCGCCGTTTAACGGCACTAAGTTTTTAGTTCAAAAAATAAACACGTAGAGGTCGCGGACATTTTTGAAATGGTCTATTAAAATATAATTTTAAAGCAGAACATAGTTTGTATTTAACATTTCTTAAAACAGCGTTTTAGTTAAAACAAGGCTTGTGGTACCAGCCATCGTGTTTTTTGACACCTGTGAAGGAACTAGTACACACTGTACTGACTTGCACCGCACTACACTAAAGCGTATTCCGAAACTGAACCAGAGTAACCGCGTTAACTTTTTTCAGCAACCGGTGGAATATTGGAACACGGTTACTGAAAGTTTGGTTATTTTTTCGTTATCAGCATAATCAGGCTTCATCATCAAGAATGAAAGAAAGAATATTTGAAAGTTTCAAGTGTTTAGGGTAGCCTATTTAAGGATTTTATTTCCCGTTAATTGTAGTGGGTCATAGATGAATGTTTAATTATATTGTATATAGTCAATATACTTGTTTATAATGCTTCAAATATAAGTAATTTTATATTTATTTTAATTTAATTTTTACATTTATAAACAGCGATATCACAAAAAGAAATCAAGTTTATAAGGTATTTACATTGTTCATTCATAAGTAGATACTTAGAAATAAATTTATTTGTAATAACTGTTTAGTATAATTTCAAACTTCAATTTTAAAAATAATATTAGCATAGCACTCATTTATTTAAAAAAATAACTCTGCTAAACATTACCAGGATAACCATTGCATTCCGAAATGTTGCAAATGGTTATATTTTTTCAGTAACCACGACCATTACTGGTTGAATTTCGGAAAAACTATAACACCACATTTTTTAAATACTCATCGAGCAGACCTAATAATAAAATTTGATAACAACATTGTTAACTAGGCTAGCAACAAGAATAAGTTATTATATACTTATAACATATTGTAGAGAATATAACAAATGAAATCTGTTTTCATTTAGTTGAAATTAGTTTTTATTACTGTGAAATCAGTTTTCGGTAATATGAAATTATATTTTGTGTATGTGCAATCATATTTCAAAAGTGTAAAATCATACTGAAGGCATAGACGTCTAGGCAGTTTGTAAATTTAGGATTTCTCGCATTAAAAGTTAAAATTAAAGCAAATGCTTACCCGGGTAAATTTTATCATCCTCCTTGTAGCACTTATCGCTCTTCGCCGCTTTCTCGTCCATTCTGGCATAGTGCGAGCTGGCCGCCAAATTCGTTATTTTATCAAACATTTTCTCATTATTCTCCAAACACGGAACAGGGTTAACCGGCGCTGTTTCCGGCACCGCTTTCTCATCTATATGTTGTTGCAAATGCCTCTGCATATTCGATCTCACTTTCGTGTTGTATTTACAAAGTTTACATTTGATTTCGCTGGAGTAAACCGACGGTCTTGAAAGACAGTCGATATCTTCGGGACCGAAGATGTTTTTGATTTTGTTGTCGTCTTCTTTCGGTTCTAGAGATTTTTTGAGAATTGCTTTGACATAAAAATGATCTCTAGATAGATCTTTTCTTTGTGGATCCATTGGGTGAAATTGAGTATAGTGTACTTGGTGTAGATCTTTCATATGTGTGACGATATCTTGTCCTAAATACGATTGATATTTGCAGATTTCACACGTAAAACGTTTTTCTGATTGGTTTTGCATACTTTCCGGCCCGAACCAGTTTGTAAATGTCGGGACAGGTATTAATTTTAAACTATTTTGAGATTGTTCCTCGAGTTTAGATTTTAAAATAAATTTTTCTTTTTTTTCCATTTCCTTGTCTTTATTTATTGATTCTACCATAAAATGATCTCTAGCCATATCTTTTTTTAACGGATCAATCGGATGAAATTTAGTTGTGGTTATTTTATGTAAATATTTCATATGTTTAACAATTTGTTGTCCTAAAGATGATTTATAATCACAGACACCGCAAGTAAACCGTTTTTCGCCGTGGATTTGAATATGTTCGCACAAATCGATCACCGAAGCGAATTTTGTGTCGCAATGAACGCAATTGTAGCTTCTACAAGAAACATCACAAATAAATAAATGTGATTTGAAATCGTTTAATGAACTCGTGCGGAAAGTGCAGTTTTTCATACCGCATTTGTAAAGTTTATAATCAGATAAATCTGTCACTTCTTCTGGTTCTATTTCAGTTGTGTCGTTTAGCTTTTTAAAATTGTTGACAAGTAAAGGATCAACTGCGTTTTCAACAGCGTTTTTTGACTCAATGTTTTGGTGTTTTAAAATAACACACGGTTCATTGAAATGAGGATTTTCCTCGCTTAAATCGAAAATGTCTACGATTTTAGAGTTTTTCGGGTCTTTATATAGATCAATATTAACAATTTTAGTAGTTTCAACATCTTTATCGAGTTCTATGTTAAAATTTTTAGAATTTTCTGCATCGCTTTCCAAAACAATGTCAATAATTTTAGTATTTTCTTTAGTTTCAACGGGTTTTTCTTCGTAGGAAGTAAAAACATTTTGGTCTTCTGGTAATGTAGTAATTGTTGATGATGTTTGTTCTATTTTTGTTTCTTCGGGTGTTTGTGGTAATGTTTTTACGGGTTGGATTGTTTTTTTCGAGTCCATATTTATTATAATAAAATCATCTATAGTTTTTGGTGAAGTCTGAAAATTAACGTAATTCAGTAACAATACAATTTAAAATACTACTATGGCTAATCTTGTACTTTAATTTTTTAAAGATGTCTAATCAAGGTCAATTTATCAAAATATATGTTAAGCAAAAACATTCAAAATTTAAAAATATGTTAACTGATAAGTTTATTGGCAAATGTGAAATCAAATCAAGTAAATATTTTCGACATAATATAATGAATGAACTTACGTTACAGCGACAGTATTGTCAACAACGATATTTTAAAACGCATTTCATGAAAGTCGAAACAATATTATTTCAAAGACAAACGTGTTATATCCATTCTTATTGCACGCCCTTATCGTCAAAGCCAAAATATGAGAGAGATAAATTTATGCCAACTTGTTAATTCGTTCATGATATAGTGATACAGATAATCTTTATTGGACATCTTTAAAAAAATAAAGTGATGTCTGCATTATAAATTATATAAAATCCGTTTCTGCGAATTGATATGCACGTCATCAATCATTAGCATGTGGTTCAAATAATTCAAATATTTAAAAAAGATATTCGTTGCCGCGATTACGCTACCGTTTATATTTCACTTTACCTCCGTTGGTTGAACGGAGGCAGCGTATATCCCTCTGTAACAAGAACGATAATGAGATAGCGAATATGTCTAATAAATATACCATGTGTGTAAGACAAAGATGCTAGATAAAAGTTTAGTAATAGTTGCAGCAGAAACTGATTACGTGGGTATCAACAAAACCATACTTAACTTCTCTAAAATTGATGTGAAACGGTGAAACTGTAAACAACTTACATTAGCACTTTTCTTGAATTGGCGGACATAGCAAATCGGTTCTAGATGTTGATGTTTTGTGGCGTAGTGCGTAAACATTGCGTCCATATCGAGAGTACCGCAAACGCAGTACTGACATTGATAACGAGCGATATTGTGTACTACATAGTGTTGGATTAATGTTTGAGCGGTTACAAAATACACTGTACGGTCGTCACAAATTGCGCACATGAAATATTTTTTATGCCAAACATGCAAATGAACCATGAAATCATCAGAAGTTAAAAATTTCTGCGTACAATTACCTGAAAATTAAAACAAGATTGTAATCTTATATAAGGGATTAATTATATTTATAAAAAAAGACTCTATTCCAGTTCAGAAATAGACTTAAATTATGAATTTCAAAGGCTATAATTATCTGCGAATTGAGACTCTGCTCCATCATTTGCTGAATTTAAACGAGGTCGTCCCAACTTGGTTAATAATGAAAGTCCAGGATGGCCAACTACAACTGCCACCACCACCGATAGCATCGAAAAAGTTCACCAAATGATACTGGTTGACCGTCGAATCAAAGTTGGAGAGATAGTAGAGGCGAAGGAGCGCGTTTATCATATATTACTTGAAGAATTAAGCATGAGGAAGGTGACTGGGTGTTGGATGCTGCGACTGCTCACTTTGAAGAGATTTAAGTGAAACAAGATATTGGATCCAACACTATGGGCCGAAGGAACAATGAAAACTGGTGAAATTGCTCCGAAGAAGTTTATTTTGCAAAGCAAGACACCAACTACTTTTTGGTTGGGTTAAAGATGTTGGAGTATCGATGGAAAATATGTATTGACGAAAAAAATACTACGTAGGTACATTATGATAAATAAATGTTACATACCTTGGACACATTGATACGGAAATATCACCAAACTCCTTGACGGTATCTCATAAAGAAAGGAAGTTTTGTTTGTTGGGGTTATCTGATAATAGAACCCTTTAACCAACGTCTCAAAGTTGTGTTTATGGATAGTCTTCTGATGATCAATAAGATATGTTTTAGAAATTGTTCTGTAGAAGCATAACGCGCATTGTAATGAACAATGCGAATGAAAAGTATCGATATGCTTAATAAGATTATTAGAACTGATTCCTTCTCGGCAGTAAACACAAACTGTAATCTGACACCATTTGTGCGAGATCATATGGATGATAAATTCTTTTTGTGTGCCGGTTGAAAACGAACAAAACTCAATCGAACATTTGTAAATATCAAGGATTTTTGGAAATGTTAACATTTCATTCAAAATCTTTTTAGGTTTGTTACAAATGACATTTTCTGTTGACGACGTAGCTATCGGCTTCTTCCGATAAGTATGCTTTATGTTCACAAATTTTGACAAGTCGTGAAACGGAATCATTTTTTTTGTTGGTATTATTTTTTTAGCAGAAGTTGCATCTGTCGTGTTTGTGTTTTGTCGCACAACAGTTAAGTTTGGTTGTATAATTTTCCCAGTTAGTGATGTCTTTTGAATTTCGGTTAATTTTGAAGAAGTCTTTTGCGGTTTTGGTTGGAGGTTATGTTCCTCTTGTTCTGTTAATGTTCGTACATCTTTAATTTGTAAGAATCCCATTTCTTGTCGCTGTTGTTGAGAAGGTTCGGGATTTGATTCCGATTTTTCTGCAACACGTTCGCTCATTTCTAACAGTGGATCTGTTTCGGTTGGTTTTGATAAGTCACTAATTCTGCGTATTCTGATTTTAGCTGACGGTGGTGAAGTGACAATTTTAGCGTTAGATGTATGTAAGTCGAATAAATGAACGAATAAAGATGTCATAGTAAAGCAATTAAAACTGTTTTCGCGGGCACATATTTCGCACAAAACGGTAATTTTTGTATGAACATCTGCGCAATGTTTTGTGAAACTTATTTTGTATAAACTTGTAAAACTGCAGTTTGGAACTTTGCAAATGTAGTTCTGTTCTTTATTTTTGATTCGCACTTCTATTGCACCGACATTTATAACCTTTTCTTGAAAATTGTTTATTTCTTTTTCTTGTTTCTCTTCTTCTTTGATTCCGACTTGCTCGAATTGCGCAATTTCTGAAGAATTGTCTGAAGTTTCAGGCATTTTAGGCGTTTGTAATTTTGCTGCTAGTCTTTGAATCGTATCAAGAACACCTTTTTGTTTTTCATCTGACGGTTTGGAGAGTTTTACATTTGATATATCCATATCTTCTTCATTTACATGCGTTTCTTCTTCGTCTGGTAGTTCTATCGTCTCTTCTTCAGAGCTCTTTTGCGAATCTTCATTTTCGGATGATTCTATTCCCGCTAGATTGCAAGTACTAGCGATTCTAATCGTATCTGCTTTTGATGTGTTAGGATTTTGTGTTTCAGTTTCGGTTAGATTGATTGTGCTACAAATTTTTAATCTTAAATCAGGAAGCGTGATTTCTTCCTTTTCTTCAAAGATTTTTTCGGTTTGATACTCATCAATTGTAGGATTCTTTACTCCGAAGGGATGTTTTTCAAGTTGTTCTTTTTTAAGTTGTTGTTCTTCAAGTTGTTGTTCTTCAAGTTGTAGTTTTAAAGCACTTTGAAGTTTATATTTTAACTGGTCAAAAAATTGAAGATTGGATCTTCTTGGAGTTATGTTACTGGCGATTTCTTCCATTTTTTTGAGCCGTTCTTCTTCTATTAATTGTTCCCGTAAAGAAATGTTGTCAGGTTCTAGAAAAGCGATCATGTCTGGTTCTTTTTCTTTGACTGGTTCTAAAGTTTTTTCTCTGTTTTCTTCCAAATTTTGAAACTGTAAAAGTAATTCTGCTTCAATATCATTGTTTTCATTGACGGTTACATCTGTATTGACGCTTCCAGCGATGGACATTTGGTCACTTGTTTCTGTGTATTGTGACAATGATGACATGCTTCTATCAAATTTCTTTATTTTGCGTTTATCTTTCTTTATAACACAATGCGCCCAGCTGTTCTTCTTTTTGGCCAGGTTTTTCCTCCCAGGTTTTACTTCATTTTCAGTTGTAGTTTCAGCTGCTTCTACATCAGTTGTTTCAGATTCGTTTACTTCTGATTCATCTGTTTCTGTTGTTTCTGAGTCAATCGTTGACAAAGAAACAGAAGAGGACTCGGCGGAAAGAGGTTTTCCATTTTTTCTGCCTCTTTTAGCATCTCTTTTGCGTTTTGGTCTTGCTCTTTGTTTCACCTCGACAGGGATTTCTGGTTCTGCGAATGGTATTTCTTCTCTTTTCCCTTCTTTTTCTTCCGTGGAACTTTCTTCGTTAGAAGATTTAACAGTTGGAAATTTTATCCTTTCTAGAAGAACCCGCGGCGAAGATCTCAATCTTCTTTGGCGACATTTAATCTCTTCTGCTTTAGTTTCTTCTTTTTTATCGTCTTTTTTTGTAGTTTCTAAATGTTTCAAGTCGAGTTTTAAGTTCTTTCTCGAACTTTTAAGATTTTTACGTTTGGCTAAAGGTACATCATCTTCGCTAGTAATAGAGTCTTTTTCTTTTCTTTTTGCTTCATTTAAATCGTACAATTCTTGTTCTTGATGTTCTTTCATCATTCGGCACATTCTTTTACCAGTAGCAGTTAAAACTCTTTCATTTATGAACATATCTCTCAGATCTTCTTGTAAAAGTTCAAGGGCGCTATTTTGTTTCATTCTCGGAATTTTCTTCGTTGATTTTCTCGTATTTTTCTTCTCTATTACCGAACTTGCTTCATGGACAACCAACAGTTTTTCCGGTGAAGAATCAGACGAATAAATAACATGTTTTCGCCGTCTGATTTTGATTCGTTCGCCAACTGATACCACAATTTTGTCAAGTTTTTCTCCTTCTTCTGGTGGTGCCTTTTCCTGCGTTTTCTCTTCCGGTTCTTTGGGCGGTGAAATTTCTTCAGTCTTTACTTCTTCAACTTTTTCTTTGTTCTCTTCTTCCCTGGCGATTTCTTCTTCCCTCTTGATTTCTTTTTCTTCCGATTCGGAATCGGAGTCGATTATGCGACGAATTCGTTTAGTTTTTGATTGCGGCATAGATATACCACATTTGTCTATATATTGAAGCAAAAATGAAGAATCGCAAGTGCCAAAGATGTGTTTCATGAACGTGTTGAACATGTCTACTTTTTCATCTGAAAATATTAAAAAGTGCAGAAATTAAAAAACACATTACCCAAGTAATACTGACCGACGGTCGACCAAAAAGTGACGTCGATTATAGGTTGAATTTAAATCATATGCAGTCGTCTAATTTGACGTGTATACGATAGCATTGCGACGTTGATTTTTGGTCTGAAATAGGACTAAATTGATGTCTATCACAGACCAAAAAAACACTATGTCTATGCGTAGCCTACGTTATTAATACAAGGCCGGAAAACATCACAATATCTGTCAAACAGAAACTCTAGTTCCAAACTTGCCGTTTTGGCGCGACTTATTCTCGCTGTCATTTTTGACGTATGTGTTTTGTGATTTCGTTTCATACAGTTTAACGTAGTTTTCATTTAGCATTCGTTATTATATAATATTGTATTATTTAATAATTATTGTTGTATTGCAATCATTATATTATTCACTTATTTCTGTTGAAATTAAACACAATAATGAAACAATATTGTTGTATTTCAATGTTTAAATCTTCTTTCCATAAGTATGAAGCGTTATATAGTTTAATTAAGAACATGGACAGAGATGATTTGAATTACCCTTTAAAAAATTTGATTGGATGTTTGCTTCTTATAAAAAAAATTGTACTTGCAGTCATTCCATAAAACTATAAACTCTTGCAACAATTATTATCAATCGTTGTTCCCGTAATATCAGAAAAACTTCTACGTACATTGTGTTCCAAATTTATCAAACCCTTATTAAGTAATATAGGTCACAAAGCCAATGACATAGTTTAAAAACATGAACAACCATTGTCTCGAAAAGTTTTGAAATTATAAGAATAATATGTCCAATCTGTAATAATAATTAATAATTTATATTCATTATGATACATTAGTTATCATAATACTTGTTCACGACAATAATATCCAATATCTTATTTACTGGATGGGTTTTCAAACTCAAATGTATATCAATGACTGGTACCTTCTCCCTTCTGTGGTTTGCTGGCTAATCTTAAATATTGTATATAAATACACGCAAACATATTAACTACTTGAACATTTATTTATTACTTGGGCTACAATAGTGTTATATTAAGCTGGAAGAAGGATTTATAAATTAAAGGAAGAGATGTGTAGAAAAATATATATAATTATTGCAACCATTTTACGTTTACGTTTTACACTTGCAACTCTCATTGAAAAATCATTTTTACCAATCAAAATATCCCTATACATAAAAACATTTGTATTGCCAACCTACTCGTTCACACACCCCCTCAATAAAAATGTTTTTACAATTCTGATTCGTGTTTTTAAACATTAAGTGTTAACCCCAATCTATCTCTAAATTTTAAGAATTTGTTTTTCGATAAAGATTTGGTGAACATATCTGCTAATTGTTTTTCGGTTTTTATATATATTATATTCACCGAACCTTCTTCGATCTTTTCTTTAACAAAGAAATACTTAATATCTACATGTTTCAGTCTTCTATTGTTTTCAGGGTTATTGGCTATTCGAATGGCAGACTGATTGTCTTCATAAATGATGACAGGTTTATCAACCGGAATTAAATTTAAGTCAGTCAAAATTTTCCGTAGCCAACAAGCCTCGCTTACAGCTATACTAAGTGCAATAAATTCAGATTCAGTTGAGGACAAAGAGACACTTTGTTGTTTCTTAGTTGCCCATGAAACAGTACAATTAAATAATTTAAAAATGGAGCCTGTTGTTGACTTTCTATCGGTAATGTCCCCACCCCAATCTGAATCAACATATCCATACAAAATAACATTTTTATTACTATTACTTTTAAATATTAACGTTAAATTTAAAGTACCTTTTACATAGCGTAGTACTCTTTTAAGTGCAACATATAAATTTTCATTTGCCTTATCTTGAAAACGACTAAGTACACAAACAGATTCACATAGATCAGGTCTAGTACCAAAAACTGCATACATGAGGCTACCAATTATCTGCCTACATACTGTTTGCAATTTCGGGTTACTTTTATCGCCTTTTACAAGATTAAAATCAAAGTTATTATCCATGGGTGTGTTCATTGGTTTACAATCTTGCATACCGAAACGTTTCAAAACACCCTTCAGATAATTTGTTTGATTTAACTCTGTGTAACCTTTTTCCAAATTTTGTTTAATATTTATACCTAAGTAACAAGATATAATGCCTAAATCTTTCATCTTGAAATTTTTGTTTAAAATGACTTTAAGTTTTTCAACTTCAATTAAATTTGTACCAACAATTAGCACATCATCCACATAAATTAAAACATACAATTTATTAATGGGTGAACACTTACAATATAAACAGTAGTCATTTTTGGACCTTATAAAACCTTCATTTTTCATTAATAAATCAAATTTGGTATTCCAACATTTTGGAGATTTTTTAAGGCCATAAATAGATTTATTTAGTTTACAAACTGTATTGCAATTATTTTTATTTTTACCAGGTAATGACATGTATACCTCTTCAGAGATTTCGCCATATAAAAACGCGCTTTTCACGTCCATTTGGAATACTGGTAACTTCAATTCATTTGCCACCGCCAACAGAATTCGGAAAGTAGTCAGTTTGGCAACAGGGGCGTAAATGTCGTATAGCTCTTCACTGCTCTCCTGCTGAAACCCACGAGCCACTAACCTAGCTTTAAACTGATTTTCACTTTTAATTTTAAACACCCACTTGCTCTCAATCACCTTTTTATCTACAGGCCATGGCACTTCACTCCACGTATTGTTTTCACGTAACACACTTAACTCTGTTTCCATCGCTTTTTGCCACTTGTTTGCATTTTCTCCAGTGACTGCTTGTTCTAAGCTAATGGGTTCTTCTGTAGCTGAATAAAAATTTGTTTCATAGTCTTTGAGCCACTCAGGTATTTTTACTTCTCTTCTGTTTCTTGTTACTGGATGTTCACTTGCAGTTACATCTTCTTCAGTATTCGAGCTTTCTGAATTCTCTAAACTATCGTAATCGTCTGGACTTTCATTTTCGCTCGAATTTTCTGAGTTATCTAATTTTCGGTTTTCTCTTGGATCTTCTACTTCTTCTTCTGAGTTGCTGACGTGAGTATTATCATTTTCATCTGTATCCATGTCTAATAATACTGGTTTTTCTGCTATACTATTTTCAGTTTTCTTCATTTTTTGTACTTCAGGCAGAAATATTACATCTCGGGTGATTTCTACTTTATTTTTATGAGGTAAATAAATTCTATACCCTTTTGTTTCTTCACTATAACCGACGAAGATGCCTGTATTACATTTTACGTCTAGTTTTCTTCTTTTTTCTTTTGGAATGTGTGCAGTAACATTAGATCCAAAAATTTTAAACGTTTCCATTTTATAGTCTTTACCATACCACACCTGATATGGCGATTTATCCTTGACAGAGCTTGTACTGACTCTGTTTAATACAAAAGTTGCACAACTTATAGCTTCAGCCCAGAAAGACTTATTCATGTCTTTACTATGCAATAAAGTTCTGCCTGCTTCAACTAGCGTCCTCATCTCTCTTTCGGCTCGCCCGTTTTGTTCTGGAGTGTACACGCATGATTTTTCGTGACGTATACCTTTCTTTTCAAGCAATTGTTGCAGCTCTGCATTGATGAACTCCAACCCGTTGTCAGTACGCAATGTCTTTATTTTATTTCCAGTCTGATTTTCAGCCAAGCATATGAAACTTTCTATTTTCTTAGATGCTTCAGATTTTGCTTTCAGAAAATAAACAAATCTAAATTTCGAGAAATCATCTTTTAAAAGCAGAAAATAGTTTGCTCCTCCCAGAGATGAGACTTCAAAGGGGCCGCATAAATCACCATGTATAAGTTCACATGTTTTCTTAGCACGTGATTCACTTGTTGGAAACGGTAGTCTATGTTGTTTACCTCTAAGGCAATCAATACAAGGATTTTTATCTTCGTTATCTTCAATATAATTTATATTATTACTCTTTAAAATGTCTTTTACCTGTTTAAAATTTATATGCGCAAGTTTACGATGCCAATCTGTCAAACTTTCAGCTATTTTACATTCAGGATTGTCTGTATCATTTTCCTTTTCGTACTTAAAATTCATCTTAAACAGCTTACCTTGCCTCTGAGCCATAGCTCTGACCAAGCCATTGCTATCTACTATTTCACATTTTCCTTTTTCAGAATGCATCATAAAACCTTTATCCAACGCCTTTCCTACAGAAAAAAGATTTACTTTTAACTCTGGTACAAATAGTACATCATTTAAAACAGTTTGTAGCCATTCCTTCCCATTCCAAGCTTGTAATCTAATTTGTCCTACTCCCTTTATATTTATAAAGGATCCATCACCGATTTTCACTTGTTTCTTGTCAGGAGAAGTATTCAAATATTCAAATTGTTCAGCATTGAAGCACATGTGATCACTTGAACCGCTGTCCAAACACCAGTCTTCCGATGTAAGTTTAGATTCCCCAATAAACGCTGAAAAATCTTCCATACTGGACAAACTCATAAAGGCATTTGATACTCCACCTTTATTTTGTTCTTTCTTCTTTCGATGCCAGCAATGTTCTATGACATGTCCCTCCTTCTTGCAGTAAAAGCATTTTTTTTTAACTTCTGGACTTTTTCTATTATAATCGTTTAACTTTGGACAATTTTTCTTCAAGTGACCTGGCTTGTCACATTCATAACATTTTACTACATTCGAACGCTTCATAAACGATTTACTACTTTTACCAGCTAGTGCTGTAGCTTGTTCACTTTGATTCATTCTTTCTTCTTCAATTAATAGCCTAGAAGTTAATTCAGTTAAGGTTTGGTTGTCACTTGACATGGACTCCCAAGCTGAAACGAAATGTTTGAGGTTTTCTGGTAGCGACATTAGGGTTTTCGTAATAATCATCTTTTCACTTATTTCTTCACCAAGATGCTTAAGTTGAGTTCTTATATCTTCTAACTGAGATATAAGTTCTGTTACACTGCCTCCTTTGTATTCTAAAGCAAAGAATCTTTGTTGTAGTAAATGTATACTGACCTGCGACGTATGCTCATAAATCGATTTCAACTTATTCCACATTTGTGCAGCTGTTTGACATGACAACACATGTTGTAGTGGTTTGTCCTCTAATCTAATTACAATTATCTCTTGAGCTTTTGCATCATTCTTATCCCATTCTTCAGGATTTGTGGCTGGTCTTGCCTGGACGCCTGTTGCAATATTCAAAAGTCCCTTTGACTTAAGTGCGATTTGAGTTTGAAATTTCCAAGTTGTCCAATTCTCACCAGAGAGTTTTACAATCAACACACTTCCTACACTATCCATTTTATTTTGTTGCTGTACCGTTTTTTTTTTACTATTTTTCAACAACCGAAAAAAACCCGCGCACTTTTCGCGCTTTTTTTTCTCGTACTTAACCTTACTTCAACCGGTGCTCAACAACTTTTTTTATACGACCGCACAATCCTTCTTCAAAATAACCGCGAGCCTGGGCCCATAACCTGTTATATTAAGCTGGAAGAAGGATTTATAAATTAAAGGAAGAGATGTGTAGAAAAATATATATAATTATTGCAACCATTTTACGTTTACGTTTTACACTTGCAACTCTCATTGAAAAATCATTTTTACCAATCAAAATATCCCTATACATAAAAACATTTGTATTGCCAACCTACTCGTTCACAAATAGAATAGAAAATATTTTTGTACAAGTACATAGTGTTTTTTGGTCTGTGAAGCGATTAAGCACATGTTTTAACGTTGAGGGATTGATTGCATTGACTGGCTGCCAATTCCCGCGCAAACACTCTTGGTCATGTGCGTGCGCATTGACCAGCTGTGCAGTGTGCGTTGTGGCGTTTACTACACCTATCCCTTCTACAGCCTTTTCCAACATATTTCTTATTTAGTTCAACTTCTGTTATGTTAATTTAACTTATGAATAGTGTAATAGTAATACAACAGTATATAAAGAAATATTATAAATAATATAATTACATATAAATTATATATTATTTACATTTTTATTTGTTGTATTCTTTATTCATTTATATAGTTTAAAAAACCGTATAACATTGGTTATAAACGCTAAATTGATAATATCAATATATTATTTTGACAGTCTAAAGATGACATTTGAATGACAGCTGGAATAAGTCGCGCCCTCATCAACGGTTTTGGAACTAGAGTTTTTGGCCAGATTTTTAAACAAAATTTGAGTTGTTTCCCGGCCTTGTATTAATAACGTAGGCTACGGTCTATGCGACGCCACTGTGACGATTGTCTTTGGTCTGAAATAAGACCAGAGACAACTATCTAAAGAGAGATTGGAAACAATGCTTTTGTATCGTCATAAAGTACGCCATCTATCAACATATAGAACTAACTAAATCACAGTAACTATATATCTTTAAAATGTTGACCGTGTGTGTTTTTAAATATTTTTTTTTCAATATTTGAAAGAAAAAGTAAAACTCATATTAATATGTATTATGAATATTTATTTAAAATATATAGAGTACAAATTTTAAATTGCAAAAGAGCAATTAGTAGATATATAAATAATATTAATAACAGAGTTTAATAGTATTTATGCAGATAATTATTTTGAGGAATAGTGAAAAATATAAATGTATGTACATGGTTATTTTCTGCAACTGAACCATTCTGTAAGTTTCATGTTACATAAGGGTCTGTTAACTAAAAATCTGGACAATTTTTATTTTTTAAAAATAACAGTTAGTAAATATAGTAACCTAGGAATTAAACATCACCTCAAAAATAACAATTGAGTCATCTGTCAGCAGTCACCCCGGTGCAACTTGTATAGGGAAACTGGCAGCAAACAGTAGGCCGTGAAATTAGTTTACCCAACGGCATAGAGATGTCACTAAAAGATTCATGTCGCTAGGGTTCCTTTATAACCAGGGTATGGCCATGACGTGGCTTACGTTTCGTCCGCCATTACCGGACCGTCTGTTATATGTGTTGTTCTTGAGTAAATTATTATGTATTTTCGTGGCTATTTGGTTAATTTTAATGAAAAACACATTTAATTATCATTTTAATATGTATTTAAAGTGTAAGTATTATATTTTATTTACTTGTGTAGTTTGTTAAGATATCCACCACGATTACTGACATATTGAAAACAACTATAAATGACAAATATTAAGAACAATAATTAAAATTTTTAAAAGGTGAGTTTAGAATATACAATTATTATGTAAATAAGAACTACAGATATTAAATTAGATGTGATAATAACAACCCATGTCATATATTCTACATAACCTCTAAATGTATGTCTTAATAATAATTGTGTATCTCTTAAATTAATTAATTTTTATTACCTTTATAAATTCACAGTGTGATAATTTAATATTCTTTTATAATATAATATCACATTTATTACAAATAAATAGGGAAATGAATTACCGACAATGGCGGCGATCTCAATTATTATTAAGACATACATTTAGAGGTTATGTAGAATATATATATATATATATATATATATATATATATATATATATATATATATATATATATATATATATATATATATATATATATATATACAGGGTGTAAATGAAATAACTGCATTAAATTTAACCAGTAATGTACCTCGACGAGAGCAACAATATTTCTTAATAACTTTTTTTTCTAAGTCTTTTAGATTTTGAGTTAAAATTCTTTAAAGATTTGTTGCATATTTCGTTACCCGCCTATGGAGAACAAAGGGACAAATGACTGCGCTGCCGTATTCAAGTGAGATACAAGCAGCTCAAAAATTCTCGGTTATCGGTTACACTTACAGTCACAGTCATTAATAAACGAATCAAGGGAAATAACATTATTATTAATTAATAGGTAATAGTACAATTTTTAAAATAAATAAATTTAAATATTGGATAACAAAAGTATAAAGTTGTGTATTGAACCAGGTTTTTAATCACGTGAATAGTGGAAGACAAGGAGAAACGAGGTAACGAGACGAAGACCAAAAGCATAGTTATTAGGTTATGAGATGATTATTTATTGTCGACAAATCATAATAGTTTAAATTCGTTATTCAAAAAATGTAAGTAAACTTTTGTCCATTTAAAAGAAGTACATGAGTACCAATAATTAGTCGTCCATTTATTGTTCCCCAAACATTTTTTAATGAAAATTTTTACAGCATTTTCGTCTGTCAAGATGTGTATTGTGCATAATAAATACACCTTCCCAAGTAAATTCAGTCTCATAAATGAACATTATGAGCCATTCCCAAAATTGAAGTCTGTTATGTGCTGAAAACATTGAACTTTTTGCACATGGCATGGATAGAACTGTTGATTTTTTAAAAATTGTCATATGTGACACTCCGTATTGTGATAAAGATGTACAAGATTAACAAATGTGCGAATATTAAGAACAGAATGATTTGGTGATGATTTGGAAACGCTCCGTGTAAATGCGTTGGCAACTCCAATACACTTGTCTTTATGTGAACCGTGATGTCAAGTAAAATGTAGTACAGATACGAGTAAAAAATAAATAAATAAACCATAGGTAAGTAATTACAATGTCTGTGTACTCGCATTTTGACAGAATTTTACCTTATAAACAAGTTTATTACTAATGTCAAAATTTAATTGCAACAATTGACAGGACTGTCAATTGCTAAAACAAAATTTTTCATAGCTATTGCTGCTACATTCAATTATCACAAAAATATTTGGAACGACTCGTCAATTTACGGGGTGGTAAAAATGCTAAAAAAATATGCGATTTCGAGAAAAAGTTATTAAGAAATATTGTTGCTCTCGATGAGTTATACTACTGGTCAAATTTAATGCACTTATTTCATTTACACCCTGTATATATATATATATATATATATATATATATATATATATATATATATATATATATATATATATATGTTGTTATTATCACATCTAATTTAATATCACTAGTTCTTATTTACATAATAATTACGTATTCTAAACTTACCTTTTAAAAATTTAAATGATTGCGCTTAATATTGGTAATTTTTAGTTGTTTTCAATATGTCAGTAATCGTGGTGAGACCTTAACAAACTACACAAGTAAATAAAATAAAAATATTACTTACACTTTAAACACATTAAAATGATATGTAAATGCGTTTTTCATCAAAATAAAACAAATAGCCACGAAAATACACAATAATTTGCGCAAGAACAACACATATAACAGACGGTCCGGTAATGGCGGACGAAACTTGAGCCACGCCATAGCCATACCCTGGTTATAAAGGTACCCTACATATCGCTAGAGTACCTTTATAACCAGGGTATGGCCATGGGCCAAGATCGCCGCTATTGTCGGTAATTCATTTCCCTATTTATTTGTAATAAATGTGATATATTAAAAATAATATTAAATAATCACACTGTGAATTTATAAAGGAAATAAAAATTAATTTCCTTAAGAGATACACAATTATTATTATGACATACATTTAGAGGTTATGTAGAATATATGATATGTGTTGTTATTATCACATCTAATTTAATATGTGTAGTTCTTATTTACAGAATAATTGTATATTCTAAACTTACCTTTTAAAAATTTAAATGATTGTGCTTAATATTGGTAATTTTTAGTTGTTTTCAATATGTCAGTAATCGTGATGAGATCTTAACAAACTACACAAGTAAATAAAATAAAAATATTACTTACACTTTAAATACATATTAAAATGATATGTAAATGCGTTTTTCATCAAAATAAAACAAATAGCCAGGAAAATACATAATAATTTGCGCAAGAACAACACATATAACAGACGGGCCGGTAATGGCGGGCGACACGTGAGCCACGCCATGGCCATACCCTCGTTATAAAGGTACCCTACATGTCGCTGCTATAGATTGATTTGTATGGCTTATGATAATAATTTTATTTTATTTCAGTTTATTTTATCTAAGATAGTGTAGATGGTCTGTGATATTGTTTGAAAATATTGTCATTGCTGCATTGTGTCCAGTTTAGATCATGGGTCTAAAAAATACACATTATGGGTACGTTTTTTATAGGCGGTGTGCACAAACGTATTCAGCGCCAACAGCGGACAAAAATGGTTACTCATTTAAAAATAGCAAGGTTATGTTTTATGTCAGAATAATTTTGCAATTTCTATTTTATAAAATATTTGCAATGAATGCGAATGATAGGACTTGAAATATTATGTGATGCAGTGGGGGATGTAATAATTCTCACAAAATTACCGATTGAAGTATCAAATTTTATAAATTTCGTAGAATATTATATGAGGAATATATGCGTAAGAAAATAACTTTTCGACAGATATCTTCTAATAACATGAAAAATTCTTTTAGGTATACATATTTTCTTATTATATAAAAATGTGTTTCTTAAGTTAATATTTGAACAAGATATAATACAAGAAGCAGAAAATTGTCTTAAAATTGTAAGACTTGTAGCTGTATAAAATAGAAGTCTATTTTTGACATAATTCGTCTATTTATTATAGATTCTGTACATGTAATGTTAAAGATCTTCTTCATTTATTGCGAATATAAAAGAAAGATGCTAACATCATCCACTGATATCGTGATATGCAGAAACTTTCTTCTTTCCAATCATCCAAGTTTTAGAACTCTTTAATCGCAATTTCCATGTATTTTGCATCTTATATTATTTAACTAATATTATAAATTATAATATAAAACTAAGTATGATAAAATGGTTACAGAAATCACACATATTATGAGAAAAATTATATTTTCTGTCACAGTACCTTCGCTGGTATTTTGACTTTTTTGAATTACATATAACATTTTAAATAATTTCTTTATTCATTTTAATATACTAGGACGAATAATATTCATATACAACAGCAAACACTCATGTATATTGTATCACTTTCTCGAAATGTCAAAATTTATTAGGTACCCAAAAACACCAAAGTAGCCGTTAGAGGCACTGACGCTCAAAATGTGCACATCGCCTATTGTCAACAAAAAAGTCGATTATCGCAGATCTGCTTTGTATGACGTCACAACTGCTGTTTACTGCTTGCAGTTCTGCGATGAATAAACAAACAGTATCCTGCAGCAGCAACTGCAATGGGGACTTATACAATTCAAACTTTTCGGACGCCATCTAGTGAGTAAAAAAGTATTAAATAGCAGTAATGTAGTGAGCAAGATTTAGCTCTACAGTTTGACATTTATCATATGATCCACCAAGTGATCACAACTGTTCTTTGAAAGGAAACGTAAACATGTCAGACTGAACACATTTTTAGATAATTATTTAAGTATATGATCTACTCAGTACATACTGATTACTATTGCTACAAATGCTACCAAATTAGATATTGAAGATTAATATCTTTGGTTATTGTAGATTGTCCAGCTGCATAGCAGATGCATCTATGTAATAAAAAAAAAACTACTATCTGCAAGTAAATATTGCAGGGATACATATTTGCGGAATAAGAAAACGCGCCCTATGGCTTATGATAATTATTATATATTATAATTAATTTTATTTCAGTTTATTTTTTCTAAGAATAACATATCAGTTTCAATCGTAGTTATAAATTTAAATGTCGGCATCCCAACTGCGAGAAAATCACCAAGAAGTAATTATTTGTTACCCATTGGACCTACGGCCGTTATGGGCGAGATAAGCCTACGTTAAGGGATTCTTGATCTGTACTTCAAACATCTTGTGACAACACGCAACACCTCTTCCTCTTCACGCACATTGACGACAGGAGCAATACAAAATTTATAGGATTTTTCAAACTCTTCCTGTGAAAAAAACTGAAACTACAGCTTCAGGTCTGAGATGATTGTGTTAGCTACTTTGGTCTTCCTCCAAATAACGGCAAACTCAAGAACATGGAAACTAATTTCAGTGTCGCCTTTTGATAATGAACATGTGTGGTATAAAATGCTGGTCAACCACTAAATTTGCTGAGCGCCGCTATCACGGGGCATCTTACTTAAGAGTCATATTTACCCCTGTGCTGAAATATGAAGCGAAAATTCAAATAAATTGTTCCTATACTAGAACTGTCAACATTTTAAAAAATTCAACACAACCCAAACCTACTTGCGATATTAACCTACATTTAAAAAAAATAATTATTGAAATCTATTAATATTTGACTTTGATTTTATAGGTAAAACAGCATTTCTCGAATTTTCCATAAAATCAAAGTCAAATACTAATAAATTTCCATAATTATTTTTTTAAAATACAGGTTAATATTGCAAGTAAGTTTGTGTTGTGTTGAATTTTTTAAAATGTTAATAGTTCTAGTAGAAGAACAATTTATTTGAGTTTTCGCTTCATATTTCAGCACAGGGGTAAATATGCCTCTTAAATGGCAACAACATAATCAAAGAGAAGATGTGAAAAAAGTAACGAGTGGTACAGTTATGTATTCCGTATTGCATTTGTCATAAGGTGACCAAATAGATTGTCTAAAATTGATACATATGTTTAAATAATGTGTAATCAATATGAAGAATGAGGTGTTGCACGGTTTTTTTCTTTGCTTTAATCAAAAGAATAAGAAAAAATATTTAGCCCCTATTTTTTATTTTTTTCGTATTATTCTTTATTCGTGAGAAAATTGTCTTTGAAATTATGTTTGAATTTCCGCTTCCCCTTTCGCCTGATGACGTCAGAATAAACCTAACCAATGAGGGTGTGGCTTACATTTGCCTCCGACGGAATTTAAACGAGTGACAGTCATCACATCTGTCAACTACTACTGATTTTTGTATTTGGAAATAATCAAACATGGTTGTAAAAAAGTGTTTTGTGCAGTGTGCCCAAATAGAACTGATAATAGGGAAACATAAAACATAGTGCCTCAAAACGAAGAAAGAAGAATGGAATGGTTGTCGCAAGTAAAGATAAAAACATATAACGTACCCAGAGGCCACCCTAGCCCTTGGGGTTATAAAAGCCAAACTGTGGCCCAGGGGGTGAGTTCCCGAGCGAGGTTTGGGCTCCGGCCAGCTAAACAGTGGAGACGGGGTGGTTCGACGTCGCTGAAAAATAAGGGTGGAAAGGGCGCCAGTCACTCGATCACAGAGCCTACAAACAGCTGAGCGACAAGCCCTCGGAAACTTGAATAATGGGAGAACGGGAAGGTAGCAACAACCGCTAATTTTAAAATAAAAACGTGAACTATATTGCAACAACGTCGGTACAGAAATGTGGTTACAAAACGGTGGTGTATAAACGAAGGGTGTCGGCAGTCTCGCGCGAGTTGTGGCTGAAGGCCGATGGTACATGAGCCTTAAGGGCTGTTCGTCGCAGAAGGGTAAGGTTCGTCGGGGCGGTGCGTCGTAACAAAAAATGAAAGCGCAAAATGTGTAGATCGCAGTTGATGCATCAATTACGTCGCGGCGCAGAGTAAGACGGTAAAACGCTCAAAGTCTCGCAGTACGAGCCCTTAGTACCTTTCCGTGGACGAGATAACAATAATATAAAATACCTTTCAAAATGGCCTCGCGAAAGCCAGCCTATACCTCTTAAAATACCCAGATATAGTGCACAGTACATAAAAAAATAAACTGGTCCACTGAAGGTGAACGCAACAAACAAACAAAACGGTAAGTTACACAAAAATATAAATTGCCAAACCAAATAAAGAAATAATTGTTCTGTTGCTTATCTGATCTACTGGTGGGGGAGGCGGTGAAGTCCAGACGGCACGGAGAAATGGCGGACGTCTCTTCCCTCGTGGCTTGGTACGCCAATATTAAAATTCCTCTCCAACACGGCAACCAGGTACAGACAACACGCAGACGGGCGGTGATGATGAAACGATGATGATGATGAACGCGATGACTCGTAATGGTGCAACAATGTTCTTCATACACCATACGAGAACCTCGTACAAATTTTGGTAAAACCAAAAAAAAGGTTCCAGATAAATCCAAAATATATCCCAAGAAGGGAACGTCGTAAAAGAAAACGAAGAACAAAAGGACAAGAGAGAGAATAAAAAAAGGCCTGAAAGGAATGAACATTATCAGCACATGGTCCTCTACCCAATTCAAAATGGCTACTAGTTTTATTTTATAAATTTAAATTTTACTTTACAATGAATTATAAAATGTAATAAAGATTGGAATAATACTAATGTTAGAATTGTACTCAATTAATTATTTACCTTTGATTTAGGACGGCCTCAAAGTGTTACAAGCGGTGAAGATTTTAAATCCAGGAAACTTCCTGTGGGAATATCCAAATTCCCAAATTAAATAAATGACTTGTGGATCAAAACCTCTATAACAGAGTGCTCAAAACTAAAACACAATTTACTAAAAAAATCGCTTAAGAGCGGATCGCACAACACGTCTAAGTCTTCAAACGTTGCTTTTAAAAAAGAAAGAAAATCTTACAATGCAGAATGTACTTGACTTAAGTCAGTTCAATTAAGAGATTTCAACTCTAGTCTAAGTAGGCAAAAATTCATTAAAATCAAAATAAAGTTAGGGTAGTTTACCACACAAACTGACATGTTCATCCAGTAGTCTACTTCGCGGGAATAAAAGTCAGAAACAATGACACAAACAGTGCGCTCACGCGCAGACGCCAAGTGAACTATGGGAAATGAAAGCATGAATGGCGGTTTGACATATGGAAATGTCAACAAAGGACTGATGAAGGCGAAGGTTGAAGTCGAGAAAAATGTACAAAAGGGAATGGATGAAAACTAGAGAGAAATGGGCCAAAGAAAAGCTAAGGTAGGTACACCTTGAAATATGACAACACAAAATATGATAACAATGAAATAGAATGACAATACAGTTTCAGGTATGAAGGGACGCGAGTGGAAGAAAGTGATTAGAAAAGCGGAAGGAACACAAAATGAACAGGAATGGAAAAATATTGTTACAAACATAAAATCAAAACTTCTCTGTTGTAAAGATCATTTTGATGTAAATATAAATATTTTTATAATTAAATAAGAACTATTGAATACATTTATTTTTTTAGCTGGAAAATGATGCACTCAGGCTACGGTTTCTTATACCGGCTAATCTTTGCACTATTGGACCATAAGAGAGATTGATAAATCCAGGATAAAATATTATTAGACGGTATTGCTTAAGACCACCACTGACGATAATGTCAATCTCCAACTGAAGAGGATCTATTCCAAACAATGTGTCGCTGGAATATGTTTTATATATGTTTTAATAATATTGTATTCTGTATGTTCCTGACACGAAATAAATCCAAAAGTCAAAATAGAAAATAAAGTGTGTGTGTCATAAAGTGTCAGGTGTCAACTAAAATGGGAAAAAGAGAGAACGGGGCAAAATTACTCAGAAATAGACAAAGAAAACCTGTTCGAGATAAATAAATGTAAAAATAATATGTGGGATTAAATTTATAATGAATTTAATTTAATTAATGTTGACATGTGTCAAATTTATTTTACACAATAAAATTTACTTCCTCGAACATCGGTGGAGTAATTTATTCTGTAGATTTGTTTAGCTAGTATTTTTATTCTTGTTTTGACGAAAATCTCTGGAATAAACTATTTTACTTCAGGAGTTAATTTTACTTTGCTAGTGCTTTACTTATCCATCTTTTATAATACTGGGCATGATACTATGAAATATAATGCTATAATATAATAATAAATAACTAAGAACTACGATAAAGAACCAAAAATCACGCTGCACTATAAGTCAGACCTTATGTTACACAGTTGTCTTTAAAGTAATCATTGACGTTGAGGTATAATACATTTGTTTTTTTTTTTATCATCTTTCCAGTTTTGTCATTGGCTAATGTATGTCTGATGCCACAGACAGTGTAATTTGGCGTCAATTCAAAAAGTATATTTTTAAACTGCTACTGTGATTAATATATACAGAAATTTGAACAGAAAATCATATCTAATCACACTGTAGAACGTACTTACTCGAATTTCAGAAGAAAAAAGATATGTTAATTTTTTTTGCAACACCTCATTGTCGAGGGATAAGTGTGTTGTATGAACGAACTCTATATTGAATAAACATTTTAGGGTGTTAATTAAAAACCGGGCCATAGGCGTTTAACATGGGAAATCAGTTTTTCCTTGCGCAAAAGTTCCCAATTAATTTTAGAGAAAAGTGTTTCAAATAAAAGTTGTAGATAATTAAATTATACACAAGCGTCACTAAACAGATTTTATTTTGCATGTTTAGTAACCTGTAAAATCCAAATTGAAATTCTATACATATTGCTCATTTGTAGTGATAGCGATGAAATTTAAACAAAATTACAAAGAAATGCATATCATTTGAAGTGTCAGAAATTCACGTTTGAAATTAAAATTACTGATAATTATATTCTATCCTAAGTCCTTAAAAATATTTTGTTTTTATGATCTACATCTAAATTATTGCTTAGATTTTATTTATTTTTATTTTGTAACCTGCAAAATCGAAATTCTGACAATTTAAACGATATGCGTTTCTTTGTAATTTTGTTTAAATTTCATGGCTATCACTACAAATGAGCAATATTTATAAAATTTCAAATTAGATTTTACAGGTTACTAAACATGCAAAACAAAATCTGTTTAGTGATGCTGGTGTAGAATTTAATTCTCTACGACATTCATTTGAAACATTTTTGTTTAAAATTAAATGGGAAGTTTTGCTCAAGGAAAAACTGATTTCCCATGTTAAACGCCTATGGCCCGCTTTTTAATTAACACCCTGTATATATATTGTTGGTTGTTGTTCGATGCAAGTTATAATGGCGTAGTAATAAACATGTTAAACAAATTTCAATTGGTTATGGGCCCAGTCTATAACAAAGAGTGAGTAGAAGTTTGGGCAATAAGCTGTGCGTGGAAAAACACTCAAAAACTGTCGTGGCAGTGTGAAACAAACTGAATCATGGCCGAGAAAGACAAAAATCAAAAATTGCGGTTGAACAGCAACAACTATGCGAACTGGAAAGCTGTTATGAAGTGGATCTTAGTGAAAGATAAAACATGGGATACGGTAGTTGGGGTTAAACCTGAAACAACAGTGCAATGTCTAGATTAATGATGTCAGTGGAAGAAGATCAGCTTGTCGACGTTCGACATTTGGAGGTAGCCGCGGACGTGTGGTCGACATTCAAGAAGCTTTATGAGCGCACAACGTTAAGCAGCAAGGTTTTCTTGCGCCGCAAATTTTGGACCATGCGGTTCGACACGGGAACGATGCAGCACATCATCCGTGTGCAGGAATTGGCTAGCCAGCTAAAGACTGCCGGCATCAAACTCGAGCCAGGTGACGAGATTGCTGGCCTGTTGGCGAGTCTGCCAGAAAGTTACGACGGACTGGTCACTGCGCTGGAAAGTAGAGATGAGAACACGCTTACCTTCGAGTTAGTAAGTGGGAAGGTGCTGGATGAGTACCAGAGGCGTATTGAAAATGGTGCTGCAGGACAGAATGAGAACAGCGCCTTGCACTCAGTCGCTTCTTCTCAGCAGCAGCAACGAGTACGCTCTTCTACCAATAACGGCAATAAAAAGACCAAAGAAGCGCGCACATGTTACCATTGCAAGAAACCTGGTCACTTGAAGAGTGATTGTCGTAAATTCAAGAGGGAAAAAGCGTCAGCGGAGCAAAACGGGTTGAAAGCAACTGCGCCGACTCCTGACCAATTCAATAAAAGTGAACAGTTCTCGTTTGTAGTGCGTGAATGCGCAGAAAAAGCTACAACAAATAGAAGTGCATCTTGGCTTGTGGACTCTGGAGCATCCAGCCACATGACAAACAACAAAGATTTTTTCACGGAGCTCAAATCAGCGAAGCAACGGATCGACCTTGCAGGTGAGGGTCATTCGCTACCAGCTACTGGCATTGATTCAGGCATTATCAAGTGTCAGCTGTCTGATGGCAGCTAAACAGAGTTGCGTCTGCGAGACGTACTCTACGTACCCGTGTTAGACGGAGGTCTACTGTCCGTCAGCAAAATGCGTCAACATGGCTTCAAGGTGACGTTTGATGAAGATGGCTGTACAATTCGAAACCATGACGGAAAGATTGTAGCACAGCAACGAGTAAGAAGAGAACAATCTCTTTGCGCTAGTAAGTGCACCAAGCAACAACCGACTTCTTCACAAGAGTTATCGAGCAAGTGCTGAACTATGGCATCGGCGGCTCGGACATCGTGATTCAGCAGCAATTGAGAAGCTACACTCGAAAAGGATGTCCATGGAGATCGAGCTGAGAGCAGGTGATCATCATGACAGCATCATGTGTGAAATCTGCATTAAGGGAAAATTGTCAAAAATTCACTATGGCACCAGTACATCCATAGCAGCACAGCCTCTAGATTTGGTACACACGGATGTGTGTGGACCAATGAAGAACGTCACTCCGAGTGGTAATCGATACTTTGTCAGCCTAATCGATGACTTACTCACGATTCACGATGGTTAGACTGATACGCAATAAAAGTGAGGTTACACAGGTAATCAAGGACTATGTCGCACTAACAGAAAATCATTTTGGTCGAAGGATCAAGGTGCTACGCTTTGACAGAGGCACCAAATATGTCAACAGTGAATTAAGTAAATATCTAAGAGACAAAGATATCGTGCACCAAAAATCAGTAGTGTACACACCGGAGCAGAACGGACGCGCTGAGCGCAAGAATAAATACCTTGTTGAGATGGCAAGGTGTATACTGTTAGATGCAGGGCTTCCTCATCGATTCTGGGGTGAGGCTGTCATGACGGCCACCTATTTGCAGAATCGACTTCCCAGCAACAGCATCAGTAAAACTCCATACGAGCTGTGGAATGGAAATCCGCCGGACATCAGTCATTTCCGAGTGATTGGCTCCAAAGTTTACTCACATGTGCCGGATGCTAGGCGCACCAAGTGGGATACCAAGGCCAAAGAGGGAGTACTCATTGGCTACGAAACTGATACCAAGGGCTATCGGATTCTGAATCCAAACTCTGGAATGGTTTGGGTTGCTCAGTCGGTTCGCATCATCGAGCCGGTCATTGAGGTGACCCGCGATGCGACTCCAGAGGAGGTGCATCCTTTGACTGACCACAGGGAGTGAGCTGTTCAGCGATGAATCCGATGACAGTGCTAGTGATGAGGAGCCGGACGTGGCCTCCGCCTAGTTAACTCGACAGAAAGCAGACATCCGAAGTGGATGCCGACGAGGGAGGCCTCCTGGTGTAAGGAAAATGCCTCAACTCAAGCCAATCTCACCACCGCCAGAAGGGGAGAAGCAGCCAGAGAATCGTCGTTCGACACGTATCAATCGTGGAATGCAATCTGATATATATTGCAACAAGGTAGAAACAGTGAGAGTAGCTGAGCCAGCTACTTGGGACGAAATTATGTTGTTACCCAAACGCGAGCGGAGCCAATGGCAACAAGCTGCTGAGCAAGAGATGGCTATGCTAGAAAAATATAAAGTATTCGAGCTGGCTGAACTGCCTGCTGGAAAACGAGCTATTTCGGCGAAGTGGGTCTTCAAAGCTAAGTTGGATGAGAAAGGTAACATTCACACTCACAAAGCCCGACTTGTAGCTCGTGGTTTTTCACAACGCTATGGGGAAGAGTACGATGAAACCTTTGCACCAGTTGTGAAACACGAAACAGTGAGAGTTCTTCTAGCGTATGCTGCGAAGCGCGGACAACATGTAAGACATCTTGACGTAAAAACCGCTTACCTCAACGGTGAACTTTTGGAGGAGCTCTACATGGAGCAACCGAAAGGCTTCGAAGTGTCAGGTGCTGAAGAAAAAGTGCTTAGACTAAGAAAAAGCATCTATGGGCTCAAACAAGCTGCACGAGCCTGGAATAAGACGGCTACAACCACCTTGAATCAGGAAGGATTCAAGCAAAGTAGAGCTGATCCCTGTCTGTTCACGCGCAAGGAACACAATGGAGATCTAGTTCACGTGTTGCAGTATGTGGATGATATGCTCGTTGTTGGAGAAAGTGCTTCGGAATTACTGATCTTGGAGATGTCAAGCATTACCTCGGCATTCAAGTGGAAAGGAAAGAAGATGGATCATTCCTAGTACATCAGCAAACCAAGATACAACACATGCTGGAAGAGCATGAAAATCTGGAAGCAAAACCAGTGGCTACTCCAATGGAGACCGGTTTTCTTAGCAACAACGCAGACAGCCCACTTTTACCCAATAACAAGCTTTACCGACAGACAGTTGGGTCACTGCTCTATTTAGAAACAGTGTCAAGACCAGACATTGCTCTATCCGTTGGAATTCTCTGTCGGAAAGTCGAGGCACCGACGGAGTGTGATTGGAATTCGGTGAAGCGTGTGATGCGCTACTTGGTTTCCACGATCAACCGAAAGTTGATATCGCCTGCTGGAGATGACCTAGAGCTGAAAGGGTTCGTCGACGCTGACTGGGCTCGCGATCGAAAGGACAGAAAGTCTACCAGCGGTTTTCTGTTTCAACTCGGTGGTACGACAGTGTCGTGGTCAAGCAAGAAGCAGGCGACCGTGGCGCTCTCGTCTACGGAAGCAGAGTACGTTGCGGTTTCACATGCGTGCCGTGAGCTGAAATCCTACATATATTGTCGGTTGTTGTTCGATGCAAATTGTAATGGCGTAGTAATAAACATGTTCTTTGTTTTGTATTAATTAAAAAGTTGTTTTAATTAAAAAGGTCCCACAAACAAATTTCAATTAGAATTCTCCCGGCTATTCCAAGTAGTCAAGAACGAGAAGAAAATGCTTTTATTATAAAATATTGTTTTTAAATAATGTATGTTGTATATTATTATAATAAAAATAATGAAAATAAATTATTTTAATATACTCAAATGATAAAATTTATAGTATATTCCGTAACTTAACCGCGGTGACCAAGGTTCTGGTTATGCGTTCCGTAATGTAACCAAAACATAATTTCAGGATCGCGGTTCAATTTCGGAATGTGGTTCCTGAAAGTTTTGGTTACTTTTTCGTGACCATGACGACCACAATTTTTTTGTGGTTGTTGTGGTCATATTCTTAGTTCTTATAATAATATTGTATAAACATATAATTACTATATACTGATATGTATAATATTTACGTTATTATAAGAATAGACAAAAATTATGTTGTCACTTATTTCTAATGACGCGGTGGTTCCCTGCTTTACCGATACAAATTAATCAAGATGTTGCGAATCACAACCACTTTTCAGTGACCATAACCTGACCACTTGAACCATAACCACGGTCGTGATTAAGTTACGGAATATACTATAGTAATCACTGTATATTAAGCAAATAAACTTTGACAGGTTCATATGACATATATCTGACATTTACTTGACATATGTCAAAAGTAGTTTACCCAACAGCACCCACGGAGCAATAGTTCCGTGCTGCCAACTCGACGCATTGACTTGCACTTCTCGTTTACGTTTTTGTTCCGTGCACAGACCATATAGGCGATGTGCACATTTTGAGCTACATTGGCATTTTTGGTTACCGAATCAATTTTGATACTTTCATCGGTAACTTTGTAAGAATTATTTCATCCCCCACTGCATCGCATAATATTTGACGTCATATCATTCGCATTTATTGCAAATATTTTATAAAATAGAAATTGCAAAATTATTCTGACATAAAACATAACCTTGCTATGCGTGTGACCATTTGGTCATTTTTGTCCGCTGTCGGCGCTGACTATTTTTGTGCACACCGCCTATACACTGTTCCGTGTCAACAGTCAAATAAAAATACCGAAGGTTTCTACGGCGGGTGTAAAAATGGATACAATTAAAGAGAACAATAGGAGACAAGTTACTGGCGACTTTTTATTCGAAGCACCGGAAGAGTGGAAAAAATTTTTACTGTAAAAAATTTCCAACAAATGGGAGTTGCACGAAGCATCATCTATCATTAGAAGAGTTGAGAATGAAGAAACTCTGGAAAGGTCTGCTGGAAATAGAAGGGTAAGGAAAATAAAGAAAATGAAAGAAACAGCAACTTGAAGAGGTGGCGATAGGGAAAATTGGACAGTCTTACAGAAAACTTGGTAGGAAGTTCAAAATTTCTCATGATTGTGTTCGTAAAATTTTGAGGAATAGAAATGTAGTATTAAGAAAAAGAAAATCAGCACCCAAGTACAGAAAAAAAATCTGATGTGGACACCACACGACTTCCTTGTATGCAAGACCAATATGAAGATGAAGTATAGACTCAATGGGGTATTCCGACATTTTTTTCATTAGTACATACCAGTAGGACTCTGAATATCTAATTTTGAGTAAGAAAATGGATATATCACGTGAGATATGAATTTTTAAAAATTTCATCGTAATTCAAATTTTCTTGTCATTGGCGCGCTTATGACGTCAAATCGATAGTGACATTTGCAACAAACTTCAGCGTCTAAATCCACATGTTCATGACAGCCATTTGCTTTTTTACACATGGTTTCAGTAGCAGCGTGTATTACAGTGTTTGTTTGTGGTAAAAATACGAGTAATATTTCATAATTACGGAACCTGATTATACAAAGACTGATTCTGATAACCTACTGTGGGTTCTGCCATGGTAAATAATTATTTTCTCCATAACTCACAATACGTGAGTGCAGAAATACGTAATGTTAAAAGCCGAAGGTATGTTTTGTTCGAGAATTGCTGCAAATAAAGTGGACGAAATGTCAAACAAGAAATATACGCGCGTGTTAACTACTGGCTCCATTTATGATTCTAAACGTAAATATCTACCGTAAAATGAGCAACAAATTATCAATTTCACGTCACAAATTTCAAGGACGTTTCTAGAGCTGTAAATATTCCAATTTTCTAACATTAAATTATGAATTAAAAGTTTTTAATAAACATGTTTTATTATATTTTCCTACTTTATGAAGATGTAAACTATAGAAAAAAGTTATTATTTTGCATTATTTTCATATCACCGGAATACCCCATTATAAAATTGCACGTATTTGACATTAACATCTATTTTTTTTTGTTATTTTTTGTCCTAATCCATAGCAAGCTTCATTAAAAAAACCAAAAAGTAGATAAGTTTTAAATTTACATATCTCGCTTATACAAAGGGCTAATTTAATAATGGGTATTATTTACTTATTAAAACGTAATTATAAACTAAAAAAAATATAGAAATCATTGTTACCTCCTTCAGTTTTGGGATTTTCGATAACTTCTTTCGAAATACTAGCACTAGCATCCGTTTTTTCTTTCTGAGCTTCTTTTATAGCATAATCCTTTTTCACTTCTTCTTCTTCTTTAGTCTCTTCAAAAATCTTCTCAACCTTAGGTTCATCTTCAACAGATATACTTTCTTCATTTTCATTCTTAACTTCCTCTTTCTTTTCTTCGTTAATTTCAGATTTACGAATTTTCGGGATACGGAAGTTTTGGAAACCGTATCCTTTACATACAATGGGTTTAGAAACTGACGAATAGAGCATGTCAAATGGTGAAGAAATATCTTCTTTGGGCTTAACTGAAGATAATTTAGCGGATTCAATCTTTGGTTTTTCGTGTATGGTTTCCTTGGGCTTCTTTTTGCGGGGATCTTCGCGTTTTGCTTCATTTAAAGGCGATATTTTTTCTTTAGAAGTGTTTTTTTCTTCAAATCGAAATCTTCGCGGGTCGTTTTTCTTTTCTGAGAAACGGGATCGCCTAATGTCTTCATCTTCTCTCTCATTTTTATTGGACAAGCAGCTTGAAGGTTTTCTTCGTTCATCTTTTGTATTTTCTCTACGACCTTCATCTCGGATCATTGGGTTGACCCACTGGACAGTTCTAAAATTCCCTCTGTTATGACAATAATTTCCTCTTTTGCCGCGCCCTCTAAATGATCTACGATTCGCAAAATCATCTATTCTTTCTTCATTATGTTTTTCATTTTCAAAAAGTAACGTTCTTTCCTTATTTTTATCTTCGTTTTCATAAAAATATGTAGGATTCATTTGACTTAAATCATACGGATTAAAATTTTGTTCTTGCGGTTGATTATGAGATTCTTCTCTATTTATAGACGGAGCATTTTGCTTTGGAAATCTAGAATTAAATGTAGGTCTAAATTGATCTTCGTTTGAAGTAAATTCACCTGTATGTCGTCTAAATTGACCAGGATTATGTCTAAAATGATCTGGTTGTGTATGCATAAAATTATCATGATTGGGTCCAAAATGATCAGGATTTGTACTAAACTGATCTGGACCCGGTCGAATTTGATCTTGATTTGGTTGAAATTGTTCTTGTTTTGTTCTAAACTGATCTTGATTTGATTTAAATTGATTCCGCTCGGGTCGACATTGATCTGGATTTTGTCGAAACATATCTGGATTATTTCTACAAGGTTCTAGATTTGGATGACACTCATTTTTATTTGGTCGAAATTTATCTATTCCAGGACGAAATTTACCCATCGCATGTCGGTGATGATCCATTTCAGGTCTTATTTGATCCATTTGAGGTCGTATTTTATCCATTTGTGGTCGTGATTGATCCTGGTTAGGTCTAAAAGGATCTGGAGGTCTGAACTGATCATTTTGATTGTTTAAATTATTTTGGAATGGAAGTTGTCGCATATCAACATCATAATCGGTTGAGAATGGGTCAATTGGGGTCATATTGCCCGCTAATGGATCCATTGGGGTCATATGATCCGCACATGAGTCGTTTGGGGTTATATTACCCATATTATTTGCAAATGGGTCCCTGAGTGTTTTATTACCCAATAATGTGTCAGGTGGTGACGAAAATGGCCCAATACTGGACGGTTTATTGACAATTGGCTCATTTTGGAAATTATTGGGCTGATTTTGCGCAAAAGGCGGACTTTTTAACTTGACTGCCGGTACAGGGGGAAACGCAGTTCGTAATCGTGGGTCTTGTAATTTAGTTGGATGTACCTCCGTTGTTAGAGGCTTTTTTGGGGAGGTAACTTTTGGGGGGATATCTCTAGGGGGTTCTGGTTTTATAGGATCCAATTTGTCAATACTTGGTTTGCGCTTATGGAGATATTTATCTGATAATCTCTCAGTGGCAGAAGTTTTATCATCGACTTTTAATTCTTTCATTATTTTGTTTACAAGGGGAATATTTATATTTGAATTTGTAGTTGTGTCTATAGATTTTTTATCTGTTTTTTTTTGTTTTTCATCTTCTGTTAATGAAGTGCGCCTAGATAAATCAACTTTAGTTGCATCTGAAGATTTTTCTTTATTTTTTGAAATATTACTATGTTTTGAGGAGCTTGCTTTGCTTTTTGACTCAAGTTCTTTAGATTTTGTGTAATCTTTATTTTTTGATTCATTTTCTTTATTGTCTTTATGTTTGAAATCTTTTTCTTTACTTATATCTATAGATTTTGATTCTTTATGTTTATTTTTTAGGTCTTTATTTTTTGAATCATGTTTAATTTTTGCGTCTTTATCTTTAGTTTTTGATTCGTCTTTACTTTTATCCTGTTCTTTATGTTTAGAATCTTTAGTGATATATTTTGAATCTTCTTTTTTCTCTTTAATATCAGTTTTATTTACAACTTTGTCATCGATTTTGGCATTCGGTTTGATATCTTTCTTATTTTTATCACTTTCCTCATCTTTCTTAATATTTTTACTGGTATTTACATCTTTTTTTTCAAACTTTTTCTGTTCTTCCTTACTCATAATTTGTTGATCTATACTGGACAGTTTCGGTTTTGGCGCTAAATCCGGTGATGGTTTACTGACTTTTAGTTGTTCTTCTTTTTCTTTACTGTCTTCTAATTTTCTGCAGAGTTTTGTCTTTAATTCTTCAAGTTTTTCTAAATCCATGTCTTCAGTAACTAAAAGAAGAGAACTATCGCTTGAAGAAGGAGTACAAGATATTAGATCTAGTAGATCTGACTCAGAGAGCGTTGGTTTATCAAGTTTTGTTGGTGTTGGTCCTTTTAACAACTGTATTTTTTTCTGTTCCTCCAAATATTCTCTAACTATTCTATCTTGTTTTGCGATAATTTTCGGCGCTGGTATTGGATTCGGATCTTGTAATATCGGAGAAGAATCGAACTCAAAAGTATCTGAATAATCTATTAATTCTCGTCTTGACGCTGGGTCTTTGGTTATGTTTGATTCTTTATAACACCAAACATTGAATTTAGGGTTTTTTAACTCTTGCCTAGGACTTATTTCGCTTCTTCGGAAATATAGTTTTTGCTCTTTATTACAATTTGGATTTTGGGGTAAAAACGATGGTTGAATTTGTTTGTCCATTGGTAAATGTTTATTAAATACGCTAGCTGGCCAGTTTAATGTTTGTTTAGCGTTACAATTCTCGGAATATGGCGGAGCTGAATTGTTAAATCTGAAAATAAATACGAAATATTACAATATGACTTTAAAAAAACTTTTGCACAATTTTTGTATTCAAAGGAAAAAAAATATAGAAAATACGGATATAATTCCATTATGATGTCACGCTTGCTACTTTAAAATAGTTTCCGGCCAAGATACGGTCAAAATGACTTAAAATTCGTGCTCAGCCATGTTTCTTTGATATAGTATTAAACCAAATTTTATTAATATCTGTCTCAGAAGTTATGGAATAAAAGGTAAAGGACCGCCGCCGAAAATAGTGCTGATAACATTAACTATGATCAATAATTTGAATACTTCCGGTGAAAATATATTGTATATCAATTATTATATAGGAAGGTATTGTGCATGTGTATACTCATTTTCATTTATAACTGTTGAGTGGCTTATGAGTTTTGTTATTAGCAAAAAATCTGAAGTGGCCAGTACGTAATCTCCCGCTGTCCATTTTATGTTTAAGTATCGAATTTAACATTTCTTGTACACACAAATTATTCTAATTATATCTATTCTTTCTTTCTTTGAGGAATTTTCTTCTACTCTTCTGAAATGTTCAAGATTCTTCCAATTCATTGACGGGATTAGCGGTATTTCTTAAGAATATACCGGGTGGTGAATTGATTTATGCAATATAGGAAATTCAATGCAAATTTTTTCATATGGCGATATTTCGTTCTCGTTCCCTATTTATTTTAGAGCAAAATGATTCAAATAAAACCTGTAAATAATTGAATTCTGCATCCAAATCACTCATCACATTTTATTTTACACTTTTTGCATCGCGCCATATTGGGATTAATATTTTTATAAAATTATTCATTTATAGCAATAGCCATGAAATTTAAACAAAGGTACAAACCAAACAAATGCAAAATAATTTCTAATAGTTTGACAGTTTGCGCAAGTAATTACTATGAAGTTTATTACTTGATTTAAGGCAATTTTCTTTAATATTTAACAATACGTACAACATTCAAGAAAAAAATCAAAGCATAAAATGGTTTTATGAAAGACTAACTTATTGTGGTCATATCTTTGTGTGTACTTTTGTTTAAATTTCACGGCTATCGCTATGAATGAGCAATTTTATAAAAATATTAATCCCAATTTTACACGTTACAAAAAGTGTAAAATAAAATGTGATGAGTGATTTGCATGCAGAATTCAATTATCTACAAGTTTTATTTGAAGCATATTGCACTAAAATAAATAGGGAACAAAATATTGCCATATGAAAAAATTAGCATTGAATTTCCTATATTGCATAAATCAATTCACCACCCGGTATGTATATTAATATGGGTACCTACAAATTTAAGAATAGACTTGGTGGCGCTGCAGAGCCAGCCTGTTTTCTGAGATATTAATTATTAATAGTAAGCGATTAACCGCGGAATATAATAGTTCACATTTGTTTTTTGTGGTTGTCACGTTCAGCTGTTATTGTTAGAAATAATATTTGGCATTTGTTTTTTGTGGCTGTTAGGCCCGGGCCACACTATGCGTTTTGGCGGGATCGGTAAAACCGCATCCGGTTAAACGGGATGGATCGAACATCGTCCACATATATCCCGCTAAACAGGACGGCAGCAATAACAACCTGATTCGGACACAGTCGGACCAATGTCTGATCGGTGCAGAACCCAAATAGTATACGTTGTCTATTAAAAAACAAAACCAGACCTTTGTGAACGCTCGCATTATCTCCAATGAGTTATAGTTGTCATGCGTCAAATTGACCGTCCAGTCAAACCGCAACATGCTGCGGTAGTATCCGGCAACCGGACCGCAACCGCATCGGTGTGGACGCATTCATTTAAAACAATAAGTTGTTGTCTTCCCGGTAAACCGGTCCCCCCAAAACGCATAGTGTGGCCCGAGCATAAATCCAGCTGTTATTGTTAGTGCTACACACTTCCGCAATGCCGGCGATATTTACACATCAAGAATATGCCGATATGATTTTCATTTATGGATATTGCAACGGGAATGCTAGACGGGCCGTTACTGAATACCAACACCGCTATCCTAACAGAAGAGCCCCTCACAGAGTGTATTTCAATAAATTTTTGTCACTTCCCGCGAAACCGGCATGTTTCCCAGTTCAAACAAGAGAGGCATTATTAGACTGCATCGTCAATTCTGCCGCTGTTATAAGAAATGACCAAAGAGCCACACGTGCGATCCACAAGCGAGCTAGTAAATGCATCGAAAGTGGCGGTGGTATTTTTGAAAATATTCTACAATGAAATGTTTTTCCTTCACTTGTATAGGCGATGTGCACATTTTGAGCGTCAGCGCCTCTAACGGCTACATTGACATTTTTAGTTACCGAATCAATTTTGACATTTCGAGAAAGTGATACAATTTACAATTTTAATTTGGGTAGTTGCTATTGCGCATGAATATTATACATCATAGTATATTTAAATGAAGAAAGAAAATATTTAAAATGCTATATATGTGATGTGACAATCAAAAAAGTCAAAATACCAGCGAAGGTACTGTGGCAGAAAATATAATTTTTCTCATATGTGTGATTTCTGTAAAGCATTTTATCATATTTAATTTGATATTATAATTTATAATATTAGTTGAATGTTACAAGATGCACAATGCATGGAAATTGAGATAAAAAGTTGGAAAACTTGAATGATTGGAAAGAAGAATATTTCTACATATCACGTTATCAGTGTATGATGTTAGCATCTTTCTTTTATATTCGCAATAAATGAAGAAGATTCTTCATTGAAAATATACCAGGCTCTAAGTGGAATCAGTTGCACTAGCTCGGAAAAGAAAATACACGAAAAATATGAACCATGTGAATTTCTACCTTTACCATTAATATTACATGTATAAAATCTATAATAAATAGACGAATTATGTCAAAAATAAACTTCTATTTCATACAATTGCAAGTATTATACAATTTTATGACAATTTTCAGCTTCTTGTATTATATTTTGTTCAAATATTAACTTAAGAAACACATTTTTATATAATTCATTTTTACAAGCAGACGACTATTGTTGGAATTTTATTCATACGATAAGCATCTTTTACAATGAGAAAATATGTATACCTAAAAGAATTTTTCACGTTAGTAGAAGAAAAAGTTATTTTCTAAAACATCTGTTCCTCATATAATCTTCTAGGAAATTTATAAAATTTGATACTTTATTCGGTAATTTTGTGACAAATATTACATCCCCCAATGCATCACATAATATTTGACATCCTATCATTCGCATTTATTGCAAATATTTTATAAAATAAAAATTGCAAAATTGTTCTGACATAAAACATAACCTTGCTATGTTTCAATGAGTAACCATTTTGTCATTTTTGTCCGCTGTCGGCGCTGACTACTTTTGTGCACACCGCCTATAGCATAGTACATTATAATAAATGATTTGTTGCGTCATTGAGGTGCTGCTTTTATTATATTTTTTTAAGTGATATCTCCGTAACGGTTAAGAATCGGACACATGTTTATATGACTTTTTGTTTATTTTGATCTCCTGAACACGTTCCTCGAGTATGGCCGTTTCGTCACCAATCACCCTGTATATATAAACTCCGTTTCCACGACTTGATCCCCACGTCATCAATAGTAAACATGTTCAAATCGCCAGGGGTGGGAGGGAATTGATGACGTCATGTTGTTACCATGGTTTTATTATAGGGATTTAATATAAGGTGGAGGTGACAGGACTTTGTCATGTTTGACATTTCCAATATTTTACTTGCAATAATTTTGTTGTTCGCTAATATAAAATCTACTATAATTATTATTCACGAAAGATGTTACGTCCCTCCGGTGCGAGGGACTAAATATTAAGGACCTAGTGGCTCGAAGGACCAAATGTTCAATCCCTAAACCAGCGAATCCGGCCTAGAAGAACCAAAATGTTTTGATCCTGCTCGCAAGCCCAAATGTAATGTCTCTAGATCAGCGAATCCGGTCTAGAAGCACCAACAATGTGTTTGATGTTAAATTCAATGAATAAAACAAAACTATATGTAAACCAAATTAATTACAACCTTCGATAGCTGGTTCACATCACTGGACTTGGCCAATACACGGGATAATATTAATATGTGAAACGTACTAATTAACAACGAACGAAGGACCAGCTAGTTTTACGAACTAACAAACGTGCTAAGAATAATTGCAACAAAATAACAAACAACTGAAAAACAATTCTGAGAGATATGTGATAGCTTATTACAATTGATTCCTGAGATGTGTCTATTAGCTGCATAAATTGGCGCCGTAAAGTATTCACGGACTATAAAGTACCAAATTAAATGAAAACCGAACGATAACTCCTTGAATTAGTCGTGCTAGGCTAATCAAGCTACGCGAACGATAATTAAACAACAAATTACTTTGCTGACCATATGAAAATCAGCTGCACTGCGCTTGGCGTGGGGGTGCGCGCACTCGCGTGAAACTAGATGCAGTAATATATTAATGTTAATAATTAGTTTAAGATACTACAGATATTTAAAACAATTCTAAAATTAAACTTAAACACGTAGAAAATATATAACTAATTTTTTCAAGTAACAGAAACAGTTATTTCTATTAATTTATTGACTTATTTAAATAGAGTCAGGGCGGGTTACCCGTTCTATTCCCATGTGCAGCGGGTTGCTACCTCGAAGGGGTTAACATTTTCCAAGTCCTCTCATTTAAGACATATTAGTCTTAAACATACCGGCCACCTTAGGGTCTCCCTAAAGACAAACTTAGGCTGTTGGCAAAGGACACAATTTTGCTATAGGGCGAGTGATTTCACCTTTGGCGGTTTTTAATACGGCAACTCTATTGATTCCATCTGATCCGGGAATCAATTTGATGACTCTAGCCAAACGCCATGCAGTAGGTGGCATTGGATGATCGTTGACTAAGACAATAGTATCCATTGTATCCTCCTTCCATTTGTGCAGTTCTTGTAAGGTTCGAAGATATGTTTGTTGCCAGCGTGCCCAAAATTGTTGTTGCAACTTGGACAACATTTCCCATGAGGACAAACGATTTGTGGGAGTCTCAGTGTGATCTAGAGACGGCAGTGTTACAGTGGGTTCTGTAACTAAGAAATGTCCTGGTGTTAAGAGTGTGGGATCGGAAGGATCCGATGACTTCGGGAACAGAGGCCTGGAATTTAGCATCGCCTCTACTTCCGTCAACAAGGTAGAGAACTCTTCGTAAGTCAAAAGCTTTTCTGTGAGAACTCGTGATAATAGTCTCTTTGTAGACTTTATCGCAGCCTCCCAAAGTCCGCCGAAGTGTGGCGTGGACGGTGGATTGAAATGCCATGTGATCCCTTCTTGGTACACATGATTTGACACCTGAGTATTAAATTCCTCAGAGCTCAAGAATTTTTGTAATTCAGAGAGCTTGCGATTTGCACCTATGAAATTCGTGTCACAATCGCTGTATAGGTTTGCAACACGACCTCGGCGTGCTACAAAGCGTCTTAGTGCTGCCGAAAAGGTGTCCGTGGACATATCTGTGACAAGTTCGATATGCACGGCTTTTGTGGCAAAACAGACAAATAGGCATATATATGCCTTGTGAGGACGTGCCTCGTCTCCTGCTCCAGGAGATGTTATACGGTCCGGCGTAGTCTACTCCGGAATTAAGGAAGGGTTTGGCAATGTTAACCCTGTCCTTTGGTAATTGTCCCGAGAGGGTAGTCGGTTGTCGGTCGAAACCGAAAACAATGGACACAACTTTTCAGCACTGAACGGATAGTTCGTCTGCCTGAAATGATCCAATATTGTTGTCCTAATAGAGACTCTAGACCTTGCGCACCAACATGCATATGCTTATCATGAAAGTGTTTAATGAGGGCCTTTATAAATGGGTGTTGCGACGGCAACAGAATGGGGTGTTTCTGGGCGTATTCTAAATTAGCATGCTCCAGCCGCAACCGACCCGAATTATACCTTCAGTATCAATAAACGGAACTAACGACTTAATTGGGGATCGACAAACTTTCCCTCGTTGTAGTTGTGATAATTCATCCTGTAGTCCTTCTGATTGGGCCAACAGGACGACTTTGGCTTGTGCTCGGACAAGCTCTTCTGGTGAAAACACATCAGCACCTTTTCGTTTGCCTGAAGAGATGTCTCTCCACCGTAAACAATAAGCCATAGTTCGCACCATCCGATTATAGTTGGACATTGCATTGAAAAAACTGAACTGCTGTACTGTTTTCAATGTTAGGCGTTTGACAATCTCTGTCTGAGCAGAGTTGGTTTGATCTTCGTCAAGTTGAACCACTTCACTTTGTGGCCAACACGAGTAAGGTTGTTGTAACCACTCTGGTCCCTTTATCCAGAGAATACATGTCTTGAAACTTAGAGGACTGAGACCTCTAGAACCTACGTCGGCCGCATTGTGTTCCGACGCTACATGACGCCAGTGTTCACTCGGAAAATTTGTCTGTATTTGAGCGACTCGATTACCCACAAATGTTTTCAGAGTGTGTGGTTCCTTGCGCAACCAGGCAAGAACTATCATAGAATCCGAGAAACAATGTACAGCCTCCGGTTGTTTTGGAATATTTTCGAGAATATTCTCGAGAAGTTTGGCGAGAAGATGCGCCGCACATAATTCCAAACGAGGTATAGTAATTTTTTTCAAAGGCGCTACACGCGTCTTTGCACAGAGCAATTGAACCACTGGTTTATCGTTTGGATAACTTCTAACATAGACAACGGCACAGTAGCCTCGCTCGGAGGCATCCGCAAATCCGATAAGATCGAATTTGGAACCCAAACAAGCTAACCTTGGTATCGAATAGTTGGATATACAATCGATCTCGTTCAGAAACAAGTTCCACTCAGACAATATGAGCGGGAGGTTCTTCATCCCATTATACCTTTGATTTCCAAAGCTCTTGCATGATGAGTTTAAGAAACATCTCCAATGGGGGACATAATGCCTAATGCATCATAGATCCTTGCAATGCAAGACAAAATGTTTCTTTTGGTGCACAAATCGTCGGGTTTTGAGACCGTATACTCGTAGCAGTCAGACTTGCAAACCCATTTGACACCTAGCAATTTCACTGACTCGTCGTCAGTGAAGTGGACATCTTTCACTGCGCGTGCATTGTCTGGTAGTTCATCCAGTATTGTTTGAGAATTACTGGCCCATTTTCGGAGGGTGAATCCTCCCTTTTCGAATATATCCGTGAGTTCACGGCGCAGTGTCGGTGCTGACTGAATATCTTCAGCTCCAGTCACAACATCGTCAATATAGACGTCATTTTGCAGGACTTTAGCTGCTAAGGGATATTGATTCCCTTCATCTTGAGCCAACTGCTCAACTGTACGCAACGCCAAGAACGGCGAACAATTCAAACCAAAGCAGATAGTGTTGAATTGGTACACAATAGGATGTGTGGCATCCGCAGGTTTCCAAATGAACCTTAAAAATCGTTGATGTTCGCGTACAACTCTAATTTGTAGGAACATCTGTTTTAAGTCCCCCGTATTTAAAATAGGATAAAATCTATTTCGCAAATGAAGAGTGAAGATACTCTTCTGTAGTACCGGACCAGGATACAAATAGTCATTAATCCACTTTCCATTAGACGATGGCTTTGAAGCATTGAACACAATGCGTACCGGTGTCGTCGCACTATCAGGTTTAACCACTGCATGGTGTGGAATATAGTACGAATCCTGATCATTCAAATTGGGTTGCACATCAAGTCTCGTGACGTAACCCTTTTGCAAATATTCTTCGAATATTGCATCATAAGCCTTGAGTAACTCTGGGTCTTTACTCAAGCGAGTCAGCTGTGCGTGACAAATGGACAAAGCTTTCTTGTATGAATTGCCTAATACTGGTGGGTACTGTTTAAAAGGTAAAGAAACCGTGTATTTTCCCTCGGAGTCTCTTTGAGTAGTATTGACAAAATGGTCCTCCACCATTTTATCCTCGGGTTTAGTGACAACCGATGGAGTTGGAACATTTTCCAATTCCCAAAATTTAGACAACAGTTCGTGTGTATCTTCTTGTGTGTAAGTATGATAGGACACCACAGCATTGCTTGTTTGCTTGCTGGTATATTCTCCCATAACCACCCAACCAAAGATTGTTTTGATGGCGGTAAGTGTGCCATCGACTCCTTTCTTAACTCCGTTACGAATGACCTGACCCCAAATGTCAGCTCCTAACAGCATGTCTATTCGTTGAGATTTATAGCATTCGGGATCCGAAAGTTGGATATTCCCAAATTGTTTAAAGGTATCCCGAGATATTGGATAATCTGGGATTCTGCCTGTAATGTTGTCGATAACAATGCAACTCAAATCGAGAACTGGAGTTTCTCTACGACATGGTTTGATTTTGGTATGTATAATACCACTAGTGTCCTTGACGTGGGTGTCACTGATTGACATAATCTTTGTTTGACACGCTTCAATAGAGATTCAAATTGTGGACACAACGACTTGTGATGTAGGATTTCTGCGATCCTGTATCCAATAAAGCACGGACATGTACCTTTCCTGCACTGTCAAATATATGCAGCTTTGCAGTGGGTAGTAATACCGAAGTATGTTTTCTGTGTTGACTTAGTGAATAAGTCCTAACAGACATTGATGTAGTAGTTTCAGAATTACTACTACTGGCTTGAGAGTTTGCATCACTCTTGGGTGATGACGGGCGATTGTTTTACTCAGATTTTTTATCACGCTTGGGTGATAACGACTTGTTCGACCTTTCACCAAAATGCAGTAGCGTATGGTGAGTTTTGTTGCACTTTCTGCATGTGGCTGTACTAAGACAGTTCGGACGTATGTGACCCATTCTAAGACAGTTGATGCACAACTTGTGTTTGATTGCAGCATCATGTCTTCCTTTAGGTTTAAGAGCTATAAACCCTTCACACTGACTGATGTAGTGAGACTTTCTGCAATACGGACAATTCGTATCAGTTGCCAATGTCATCGCTCGGGATGCTGGCTTGTGCCTTTTGAATTGTTTGATTGGCTCATGAGTTTTGACTGGTTTGTCTGGCTCAACCTCTAAGCTTGAAACTTGCTTAGTCAAGAACGCAATTAACTCTACATGAGTGGGCTTGGAGTCAGAATCCAATGTTAATTCCCACTGTCGTCTAGTAGCCGAATCTAGCTTACGACAAATCATGTTTTCCAAAATGACCCCACATGAGTCAACATCAACCTCTAAGTTTTTCAGAGCAGCGATGTTTTCGCGTGCTGTGTTCAACAATGATTTTAGTGCAGGAGCGTCTGCCTGCTTGACCTTTTGCACATCTTGGAGTGCATTCAGATGTACCGACCTCAACAACCTAGGACGATAATATTCATATGTGATGGCGTTCCATGCAATATTAAAACTATCAGCTTTGACGGGGATATTTGTAATAAGCCTAGCTGCTTCCCCTTTTAAAGATAACTTGAGATATTGAAGTCGTTCAATATCTGACAAACTGTCCCGATTTATCACCAACTGTGTGAATAAATTGTAAAAATTCATAAAAGTTGTTTTCTCCCCATCGAATGTTGGGAGATTCAATTTAGGCAAGCTGGGTTGCATATATCGCAAAAATTGTGCTGATTGAATCGAATGTGATTCTGATTTAGCTCTGTCGGACCCTGACTGTGATCCGGTGTCTCCATTGAACTTAAGCTTGTAATTGACACGTATGTCGCAAATGAGTTCGTTTATTTCATTAAACAATTTCTTAACTCGGGAAATTTCTGCCAATATATCCTCGTCGGGATTTTTGGTTTGTTTTAACTTTGAAGAATATTCACAATAAGTACGATTGAATTCCTGTTCCCAAGCTGCGAGAGACGGAAAAGTTACCTCAAATTTCACTTTACTTTTTTCATCAATCTCTGAAGAATAGACTGATAGACGACGAATATGTTCTGTCACAACCTCTAATTGTTCGTGCAGTAGTTTAGCCATTTTACAGTGTGTTATTAAATGCAATTACTAATACCAAAGTAACTAGAAACAATAATTATCTCCGAATACCGCCAAATCCGGCTCGACGAAGACCAAATGTTACGTCCCTCCGGTGCGAAGGACTAAATATTAAGGACCTAGTGGCTCGAAGGACCAAATGTTCAATCCCTAAACCAGCGAATCCGGCCTAGAAGAACCAAAATGTTTTGATCCTGCTCGCAAGCCCAAATGTAATGTCTCTAGATCAGCGAATCCGGTCTAGAAGCACCAACAATGTGTTTGATGTTAAATTCAATAAATAAAACAAAACTATATGTAAACCAAATTAATTACAACCTTCGATAGCTGGTTCACATCACTGGACTTGGCCAATACACGGGATAATATTAATATGTGAAACGTACTAATTAACAACGAACGAAGGACCAGCTAGTTTTACGAACTAACAAACGTGCTAAGAATAATTGCAACAAAATAACAAACAACTGAAAAACAATTCTGAGAGATATGTGATAGCTTATTACAATTGATTCCTGAGATGTGTCTATTAGCTGCATAAATTGGCGCCGTAAAGTATACTAAACCAAACATAGAGCAAATACGATATTTGTAGAAATTAACTAAATCATTTAATAAGTGTATGACCACACAAATTTAGTTAAACAATATTAAGAACTCTAAATGAACTTAATAATAACCAACTAGAATGCAAAACTTGTTGCATTGACTGTACCTAAGCGACAATAACAGCAGATGTGCTGTGGATGACGTCACTCGAATGTGAACGTGTGCAAACAGGTTTACGAAGAAATAATAATAATTTCACCCAAGGAAATATGAATCAAATCCCTAACAACACGAGTTCCATGAGAAATCAAATTGTACAGTTCGATTTTACAATTGATTCCTGAGATGTGTCTATTAGCTGCATAAATTGGCGCCGTAAAGTATTCACGGACTATAAAGTACCAAATTAAATGAAAACCGAACGATAACTCCTTGAATTAGTCGTGCTAGGCTAATCAAGCTACGCGAACGATAATTAAACAACAAATTACTTTGCTGACCATATGAAAATCAGAAAGTTTTTGCAAAATGGTGGAAAAGCCACTCTCGCGGACGACGATGCGATACGTCTTTACCGTTTGCAAGCCAGACACACTCTGAGTTCCCCACGGTCGATCAACACTGTAGCTGCACTGCGCTTGGCGTGGGGGTGCGCGCACTCGCGTGAAACTAGATGCAGTAATATATTAATGTTAATAATTAGTTTAAGATACTACAGATATTTAAAACAATTTTAAAATTAAACTTAAACACGTAGAAAATATATAACTAATTTTTTCAAGTAACAGAAACAGTTATTTCTATTAATTTATTGACTTATTTAAATAGAGTCAGGGCGGGTTACCCGTTCTATTCCCATGTGCAGCGGGTTGCTACCTCAAAGGGGTTAACATTTTCCAAGTCCTCTCATTATATGCCCGTACCCATAGTCGATGCTCAATCTCGTACTTGAGTATTACTTCGCCAAGCATTACTCCGGTCGTTCTCGACCTCAAGTACATCATATGTTTTATAGTCGATACTTCGTGAATTTTCGGTTAAGTACTAATCTCAAGGTAGGGATTTAGAGAATTTGTTTTAGTTGCGTTGGTATATTTGTAAATATTAATATTTTACTGTCAAATTATAATTTTGACACCTACATATACGTCAGGTCTGGTCAGGTCATAGATATGAGTGTAATGGAAAATAAAATAATTGCATATACCACCAAAGAAAAAATTGCTTTTGGCTAATATACAGGGTGTAAATGAAATAAGTGCATTAAATTTAACCAGTAATGTAACTCGATGAGAGGAACAATATTTCTTAATAACTTTTTTTTCTAAGTCTTTTAGATTTTGAGTTAAAATTCTTTAAAGATTTGCTGCATATTTCGTTACCCGCTCATGGAGAACAAATGACTGTTGCCGTGTTCAAGTGGGATACAATCAGCTCAAAAAATGTCGGTTATCGGTTACACTTACAGTCACAGTAATTAATAAACGAATCAAGGGAAATAACATTATTATTAATTAATACGTAAGAGTACAATTTTTAAAATAAATAAATTTAAATTTTGGATAACAAAATTATAAAGTTGTGTTTTGAACCAGGGTTTTAATTACCTTTGAATAGTGTGAATAGAGGAAGACAAGGAGAGACGAGGAGCAAAAGCATAGTTGTTAGGTTATGAGATGATTATTTATCGTCGAGAAATCATAATAGTTTAAATACGTTATTCAAAAAATGTAAGTACAAACTTTTGTCCATTTAAAAGAGGTACATGAGTATCAATAATTAGTCGTCCATTTATTGTTCCCGCCCAAAACATTTTTTAATGAAAATTTTTACAGCATTTTCGTCTGTCAAGATGTGTATTGTGCATAATAAATACACCTTCCCAAGTAAATTCAGTCTCATAAATGAACATTATGAGCCATTCCCAAAATTGAAGTCTGTTATGTGCTGAAAACATTGAACTTTTTGCACATGGTATGGATATAACTGTTGCTTCTTTAAAAATTGTCATGTGACACTCCGTATTGTGATGTGATAAAGATGTACAAGATTAACAAATGTGCGAATATTAAGAACAGAATGATTTGGTGATGATTTGGAAACGCTCCATGTAAATGCGTTGGCAACTCCATGACACTGTCTTTATGAGAACCGTGATGTCAAGTAACATGTAGTACAGATACGAGTAAAAAATAAATAAATAAACCATAGGTAAGTAATTACAATGTCTGTGTACTCGCATTTTGACAGAATTTTACCTTATAAACAAGTTTATTACTAATGTCAAAATTTAATTGCAACAATTGACAGGACTGTCAATTGCTAAAACAAAATTTTTCATAGCTATTGCTGCTGCATTCAATTATTACAAAAATATTTGGAACGACTCGTCAATTTACGGGGTGGTAAAAATGCTAAAAAAATATGCGATTTCGAGAAAAAGTTATTAAGAAATATTGTTGCTCTCGATGAGTTATACTACTGGTCAAATTTAATGCACTTATTTCATTTACACCCTGTAGTAGACAAATATGTTAGTTGAAAGCAAGAAAACGGACGCTGCGACTATTCAGAAGAAAAATGGAGAATGGGAAAAAATTAAAGACGAGTACAATGCCAGAGGTGACATCATCTCACAAATACCATTCAGTTAAAGAAATTATGGAATAATTTGAAGCAACGGTAAAATGAAATCTCAATCATTTCTTGAAATGAATTTTAACTTTAAAATTACATAGGAAACGAAAAGCAGCGACAGAATTAAAATATCAAAGATTAGCTACGGGAGGTGGTCCTGAGCCACAAATAGGAGTTGATCCAATATTCGAAGCGGTGGATATAGCTGCATCAGATGCAGATGTGACATTAGCATATCCAGGGAACAGTACTGCTGGAATGGAAAGTCAAATTCAGAATTCTTGTGATATTTCAGAAATAATAGTTAAGCCTTCAAATACATATAATGTAGATACACTTCATTCAAACATTTCAAATAATAATACTATTTCTAGTGTTAATATTAGTGCTGGTAATAACACCAGTGCTAGTAGTAACACTAGTTCTAGTGCCAACAAAAAGAACAAACTGGCCAATTTAAATACGGAATCTAATTTAAGAATTTAAAAAATTGAAGAAGCCATTAAACAACAAGAAGAAATATATAAAATACGGATGAAAATAGAAGAACAACAATTAAAAACAGCTAGTAGCAAAAAAACTGGAGGCCAAAAGACATTTGGCCATACTGCAATTAAAAAGATTTATAACACAAAATAACAAATAATTAAGAGAAATTAAAAATATTATTTAAAATAAATTTTGTTAATTATTATTATTATTCCTAAAATGTTGGTTAATAAATTCATTTCTAAATAATAACCCTAACTGATTATTTTCATTATTTATAACTGGAATATTTTCATTGGCATTATCTACTTCTTCCACAATGTTATTTTCATTTGAAGCAATTGCTATATTTTGCAATGTTGCAGCAGCACATATAATAGCTAGAGATGTATTTAATTTTGTTGATAGCCCCCTTCTCAAACACGGAAATCTCCTCTTCCAAACACCAAAGAGACGTTCAACAATATTTCTTGTTCTGATGTGTGCATAATTATATCTCATTTCACCATTGGTTTCTGGATTAATTACTGGTGTCAGTAAATAATTTCTACACGGATACCCATTATCCCCTAAAAGTAAACCCTCCACATGATTTTGCTCAATACGCGAAGCGCGCTTCTATTAAATATTAGACTATCATGTCCAGACCCGGGATGCCTCACGACAATGTCTAGAATTTCTAATTGAGGTCCAGCTACGACCTGAACATTCAATGAGAAGTATCCTTTCTGGTTCCGAAATATTTCCGCATTATCGCCCCCAGGATTTGATATGGGAATATGTGTACAATCTATACATCCGCTTACTACAGGAAAATTTGCAATACTCCAAAATTTATTTTTATTTCATTTTGATTTTCAGGAAATTTTATGTACTCCGGCAAATAACCTGCTATTATTTCAGAAACATTTTTTATAATCCGACTTACAGATGCCTGACCAATTCCTCGTAAGTCTCCATTTACATGTATTATTAAGGGTAAAATAGTCTGCAAAACTGTGTTCTTTGTAAATCTATATCTACTACGAAATTCATCTTCGCCATAAAATTCTAGTGGATTTTCCATATCACGAATGTAGCATTTTGGCCTTCTTTCTTGATGATCACGTTCCACACTGTCCATACATTCGAAAAACTCTAAATTATCTTCTCTATCAGGATCCATTATTTCTTTAAAAATTCAAACTGTCAAAAATTGACAGAAACAAATACTTAAGCACGTCTCAAGGTTGCTCAGATGCTGTCTCGAGTAAGTCGTTGTCAAGTTTGCGCGAAGTCTTACTTCATAACTGAGTAGGGACTATAATAGCTGATTCAATACTTAAGTATTACTCAAGTTTGAGATTGAGCGAAGTTGTGACTATAAGTACGGGCATAAGACATATTAGTCTTAAACAAAAGATGACTATTCAAGGTCATGTGTTCGACGAAAGAATACATATCATTTTATAGCAGTAGCTAAGCAACATTTTGTATTAGAAAGAGAAAGATTATTTGACCTATGTCTTTTTCATTTATGTGGTGTGAGATATACATAAATAGTGGCATTACTTTCTAACACACTATAAATAATAATGACATATGTCGTAGAATTACAGATACCTAATTATCTACTACACTGCCCTCTGTGCTAATATTTATCCAGTGGCGTAGACGTTTAAATCAAATTATTATTCCTTGGTTTATAAGTTCAGTCTATGTTTTTGTATTTTGCAAAAACATAAGTGAAGAACATAAATCTTTCAGAAAGACATTATTTAAAAAGAAACATAATTTTCAAATGAATTACTCGTATTTTTTCAGTTAAAATGTGTCCATAAATATTTCATGTTGCACGCCTATGCATACGAAATGCAATGAAGTTATCTGCAAGTAATATTATATCAGACGGCTTACAAATAAACTTGAATAGTCATCTATTTTCCTTAATCTATATATAACATACACCTACTATGTGAATATTATTATTCATCAAAATCCGAAGTGACATATTTCGCAATTGAATAATAATTATATGTCGTTCTCATTAATCCAAAAGTCTTAAATACCAAATTTGAAAAGTTTTGGAATATATAATATATTTTTCACGAAAATCTGTTCAGAGCTTCAAGTAAACTATCACTTCCGGTTTATTAATTTTAGCCAAAATCTAATATGTTATTTCCCTTGATATGAAAGTCTTAAATACTAAAATTGAAAAGTTTTGGATTATATTTTAATATAATTTTTCATTAAAAACTGTTATGGGTTTCACGTAAACTATCACTTCCGGTTGTCCAATTTTACCCAAAATCTAATCAACTCTTTATATGAATGTAGAAAGCTTAAATAGAAAAATAGAAATTTTCGGAAGTTTTTTGTAAGAGTTATCTTGGAGAAAAAATCGTCAGGCACGCATGCACACACACATATACGCACGCGCACACACACACGCACACGCACGCACCCACACACAAACACACATCGTAAAAATAGTAAAAACTATTTACTGAAAACTCACCATCCAATTTTTGGATTGATAACATTACCTCCCTTACCTTACGACGGGAAGTAACAATATAAATTTAAAGTAAGCTTTGATCGTTGTTTTTTATTTACCGCCTCCACTTCCTGTGGCCTGTTTCATAAAACCCTAGTAATTACTTCAGTATATTACTGAAGTAAATATCTAAAAATACTTGGGTAAATATACTTTTTTCATAAAACATAAGTAAATACCCACGTATTTACCCAAGTAGACTTGACGTTACCAAGGTACAAATATTTGTTTCATAAAAATAAACATACTGCTGTAGAAAAATTACCGCTGTAGCACCAACCGACACTCTCTCATATGAAAACTTGACGATATGTGAAAAAGAAATTGTGATTTTTACCTCTCGCTAATGGCCTGTGTCCACGATCGAGAAATCGATCCGAGTTCTCGGATATAGGCCGCAATTCGATATCTCAGATTGTGGACACTACCAAATCGGACGCAAAAATCGAATAATTTTTTCGTACAAGTTACTAATTTCATTTAAATGTTACCAATTTAAAATGTTGACGTTTGATAAGCTTGAAAATGATAAGATTATAGAATATTACCTAATTCTACTATTTTTGATATTGATTATAAATAATTACTTATAAATAAATTAATATATTCGTTGGAAAAATTTAATTTACTTCCTGCCGGAATAATTTTATTTTTTTATTTTTTATTAATTTTTAGTATTGGTAGAAATGGTTGAAACTAACTTCATAAATTCGACCAACCTGACATCTGTCATACAAGATCAATGTTTATGATCAAAAAATGTGATCGAGAACTCGGAACGATTTCTAGCATCGTGGACACAGGCCTTAAGAGACGTATTGAATTCATGTTGAAAATCGCATATCCAGATTTTAGTGGATGAGCACGTTTTAAGGTCCCTAGAATCCGATTATAACATTTTTACGATGATGTGTGTGTGTGTGTGTGTGTGTGTGTGTGTGTGTGTGTGTGTGTGTGTGTGTGTGTGTGTGTGTGCTTGTGTGTGTGTGTGTGTGTGTGTGTGTGTGTGTGTGTGTGTGTGTGTGTGTGTGTGTGTGTGTGTGTGTGTGTGTGTGTGTTGGATCCACGATTTCTCAAATAATATAAGACTGAAGACAATTGGGCAACCGGAAGTAGTAGTTACAAGAAAAAAATTTATGTAAATACTTATATTAAAGAACGTTAAATTATTTATTCGATAAATATAAATTCATTATTATATCTTCTATAGATTTGGAGATAAAGAAATGCATATAAAATAATTTTATGTAAAAATTCTCAGATTAAACTACTTCAAGGCAAGAAATTCAAATGTTTGTAATTGACACATAAATGTCACTGTCAAAAATATTTGTATGCCACTGTCAAAAATATTTGTACATTATTATGAAGATTATGAAAATAAAAAAAGTCAACAACGCAAAAGAATATAGGGCGCGAGCAGACACGTGACTCGAGGGACCTTGACGTGCTTAGAATCAGCTGATTTGTGTGCGCATGTCTTTTTGACAATAACAATGTCATGTTGACAAGACCAATGTTTTGACTTATTTTGATTTTTAACTGCTAAAGTGTTATTATTTTTAATTACATGTGTTTTACTGCCTAAAAATTGTAAATTATTAATATTTTAGCAATTCAAAATCAAAATATAAGTCAAAACATTGGTTATTGGTCTTGTCAAATTGACAATGTTCTTGTTAATTTGACATACGCACACAAATCAGCTGATCCCAAGCAAGTCAAGGTCGCTCGAGTCACGTGTCTGCTCGCGCCCTATAGGCGATGTGCACATTTTGAGCGTCAGCGCCTCTAACGGCTACATTGGCATTTTTGGGTACCTAATAAATTTTGACATTTCGAGAAAGTGATACAATTTACAATTTTATTTTGAGTTTTTGCTGTTGTATATGAATATTATACGTCATAGTATATTGAAATGAATAAAGAAAATATTTAAAATGCTATATATGTGATGTGACAATCAAAAAAGTCAAAATACCAGCGAAGGTACTGTGGCAGAAAAAATAATTTTTCTCATAATATGTGTGATTTCTGTGAACCATTTTATCATATTTAAATTTATATTATAATTTATAATATTAGTTAAATGTTACAAGATGCACAATGCATGGAAACTAAGATTAAAAAGTTGGAAAACTTGAATGATTGGAAAGAAGAAAATTTCTACATATCATGATATCAGTGTATGATGTTAGCATCTTTCTTTTATATTCGCAATAAACGAAGAAGATTCTTCATTGAAAATATAAGTGGAATCAGTTGCACAAGCTCGGAAAAGAAAATACACGAAAAATACGAACCATGTGAATTCCTATCTTTAACATTAACATTACATGTACAAAATCTATAATAAATAGACGAATTATGTCAAAAATAGACTTCTATTTCATACAACTGCAAGTATTATACAATTTTAAGACAATTTTCTGCTTCTTGTAGTATATCTTGTTCAAATATTAACTTAAGAAACACATTTTTATATAATTCATTATTGCAATCAGACGACCATTGTTGGAATTTTATTCATACGATAAATATCTTTTACAATGAGAAAATATGTATACCTAAAAGAATTTTTCATATTAATTGAAGATATTTGATGAAAAGATATTTTCTTATACATTTGTTCCTCATATAATCTTCTAGGAAATTTATAAAATTTGATACTTCAATCGGCAATTTTGTAAGAATTATTACATCCCCCACTGCATTACATAATATTTGACGTCCTATTATTCGCATTCATTGCAAATATTTTATAAAATAGAAATTGCAAATTTATTCTGACATAAAACATAACCTTGCTGTGTTTCAATGAGTAACCACTTTTGTCATTTTTGTCCGCTGCCGGCGCTGACTACTTTTGTGCACACCGCCTATAGGTTCGTAAAAAATAATATAAAAGGAATTTGCGGAAAAATGACGAATATAAAGAAAAAGAAAAGGAAAGTAGAAAAAGAAAATTTCAGGATATGGAATATAAAGAAAATGTATGTATTATACATAATTTATATTAAAATATCCCATAGATTTTGCAAATATATGTGAGAATTATTTTGTAGTGAGACATGAATATATGTATTTAAAAATATTTTTCGTTTTATGCGTATAACCAGGTAAAATATCTGGCGAGAGGTTATATGCTGGCCACATCAGATTTTTTGATAAAAGTTATAGTTTTTTCGGGAAATATTAAAATATAAACATATTTTCTGTTTGGCAAATTTTACAAACATACATACTCGTACATACATAAAATCACGCATTTTCCCACTTAGTGGATTAGCACAAACCCGAATGAATAAAAATAACATCAACCACTCTCTCTTTTAACAACATTCTTACTAACCTGACATCATACAACATATATTCCTCACTCTTAATATATTAAAGTGGCCGATTTTCGGTAGCGAAATACCGCAACCGGACCACAATAATAGTTACGAAACAATCATCCTTCGCCACACATTCCTGTCTAAGCACACTTCTTTCGCCTCGGCCACATTCATAATCGCATTCATACACGCTCTTCTTCTCTTCTCACTCGGAAACTTTCTCTCTTTTAGTACCTTATCAATCACATCCATCCACTTACACACTGGACGGCCACGCAAACGAACACCCACAATTTCACCAAGATATATACGCTTTACAAGCCGTTCACTCTTCATTCTTTCCACATGACCAAACCATCTCAACTGGCTCATTCCTACTCTCTTAACAACATTCTAATAAAAATTAAAATTTTAATAATAATAGTAATAATTTAGCATGAAATGCAGAACATATAAGAAATGGAATGAAATTTACGGTTTTGCACAGACAGATAGACTACGCTTCGTGAGAGATAATAATTTGCGTAATCTTAGAAAAAAAAATTTTTTGACAATTTATTTACTAATACATATTAAATAATTAATTAATCTGCCTCATATTTTAATCAAACTGAGGTGTAAGCGTTCAAGTCGTATTTCATTTACAATATGTATTTAACTTTTGTAAATGTACATTTTAATGCAAAAATAGACATGAAACTGGTTGAAGAAAGCTAAATTATATGGAATAGAGAATTTAGTTTTAGAAATAGTTGGAAAAGAATCTATAGTCATTTGGGGATTAAATGTAGCAGAATCTTTCGAAAAAGAAAATTTTCCATATTATAGAAAAATTTCCACTAATGTACTAGTGAACACAGTATACAAAACATTTCGTGAATGCAAAAAAATAATAAAAATGGGCCCACAAATAAAAGTAGAAAACGGGATTTTATTATCAAAAATAATAATAAAATATATGTATTTTAAACATTCAACACATCTTATCTTTATTTTACCCACCTTCCGACTGGGGTAATTTCTAATTTTAACATACTGCAGTAAATTTCGACATGTAGTTTTTATGAAACGAAATTATTCGTACCTAGTAAATACTAAAGTAAATTTGAAGTATACTGCAGTATTGCAGTTTTTACAAAAGTAGCTTTATGAAATAAAATTTAGAAAATACCGGTGATTTACTGGTATCTAGCCCAGTTTTTTTTTTTATGAAACAGGTCACTGATCAGTAATTTGTAAAAACCTACTGCCTTGGAAACCCTATTGGTAAAAATTAAGAAACCTGATCGTGCAAAATAGTTATTTGTATACCTAGGCCTAGGCACTAAAGTATAATTTTTTATTACGAATATGCAATTAATAAAACCTACTGCCTTGGACCGTAGCCTACGTTATTAATACAAGGCCGGGAAACAACTCAAATTTTGTTTAAAAATCTGGCCAAAAACTCTAGTTCCAAAACCGTTGATGAGGGCGCGACTTATTCCGGCTGTCATTCAAATGTCATCTTTAGACTGTCAAAATAATATATTGATATCAATTTAGCGGTTATAACCAATATTATACGGTTTTGTAAACTATATAAATGAATAAAGAATACAACAAATAAAAATTTAAATATTTAATTTATATGTAATTATATTATTTATAATATTTCTTTATATACTGTTGTATTACTATTACACTATTCATAACATAAATTAACAGAAGTTAAACTAACAAGAAATATGTTGGAAAAGGCTGTAGAAGGGATAGAAGATGTACGCCACAACGCACACTGCACAGCTGGTCAATGCGCACGCACATGACCAAAAGCGTTTGCGCGCGAATTAGCAGCCAGTCCCTCAGCGTTGATACATGTGCTTAACCGCTTCACAGACCAAAAAAAAACACTATGTGCTTGTACAAAAATATTTTCTATTCTATTGTAGCCCAAGTAATAAATGTTCAAGTAGTTAATGTGTTTGCGTGTATTTAGAAACAAGAGTTAAGATTAGTCAGCAAACCACAGAAGGGAGAAGGTATCAGTCATTGGTATGCATTTGAGTTTGAAAACCCATGCAGTAAATAAGATATTGGATATTGTCGTGAACAGGTATTATAACTAATGTTTCATAATGAATATAAACTATTAATTATTATTACAGATTGGACATATTATTCTTATAATTTCAAAACTTTTCGAGACAATGGTTGTTCATTTTTTTAAACTGTATGTCATTGGCTTTGTGATCTGTATTACTTAATAAGGGTTTGATAAATTTGGAACACAATGTACGTAGAAGTTGTTCGTTGTCACATTTATCACATTTCAGTTTTTCTGATATTACAGGAACAATGATTGATAATAATTGTTGCAAGAGTTTACAGTTTATGGAATAGCTGCAAGTACATTTTTTTTTTATAAGAAGCATACATCCAATCAAATTTTTTAAAGGGTAATTCAAATTGTCTATGTTCTTAAGTAAACTTTGTAACGCTTCATTCTTATATGGCATAGAAAGAATATTTAAACATTGAAATACACAATATTGTTTCATTATTGTGTTTAATTTCAACAGAAATAAGTGAATAATATAATGATTGCAATACAACAATAATTATTTAATAATACAATATTATATAATAACGAATGCTAAATGAAAACTACGTTGAAACTTTATGAAACGAAATCACAAAACACATACGTCAAAAATGAAAGCGAGAATAAGTCGCGCCAAAACGGCAAGTTTGGAACTAGAGTTTCTGTTTGACAGAAATTGTGATGTTTCCCGGCCTTCTTGGACACACTATGGGTAAACATTAAAAAAACGGATCGTGCAAAAAAAATACTTTACTGCTGGCTGAGGTATACATTATATTATTTCCGAAATCGACATAATATTACTTCGCGAAGTTAGCCAAAATAGTAGCTAAAGTAAAACCTTACAGACATGTTATAATTTAACTTTACGTACTCATCTGTCATTCAAGTTTGACAGGTGAGTATGTAAAGTTACATTTTGACAGGAATATGTAAAGTTTTACTTTAGCTACTATTTTGGCTAACCTCGCGGAGTGATATCGTGTGACAATTTCGGAAAAATAATTATTTTTTAATATCCGACTTACTCATTATGGTCTGAGTAAATGTTCCGCCTATCGTTCTGCACCTTCTCTGTAGGAATACCAATAGGCCTCGACCAGATCGTGTTTTCTGCCTGTTTGCTGAGCTTCTGTCGCGCTACAGAAAACGCCACCTCACTGTCTAAATTTGAAGAACAATCATGGCTGCCAAAAGGGAATGTATCATCAGGTGGATTGCGGCACATGTATTTGTGCATTGTCTCTGATGGCGGTTTCTGTAAACATCATTCATATTGAAAAAATCATTTTCAAATAGTGATGAGCCTGCTTCATTTTAATTTTGTGGAAAGTGATCAGCGTTTAAGTTTTTGTCATGTTCAACAACAAAATGGTAAATGCAATTTTTCCATGGTCGAAAGAAGTGAGACGAAATAGGGACATTGTTGTGGATATTATTCCCCTAGGGGAGTTTGACAAGTAATGCCATTTTCCCACATCCGATATCATAAGTAGTCTATTAGGACGTTGTTTGTAGGGATGTATGTTTATTTTACCGTCAAATAACTCACATCCGTACGCAGCTGCCTTACTAAGCTCAACAGTTAGATATTTTAAACTTGTCAAATATTTGCTCATTCCCATAATTTATGATTTCGAATTTAAGTTCTTTCAAATAGACCATTTCAAAAATTCAATGCGCATGTGCAAACTTTAGACAAAGATAACAAAAGTTAGTGCCGTATACCCATCTTTGTTTACGATATGACAGATGACAGTTCGATTATTTTTGTTAGATAGTATTTGTTTCTTCATTGGAAAATTAATAATTGTAATTTTGAGGGGTACTATACGTTGCGTACCAGGTTGTAATAATAATTTAAAAAAAACATTTGATTTCATTCTTTTTCTCAAAATATGAACGAAAAAAAAGAGTGGATCAGACAGCAATGGATACCAAAGAAATTGATGAAATATGTGGAAATTGAATTTATTTTAATATTACTGGAAAGAAATCATCGCAAGATAAATATCCTAAATATTTTCCTGATGGTCGAATAATCTAAAATAAAAAATTAGGTTACTATATCAAATCTATCATATTAACATAATTTATAAATAACTGATGAATATACTCCATTTATTCCGATAAATTTTAATTTCAGCATAATCATTTTACTTACTTTTTATTTAAATTCTTTTTGACTTTTCTCGTACGCAGCCATTTAACGGCACTAAGTTTTTAGTTCAAAAAATAAACACGTAGAGGTCGCGGACATTTTTGAAATGGTCTATTGCCCTCATTTCATAAATATTTATTTAAATGTATCAGATGACAGCGTTTATCGTGTTAAATTTTCTGTGGAAATGGAATACTAAGATCCTTTGTTTCAATTTATCAATTTTCAACGGTATTCTTTGACATTTCTGGCAGTAAATGGTAAAAAATAAATCATCGGGAGTGGAAATTTTTTTGTATGTAATGGACCATTTTCACTGAAAATGAGACATCTGTCGGAAGTTTGTAAACTAAAAATAGTAGACCTAAACAAACGTCATAAGGTTCTTCTTTTTGATTATGTGAATTTAAAGGCGGCAAGATGAGGGTAATCATTATCAAGTAGGTTTAATAAATAATAAATTAGTTTACTTTTATTCATTACTTATGTCTCCTATTTTTAAATTTAAACCTAATTCTAAATCTTTGTTACAATAAATTACTTTCGTACTAAAATCTTCTGTGTCGTTCGGGAAATATACAGGATACTTATTGTACACATTTTTTTGCCAGATTTATTGAAATGCACCCCACATATTCGATGAAAATATTTTGGTTGCCATAATGATCCATTTACATGTCTTCGATTTATCCGTCTTATTCATGCCACGAAACATTTTTGATACGTTTTGAGTTGTTTTTACACCCAGGGACACAACAATACACATCCATTTTATATTTTACCACAATAATAACCTTAATAATAACAATCACACAAATTTCAAAATAATATACAATGGATAGGTTAGCTCAAGGTTAGATAACTACAGCAAGTTTGACACTTACGACTAAATTCATGTTACAGTTCGGATCTCTTTTTCTAATGTCGTCGCTCATGCTCATATCGACAGTGAAAATGGTCCATTCGACAGGTAAATATTTTTGACCAATCTCGGAATTTCGAAATTATTCTTGTAAAAATAACGTTTTGCACATTGCACTTCCCGGTCATGGAAAAAATAGTATACTCTTATACAGGTTGTCCGGATTTCGAAGGTCACCATTGGAATCTCGGAAACTATAAGAGATACGACTTCGGTTAAATGGAACATGTGGTGCGCCTTTGGAGGGCCAACTTACATGTGCTTTTGTTTTGACAAAATTTTTCATAAGTTACTCTAGAATATGGCGGGAAACTGAATTTGGACGATATTTTCATTTTCAGTTCTAAACTATCAGTAATCGAGAAAAATGTTTTAAATAAAAAAATTAGATATTTTTTATTGTCTATCCATTGGCGTACGAAAATCATTTTTCCATCGGTAAATTTCTGAATGAAACCCATATTTCCTTTGTTTCAAAAAAATGCGTATTTTTTTTCGATTGGCGTAAGGATTTTTGTGTTTTAAATAATTTTTTTGATCATACCTGGTATACATACTTACGTGAATTTGAAAATATAGAGTTAAAATTAAATTATGAAACAGAGGGGAGTTATGAAATAAAATACTATTTTAAAAAACTAATGAAATTACTGACAAAAAATAAGAAATTTCATGAAAAATAATGAAAAATCACAGATTTTATGGGTATAATAAATTAAAAACCCGATAACCCTTATACCAATAGAAAGAGAAAAAATAAGCATTTTTAAATCAAAAATCAAATATGGGTTACATTTATAAATATGTAAGTGTGTTTGTGTTATATCTCTATAATTTAGCGATAGAAAAATTGTTCTTGTACGCCACTGGAGAGATAATAAAAATCTCTAATTTTTTTATTTGAAACATTTTTCTCGATTAGTGATAGTTTAGATGTAATTTAAAAATGAAAATATCGACTTAATTCAGTTTTAAGCCATTTTCTAGTAATCTATGAGAAATTTTGTAAAAACAAAGGCACATTTAAGATGGCCCCCCAAACGAGCACATGTCCCATTTAACCGAAGTCGTATCTCTTATAGTTTCCGAGATCCCAATGGCGGTCTTCGAAAACCGGACATTCTGTATAAACACCATACCCGAATTCGGGCATTGTCCAAACCCGAAAAATATCCACGCGTTATATTTACTTATTTTTTAAAATAAACCGTAACATAATCCAACCCACTCTAATTTTGATAGTTTATTTTTTAAAATATAGTCTAATCTAATCCTAGTATCTACCTTTTTTGATAATATAATGAATATTAAATTACAAATACCGGAATAGAATAGAATTCACTGCCTATAAATAGCGAAAGAAATAATATTACTAAAGTATTAGATATATCTAAAATGTCAATAGTAGAAAATGAAACACAACAAAATATTAGTCAAAATGAAATGAATAATTTAAATGTAAATATTACAGGCGTAAGAAATGACGTAATTTAATATAGACCAAGACTAACCAAGTACGTATCGTAGCGCCACTCGCGGATTTTTTAACACTATGTCTGGGACGTGGCTTGGATGACAGTTCGTAAACACGCGATGAGCAACGAAAACCGTGGTAAAAAGCCATCAAACATGTTGTGTTGTAGAGTGCAAATAATCTAAATATAATGGGGATAATAAGATTCACTTTTACTCCTTCCCTTATTAACCTTGGGAACAAGTAAGGCGACAATAATGGATATCATCGGTTCGTCGAATGACATAAGTACAGTTGAATTTTATTAAAAATCTGATTATTTCTCAAGCACACAACATGGTTTTAAAGTTTATATATTTTGTGGTTTTATCAAACAAAAAATTTAGTTCAATAATAATAACTTAGGAACAAAATACTTCGATTCAAAATAGGTTATGGGACAATACATATCTGTGTGCCTTTGATAACAATAATGAAAAATAAAATATCTATGAAATATACATGCTATTGAATGTAAAATGTATAATATTTGAGATCTACGATAAATTATTAGTAGACTTTATACAAAGCGCACGAAGGAAATCTTCATACTGACCTCGATAAAAATATACGTCAAAGTTCAAGAAACATGTAAGTAAATGGAATACACAAATTACATATTAACTAACGGTTCTCCCAAATCAACGGGAAATATTTTCCAAATTGTCGTCGACTAATAGTACACAGTGACAAGTAGTGAAAGTCTGACAGTCCGCCCACTGGCGCGAATTTACCGCGCAAATGTATAAGAAAGATATGTCGACGTTTTCAAAATCACAGCTTATGATAACACACGTATTTTCTATTTCAAGTGGTGCTTCAAATATATTTTAAACTGACAAAACGGTTCGTGTATATATAAAACACCATTCTACACGTAATAAATCCCTCCCAGAAATATTTAACGGGAAATCCATCAGATGGCGCGACCAGCGACACGGAACAGCTGCTTGGATAGCCTATATGACAGATCATGATATAGGGCCAGGGGGGTGAATCTGCATTGAGAAACGTGATAACAAGTTTTCAATCTAGTAGCGTTGGAAATACTTCCTGACCCGTTCATAGATGTCGTTAGTAGTATAGATTTTACAGTGATTCTCAAACTTTAATGTCAAAATCCTATAAAAAGGTGATAAATGTTTGAAAACTGCTGTAAATTTCCCACAATTCTCTATCATTGCATTATTCGAAATTTTTTGACATTTCAAATTCAAACTGTTATTTGTGAATTTGTATCTTTATTGCAATATACTGCTTTATCATTCAATATATTTTCGGTAAGTATATTACCTTTCATATTAGCATTATTATACGAGGTTGATATAAAAAAATTAACAAATTAATAATATTTCAGAAAAAGATCACATGTAATATTTGTAACTTCTACGTAGTAAAGAGACATTCTTGCAGAAGTTGACAGTGCCCAGTAGAAGAAATGATGTGTGCAAGTGGACCGGAAGAATGTATATCATCGCGGTGCTCTTAGATGTTTGCAACCGTAGGAGGGCAGCAAGATATCCCATTCTTTGACGAAAGGACGTGAAGCTTCATAAGATTCATTAAAGAATGTTGAAACAGTACGGTGTTGTCAGTTTTACTAAAAAAAGAGTATATAGGAGGATAGATTTATTAAAAAGTGGACGAATATCGATGACGAAGTCAAAGAAGAAGTGCATTTCTGGCTGACATTTAAAGTAACAACCCTTTTTTGAAATAAAATTACTTTTTGTTATAATAATAATTCAAATTTTTGTTATCTTGAGTAGTATGTGCTTAAATTTTATGAGTTGTCGCTGAGTAGTTTGAGACTAGAGTTATTTATTTATTATTTAATTTAAATAATGTAATGTAATACCTACATGTTTAAATAAAGACATTAACATAAGTATTGTTATTGCCTATTTTTCTAGAGTGCAACATATATTTCACATTTCTTAATAAAGTCTTTAATAAATTATCTATTTGCGATAGATATTTTATTAATTACATTATTAAGAAATGAAATTAAATTTTTAGAATAATTGAAAATGAATTCATATTTCCCGCCACCTCTCAGCTGTCAAATTTAGTTCTCTGACCTTTTCATAGATGTCACTAAAACTTTGTTTATAATAGGGTACCTTTATAACCAGGGTATGGCCATGGCGTGGCTCACGTTTCGTCCGCCATTACCGGGACATCTGTTATATGTGTTGTTCTTGCGCAAAGTATTATGTATTTTCGTGGATATTTGTTTTATTTTAATGAAAAACACATTTAATTATCATTCTAATATGTATTTAAAGTGTAAGTAATATATTTTATCTTATTTACTTGTGTAGTTTGATAAGATACCCATCACGATTACTGTTACTGAAAACAACTAAAAATTACCAATATTAAGCACAATCATTTCAATTTTTAAAAGGTAAGTTTAGAAAATAGTTATTATGTAAATAAGAACTACAGATATTAAATTAGATGTGATAATAACAACCCATGTCATATATTCTACATAACCTCTAAATGTATATCTTAATAATAATTGTGTATCTCTTAAATAAATTAATTTTTCTTACCTTTACAAATTCACAGTGTAATAATTTAATATTATTTTATAATATAATATCACATTTATTACAAATAAATAGGAAAATCAATTACCGACAATGGCGGCGATCTTGGTCCATGGCCATACCCTGGTTATAAAGGTACCCTAGTTTATAATAGGGTACCTTTATAACCAGGGTATGGCCATGGGCCAAGATCGCCGCCATTGTCGGTAATTGATTTTCCTATTTATTTGTAATAAATGTGATATTATATTATAAAATAATATTAAATTATCACACTGTGAATTTATAAAGGTAAGAAAAATTAATTTATTTAAGAGATACACAATTATTATTAAGATATACATTTAGAGGTTATGTAGAATATATGACATGGGTTGTTATTATCACATCTAATTTAATATCTGTAGTTCTTATTTACATAATAATTGTATATTCTAAACTTACCTTTTAAAAATTTAAATGATTGTACTTAATATTGGTAATTTTTAGTTGTTTTCAGTGACAGTAATCGTGATGGGTATCTTAACAAACTACACAAGTAAATATGATAAAATATATTACTTACACTTTAAATACATATTAAAATGATAATTAAATGTGTTTTTCATTAAAATAAAACAAATAACCACGAAAATACATAATACTTTGCGCAAGAACAACACATATAACAGATGTCCCGGTAATGGCGGACGAAACGTGAGCCACGCCATGGCCATACCCTGGTTATAAAGGTACCCTAGTTTATAATAGGGTACCTTTATAACCAGGGTATGGCCATGGCGTGGCTCACGTTTCGTCCGCCATTACCGGGACATCTGTTATATGTGTTGTTCTTGCGCAAAGTATTATGTATTTTCGTGGCTATTTGTTTTATTTTAATGAAAAACACATTTAATTATCATTTCAATATGTATTTAAAGTGTAAGTAATATATTTTATCTTATTTACTTGTGTAGTTTGTTAAGATACCCACCACGATTACTGTCACTGAAAACAACTAAAAATTACCAATATTAAGCACAATCATTTAAATTTTTAAAAGGTAAGTTTAGAATATATAATTATTATGTAATTAAGAACTAGTGATATTAAATTAGATGTGATAATAACAACACATATCATATATTCTACATAACCTATAAATATATGTCTTAATAATAATTGTATATATCTTAAATAAATTCATTTTTATTACCTTTTTAAATTCACAGTGTGATTATTTAATATTATTTTATAATATAATATCATATTTATTACAAATAAATAGGAAAATCAATTACCGACAATGGCGGCGATCTTGGCCCATGGCCATACCCTGGTTATAAAGGTACCCTAGTTTATAAGGGAGATAGCCAATCTTCTACTATATATTTTCCTTAATCTAAGTATAGGGCGCGAGCAGACACGTGACTCAAGAGACCTTGACATGCTTAGAATCAGCTGATTTGTGTGCGCATGTCATTTTGACAAGAACATTGTCAATTTGACAAGACCAATGTTTTGACTAATTTTGATTTTTAACTGCTAAAATGTTATTATTTTTAATTTCATGTGTTTTACTGCACAAAAATTATAAAATATTAACATTTTAGCAATTCAAAATCAAAATAAGTCAAAACATTGGTCTTGTCAAATTGACAATGTTCTTGTCAAAATGACATGCGCACACAAATCAGCTGATTCTAAGCACGTCAAGGACCCTCGAGTCACGTGTCTGCTCGCGCCCTATAGGGCCTTAGATTAAGGAAAATATATAGTAGAAGATTGGCTATCTCCCTTATAAATCGTGATAACAAGTTTTAGTGACATCTATGAAAAGGTCAGAGAACTAAATTTGACACCTGAGAGATGCAGATTCACCCCCCTGTATAGGGCATCCAGCCAGTCAAAGGGTTTACGTCATAAATATATCACTAGAAAAAATTACATCATGTGTTAATAAGTTTACATGAGCATGTAAAACGGATTAAAATATGATCTGCGGGTTGCCTCCATATACACAAATCATTGTCACGTCATCAATTTCTGAACCACAAAATAACAAGTAGTTGCATCTGCCTTACTTATGGTTTCCTTCATTCTTTCTTCGATGGGTATGTCCAATACCTTCATCTTATCTTATCCTGAATATTTTCATCTATTTCGGGACAGATTGACATTGAATCATATGACATATAAAATAAGCACAACGTAACAAAATTAAAAATTAACCAAATGAATGATAACGTTGAATATGACACCAAAATTGAACATTATATTACATTTAATGTCAATAAAAATAACACAACCAACAATATATCAAATATTAATAATGTTTTCTTACTTACATCTATAATAATTATTAGTAACGCGGTTTAGAAATTTGACGTTGACGTATATCGTTTGATTTTGTTATGATGATGTTTGAAAGTAGCGGTAGTGGGGGTAAAAATACCAGAGAAACCAGGATTATTTCGTGGTTGCCGTGATCCGACTTTTTACCAACTTTTTTCAGGAACCGCGTTCCAAATAGAAACCGGTAAATAATTTCAGGACTTACGGAACACAAAACCGTAAACCTGATCGAACCGGTTGCGTTACGGAACATACTATTAGGTTTCACATTTTGGATGTGTCAATGTCATTGTTATATTTATAATTTATTGGTGATCTTTACCTTTTCTTACAATGATTTTCGTTCTTCGGTAAGTATAATCTTAGACACAATTGTAAAATGGAGTGGTATTTTGGTTGAGGTTGAGAAGTATACTGTAGATATATAATATTTATACTTCATTTCACGTAAAAAAATAGTGATGGGAAGGTAGGTCAAGTTTGATTTTGTTTTTGATTGGATAAAACAGGCTACGGAAACCCATATGTAAAATGTCGAAACCATGTAGTAGCCTATGAATAGTACTTTTCTTCTTCCAAGCGCTAGATGGTGCCAGGTGCAATATGGCCGATCCGATAAAATTGAGAAATTGCATATTTCGAATTGATCTATAGAAAGCCGCGGAATTTCAATTTGTATGACAAGTGTTTTAGTTATTTATGTCAAATTTATATCTGACTTAAAATCACCTTAAAGTAAAGAAAGCGATTAAATTAATATTAAACGATTTCTTATACGACTATTGTTAATTTCTGTTCAGTTACGTAAAGCTAATGGTACGTAAAAATGTTTATTGTATTTTAATAACAATAATATACATGAATTTAAATATTTCTTTTAGATATTTTACGGTTGTGCACTACACTACTAACATTCATGCATGAGGGATTCAAACCCGGAACCTTTGCTTTGCGATTACTTTGCTCCTACGCTATTTTGTTCGGGCGTCAACATTATTTTTCTCGAAATAATTGTTATACAACCCTATACCATATTTATATCGTTCAAATCTGAGAAAAATTCTTTATCTAATGGGCTAAAAAATTATATAGGATACCATTTAAAAAAATATAATTTTGTTATTTTCGGTTTGTTATTATTAATAAAGTAGCCCCTTACTCTTGATCATTTCTTGTATATAACATTTTTTTCTAAATTCATTAGTTCGCCCAAAAAAGCGCTGGTTGTTTTAAAGGAAACACCCTGTATATCATGGTGAAATTGAGGGTGTTCGATTACGTGGCCGTCCAGTGTGTAAGTGGATGGATGATTGATAGGTGCTAAAAGAAAGTTTCCGAGTGGGAAGAGAAGAAGAGCGTGTATGAATGTGATTATGAATGTGGCCGAGGCGAAAGAAGTGTGCTTAGACAGGAATGTATGACGAAGGATGATTGTTTCGTAACTATTATTGTGGTCCGGTTGCGGTATTTCGCTACCGAAAATCGGTCAGTTTAATATGTTAAGAGTGAGGAATATTTGTTGTACGGTTAGTAAGAATGTTGTTGAAAGAGAGAGAGAGATTGTTTTTATGGTTGATGTTATTATTATTATTGTTTCGGGTTTGTATATAAAATTTCACGTAAATGTTAGCAATACAATGTAGAATTGCTACTGCTTATAAATCTGCCGAGACCTGGAGTTCATTTTGGTTGATGGTAACAAAACGAAAAACCAATGTTAATAAAAAAAAAATGCACTGAAAATATTATTACCTTTTGCTAGGTAGGTAGTAAGTACCTATAAGTGCGAATCTGGTTTTACTGCTCTTGAATTTACTGAAACTACATGCAGAAAATAACCGCGACTTTAAGTACTTTCAAAACTTATCCACATTGGACAAATATGGGAAGATAATATTTATGTTTTGGATATTTAACTATCAAGGTAGAAATTATATCAAATACATGTACCAAATTGTAACAAATTTTGTTTTAATATCATTTTTTTGTTAATATTATTGTGGTGTTAAATTGATGTTATATTGATCCCCATCTTCTTCTTTTCATAAATAAATTGTTAATTATAATAATATATTTATTTTGTAAATAATTTGCTATAGTGGGTCGCGAGACTATTAATAATAGTTAATTTTGGGTCGCGGCTTGAAAAGGTTAAGAAACGCTGGTATATGTGATCCATGGGATAAAACAAGATCAAACTGCATCTATCTTCCCATCACTATTTTCTTACGTGAAATAAAGTATAGTAATAGGAATGTTCAGAATTGCCAATAACAATAAAAAAAAACGTCATTTTACAAAAATTAACAAATTTTTACTCAATAATAATATTTCCAAATGTAATTATTTCTATTAATGGTTTCAAATACATATTAGAAAAACCAATAAAATACCGTTAATAAAACATATTTCAAAAATATATAGAAAATTTTGAAAAACCGTAAACGATGACGTAAACCCCTATGACTGGCTGGATACCCTATGTCATTACATTGGTAAATCCTCAAGGTTATTAGAAGACGTACATATATAGATTATTTCTTTTCTTTAATGCAGAGTAAATCTAGTGACTTTTTTGGTGTTTAAAAACAGACTGTATTGTTTAATTCTGATTAAATACTATCCGTTGTAGCAGAAATTTTTTGAACAATGCCCGAATTCAGAGGTAAGAATTCTATTTTGCCTTCACAAACAAATGTAATAATAACGTTTTACCTGTCAGAGTTAAAATATAACTTGCTTAATAATGAGGCCCTTACCGCAAAGCTTAGCGTAGATAGCAGCAAGCGGATATCCTCCCAGTACGTATTACAATGTACAGACTTTTGTAAGAATACACAGATATTATTGTGCGTAATCATGACTTTTCATGTTTGTTAACAAATACGTAGCCTAAATTTATAATTTTTATTTTAATTAATGGTTGTGTTTGACGCTCGTTTGACGTTTCAAAGTCTTTTGAAGGTTAAAATAACTAGCTGACAAGCGAACCTATCGGGAGAAATATTGTGCTAAGGCTCTCATTGGTAATTTTTCTTCGTGTAAATAATTCTATATTTTCAATACTGATTCGAACAGTGCGTTTCTGACACATCTGTGAAACCATTTTAAATTTGTTTGCGATTTGGTTTCAATTCCATGGCAAACTCTATAAAGAAATAATTTCTATATAAAAAAAAATATTTTTCTTGATTACAAAATGATGTCCGATTTTAAAAGCGAGACGCCCGCATCTTTTTGCACGCCTACCGTGAATTCATCAATCCGCCGCCATAGTTTGTATTACAATATTGTCAAACAATGGTCAAACTATTTCAATTTTCTATAATTTATTAGGAAAAAGATGCTTATTATATATGTTATTTAAGCTTAATAAGTTCTTCATGTTTGAGTCATCATTATTGAAAATAGAGAATAATTCCCAAGAAGAAATCAATAAGTAGTATTATTGTAGTATTATTTTAATGCAAATTATATTTTCTGACAGGTAAAATGTCCTCACATTTTTTGTTTGAGATTTTATTTCAATACCTACCTTGCGTAACACGATAAAGAAGTAATTTTTATAAAATTTTAAAATCAATTTTTTTTGTCTATGAATTGTGCATAATAAAATATGATAATTGCATTAAATGCAGAATTGAATTTTTTAAGCTTTATTGTAAAAGTTAATAGACAAGTTTTGCGCAAGGAAAAACTCTTTTCCCATATTAAACGCATATGACTCGCTTTTCGTGTTACACCCGGTATGTCCTATTTTGCGTTCATACTGTTGCAGAATCTGCAATTTTTTTCAATTTGAACCAATCGTGGTAAGTAAAGATATAAATCGGTCGTCTTTTGTTTCATGGCTAGGTACATAACATTCTAAATCACTTCCGTTTCAAGGTATTGTGGAAATAAATAGTGGCAAGCTGGAATAAATTTGATTCTCTTAATTTGGACCCACAAAAACACATACTAATTTAACATAAAAAAGTATGAGATCTTTTTTGTAGACGATTTTATTTGCTCTATTTTCAATAGCTATTGATATTTTGCTCTAAAGTTGATCCAAACAGAGATATTAACGAAAATCAATAAAAATATCTTTTTTTACGCAGTTTTTTCTAAAATCTGGGGTCGCCAGAGGGTGCAAAATTAGTATGTCTTTTTGAATGTCCAAATTGAGAGAATAAAATTTATTTCAGCTTGCCACCATTTATTTCCACAATAAATCCCTTGCCAACTGGCCTAATATATTTATAACAGATTGATAAATTGTGGGATTTAATTTTTTTTTAGGTACCCTAGTTTATAATAGGGTACCTTTATAACCAGGGTATGGCCATGGGCCAAGATCGCCGCCATTGTCGGTAATTGATTTTCCTATTTATTTGTAATAAATGTGATATTATATTATAAAATAATATTAAATTATCACACTGTGAATTTATAAAGGTAAGAAAAATTAATTTATTTAAGAGATACACAATTATTATTAAGATATACATTTAGAGGTTATGTAGAATATATGACATGGGTTGTTATTATCACATCTAATTTAATATCTGTAGTTCTTATTTACATAATAATTGTATATTCTAAACTTACCTTTTAAAAATTTAAATGATTGTACTTAATATTGGTAATTTTTAGTTGTTTTCAGTGACAGTAATCGTGATGGGTATCTTAACAAACTACACAAGTAAATATGATAAAATATATTACTTACACTTTAAATACATATTAAAATGATAATTAAATGTGTTTTTCATTAAAATAAAACAAATAACCACGAAAATACATAATACTTTGCGCAAGAACAACACATATAACAGATGTCCCGGTAATGGCGGACGAAACGTGAGCCACGCCATGGCCATACCCTGGTTATAAAGGTACCCTAGTTTATAATAGGGTACCTTTATAACCAGGGTATGGCCATGGCGTGGCTCACGTTTCGTCCGCCATTACCGGGACATCTGTTATATGTGTTGTTCTTGCGCAAAGTATTATGTATTTTCGTGGCTATTTGTTTTATTTTAATGAAAAACACATTTAATTATCATTTCAATATGTATTTAAAGTGTAAGTAATATATTTTATCTTATTTACTTGTGTAGTTTGTTAAGATACCCACCACGATTACTGTCACTGAAAACAACTAAAAATTACCAATATTAAGCACAATCATTTAAATTTTTAAAAGGTAAGTTTAGAATATATAATTATTATGTAATTAAGAACTAGTGATATTAAATTAGATGTGATAATAACAACACATATCATATATTCTACATAACCTATAAATATATGTCTTAATAATAATTGTATATATCTTAAATAAATTCATTTTTATTACCTTTTTAAATTCACAGTGTGATTATTTAATATTATTTTATAATATAATATCATATTTATTACAAATAAATAGGAAAATCAATTACCGACAATGGCGGCGATCTTGGCCCATGGCCATACCCTGGTTATAAAGGTACCCTAGTTTATAAGGGAGATAGCCAATCTTCTACTATATATTTTCCTTAATCTAAGTATAGGGCGCGAGCAGACACGTGACTCAAGAGACCTTGACATGCTTAGAATCAGCTGATTTGTGTGCGCATGTCATTTTGACAAGAACATTGTCAATTTGACAAGACCAATGTTTTGACTAATTTTGATTTTTAACTGCTAAAATGTTATTATTTTTAATTTCATGTGTTTTACTGCACAAAAATTATAAAATATTAACATTTTAGCAATTCAAAATCAAAATAAGTCAAAACATTGGTCTTGTCAAATTGACAATGTTCTTGTCAAAATGACATGCGCACACAAATCAGCTGATTCTAAGCACGTCAAGGACCCTCGAGTCACGTGTCTGCTCGCGCCCTATAGGGCCTTAGATTAAGGAAAATATATAGTAGAAGATTGGCTATCTCCCTTATAAATCGTGATAACAAGTTTTAGTGACATCTATGAAAAGGTCAGAGAACTAAATTTGACACCTGAGAGATGCAGATTCACCCCCCTGTATAGGGCATCCAGCCAGTCAAAGGGTTTACGTCATAAATATATCACTAGAAAAAATTACATCATGTGTTAATAAGTTTACATGAGCATGTAAAACGGATTAAAATATGATCTGCGGGTTGCCTCCATATACACAAATCATTGTCACGTCATCAATTTCTGAACCACAAAATAACAAGTAGTTGCATCTGCCTTACTTATGGTTTCCTTCATTCTTTCTTCGATGGGTATGTCCAATACCTTCATCTTATCTTATCCTGAATATTTTCATCTATTTCGGGACAGATTGACATTGAATCATATGACATATAAAATAAGCACAACGTAACAAAATTAAAAATTAACCAAATGAATGATAACGTTGAATATGACACCAAAATTGAACATTATATTACATTTAATGTCAATAAAAATAACACAACCAACAATATATCAAATATTAATAATGTTTTCTTACTTACATCTATAATAATTATTAGTAACGCGGTTTAGAAATTTGACGTTGACGTATATCGTTTGATTTTGTTATGATGATGTTTGAAAGTAGCGGTAGTGGGGGTAAAAATACCAGAGAAACCAGGATTATTTCGTGGTTGCCGTGATCCGACTTTTTACCAACTTTTTTCAGGAACCGCGTTCCAAATAGAAACCGGTAAATAATTTCAGGACTTACGGAACACAAAACCGTAAACCTGATCGAACCGGTTGCGTTACGGAACATACTATTAGGTTTCACATTTTGGATGTGTCAATGTCATTGTTATATTTATAATTTATTGGTGATCTTTACCTTTTCTTACAATGATTTTCGTTCTTCGGTAAGTATAATCTTAGACACAATTGTAAAATGGAGTGGTATTTTGGTTGAGGTTGAGAAGTATACTGTAGATATATAATATTTATACTTCATTTCACGTAAAAAAATAGTGATGGGAAGGTAGGTCAAGTTTGATTTTGTTTTTGATTGGATAAAACAGGCTACGGAAACCCATATGTAAAATGTCGAAACCATGTAGTAGCCTATGAATAGTACTTTTCTTCTTCCAAGCGCTAGATGGTGCCAGGTGCAATATGGCCGATCCGATAAAATTGAGAAATTGCATATTTCGAATTGATCTATAGAAAGCCGCGGAATTTCAATTTGTATGACAAGTGTTTTAGTTATTTATGTCAAATTTATATCTGACTTAAAATCACCTTAAAGTAAAGAAAGCGATTAAATTAATATTAAACGATTTCTTATACGACTATTGTTAATTTCTGTTCAGTTACGTAAAGCTAATGGTACGTAAAAATGTTTATTGTATTTTAATAACAATAATATACATGAATTTAAATATTTCTTTTAGATATTTTACGGTTGTGCACTACACTACTAACATTCATGCATGAGGGATTCAAACCCGGAACCTTTGCTTTGCGATTACTTTGCTCCTACGCTATTTTGTTCGGGCGTCAACATTATTTTTCTCGAAATAATTGTTATACAACCCTATACCATATTTATATCGTTCAAATCTGAGAAAAATTCTTTATCTAATGGGCTAAAAAATTATATAGGATACCATTTAAAAAAATATAATTTTGTTATTTTCGGTTTGTTATTATTAATAAAGTAGCCCCTTACTCTTGATCATTTCTTGTATATAACATTTTTTTCTAAATTCATTAGTTCGCCCAAAAAAGCGCTGGTTGTTTTAAAGGAAACACCCTGTATATCATGGTGAAATTGAGGGTGTTCGATTACGTGGCCGTCCAGTGTGTAAGTGGATGGATGATTGATAGGTGCTAAAAGAAAGTTTCCGAGTGGGAAGAGAAGAAGAGCGTGTATGAATGTGATTATGAATGTGGCCGAGGCGAAAGAAGTGTGCTTAGACAGGAATGTATGACGAAGGATGATTGTTTCGTAACTATTATTGTGGTCCGGTTGCGGTATTTCGCTACCGAAAATCGGTCAGTTTAATATGTTAAGAGTGAGGAATATTTGTTGTACGGTTAGTAAGAATGTTGTTGAAAGAGAGAGAGAGATTGTTTTTATGGTTGATGTTATTATTATTATTGTTTCGGGTTTGTATATAAAATTTCACGTAAATGTTAGCAATACAATGTAGAATTGCTACTGCTTATAAATCTGCCGAGACCTGGAGTTCATTTTGGTTGATGGTAACAAAACGAAAAACCAATGTTAATAAAAAAAAAATGCACTGAAAATATTATTACCTTTTGCTAGGTAGGTAGTAAGTACCTATAAGTGCGAATCTGGTTTTACTGCTCTTGAATTTACTGAAACTACATGCAGAAAATAACCGCGACTTTAAGTACTTTCAAAACTTATCCACATTGGACAAATATGGGAAGATAATATTTATGTTTTGGATATTTAACTATCAAGGTAGAAATTATATCAAATACATGTACCAAATTGTAACAAATTTTGTTTTAATATCATTTTTTTGTTAATATTATTGTGGTGTTAAATTGATGTTATATTGATCCCCATCTTCTTCTTTTCATAAATAAATTGTTAATTATAATAATATATTTATTTTGTAAATAATTTGCTATAGTGGGTCGCGAGACTATTAATAATAGTTAATTTTGGGTCGCGGCTTGAAAAGGTTAAGAAACGCTGGTATATGTGATCCATGGGATAAAACAAGATCAAACTGCATCTATCTTCCCATCACTATTTTCTTACGTGAAATAAAGTATAGTAATAGGAATGTTCAGAATTGCCAATAACAATAAAAAAAAACGTCATTTTACAAAAATTAACAAATTTTTACTCAATAATAATATTTCCAAATGTAATTATTTCTATTAATGGTTTCAAATACATATTAGAAAAACCAATAAAATACCGTTAATAAAACATATTTCAAAAATATATAGAAAATTTTGAAAAACCGTAAACGATGACGTAAACCCCTATGACTGGCTGGATACCCTATGTCATTACATTGGTAAATCCTCAAGGTTATTAGAAGACGTACATATATAGATTATTTCTTTTCTTTAATGCAGAGTAAATCTAGTGACTTTTTTGGTGTTTAAAAACAGACTGTATTGTTTAATTCTGATTAAATACTATCCGTTGTAGCAGAAATTTTTTGAACAATGCCCGAATTCAGAGGTAAGAATTCTATTTTGCCTTCACAAACAAATGTAATAATAACGTTTTACCTGTCAGAGTTAAAATATAACTTGCTTAATAATGAGGCCCTTACCGCAAAGCTTAGCGTAGATAGCAGCAAGCGGATATCCTCCCAGTACGTATTACAATGTACAGACTTTTGTAAGAATACACAGATATTATTGTGCGTAATCATGACTTTTCATGTTTGTTAACAAATACGTAGCCTAAATTTATAATTTTTATTTTAATTAATGGTTGTGTTTGACGCTCGTTTGACGTTTCAAAGTCTTTTGAAGGTTAAAATAACTAGCTGACAAGCGAACCTATCGGGAGAAATATTGTGCTAAGGCTCTCATTGGTAATTTTTCTTCGTGTAAATAATTCTATATTTTCAATACTGATTCGAACAGTGCGTTTCTGACACATCTGTGAAACCATTTTAAATTTGTTTGCGATTTGGTTTCAATTCCATGGCAAACTCTATAAAGAAATAATTTCTATATAAAAAAAAATATTTTTCTTGATTACAAAATGATGTCCGATTTTAAAAGCGAGACGCCCGCATCTTTTTGCACGCCTACCGTGAATTCATCAATCCGCCGCCATAGTTTGTATTACAATATTGTCAAACAATGGTCAAACTATTTCAATTTTCTATAATTTATTAGGAAAAAGATGCTTATTATATATGTTATTTAAGCTTAATAAGTTCTTCATGTTTGAGTCATCATTATTGAAAATAGAGAATAATTCCCAAGAAGAAATCAATAAGTAGTATTATTGTAGTATTATTTTAATGCAAATTATATTTTCTGACAGGTAAAATGTCCTCACATTTTTTGTTTGAGATTTTATTTCAATACCTACCTTGCGTAACACGATAAAGAAGTAATTTTTATAAAATTTTAAAATCAATTTTTTTTGTCTATGAATTGTGCATAATAAAATATGATAATTGCATTAAATGCAGAATTGAATTTTTTAAGCTTTATTGTAAAAGTTAATAGACAAGTTTTGCGCAAGGAAAAACTCTTTTCCCATATTAAACGCATATGACTCGCTTTTCGTGTTACACCCGGTATGTCCTATTTTGCGTTCATACTGTTGCAGAATCTGCAATTTTTTTCAATTTGAACCAATCGTGGTAAGTAAAGATATAAATCGGTCGTCTTTTGTTTCATGGCTAGGTACATAACATTCTAAATCACTTCCGTTTCAAGGTATTGTGGAAATAAATAGTGGCAAGCTGGAATAAATTTGATTCTCTTAATTTGGACCCACAAAAACACATACTAATTTAACATAAAAAAGTATGAGATCTTTTTTGTAGACGATTTTATTTGCTCTATTTTCAATAGCTATTGATATTTTGCTCTAAAGTTGATCCAAACAGAGATATTAACGAAAATCAATAAAAATATCTTTTTTTACGCAGTTTTTTCTAAAATCTGGGGTCGCCAGAGGGTGCAAAATTAGTATGTCTTTTTGAATGTCCAAATTGAGAGAATAAAATTTATTTCAGCTTGCCACCATTTATTTCCACAATAAATCCCTTGCCAACTGGCCTAATATATTTATAACAGATTGATAAATTGTGGGATTTAATTTTTTTTTTCTTCTATAATTTAATCTGATTTTATGAATAAGCAAAACGTGGAAAAATTATTTGACTCCAAAGGGACAAACGTTGTGACGGACAACGAAAAAAAGCATCAGGCGGCTGTGTGGGTCTTTCAAAGTAAGTCTGCTCCAACACAATTATTTTTTGTGAGGTTATGTGAACTGTCAATAGTGTTTCTTTAAAGTTTTACGTTAACCCGCTAATTTGGGATTTATGTCTTTAGAATTTTACTCTTGCCATCTACTGAGTTCTGACATAACTTTTTAGACAAAGAAGACACGCTCAAAGAAAGAGACAGTAAAGCACTACCATCAGCTCTTAGATAGAATTAAAAATGTTATTTAAATGTGTTTGATAATTTTGTATTTCGATATTATTTTTTATAGAATTTATCATCAACAAATCATTATTATAACTAAACTGATCATTCATACATACCTACGTCAAACACCACGGCAAAATAAAATAGAGGAAATAAAGAGAATAAAGAAAAAGCAGCCCATGGTAATACAAAGCTTTCTCTCTCTCACTGGAGGGTAGGATGTGTGTGGTGTTAGGTCAATTTCATAAGTCCCAATTGGTTTTTTTTTAAATTAACGTGTGCACTGTTCTTGCTTTGATTTAGGATGATAGTGGTGAACCTATGTCTCATCGGTAGTTACAAATCTTTTCATAAACATATCGGGACCAGCTTCATAGTCAGAATTTTGATATCATTTCTTACTCATTGGTTAGAATGTTTTAAACCAATTCATGGACAACTGCCATTTCTCGAACCTTGATTCGTCTATCTGACATGACCATATCGTGAATCAAATTGATGTTTTCTTCACTGGTAATGCGTTTAATGCGTTCTCTCCAACTTTTTTACCATTGTATATGAAGGTCAAGATGTTCCCAAAGTAATTGCCATGTCTTCATCAATTTGCTTAGGTGTTTATCCCTTTTTGTGCAGGTATTTGATTACTGCCCGGTGTTATTTTTTTTTATTATTTTAAAAAAGTTCAACTGAGCCACAAATTATTGGATTTGCGTAAAACTTTGCGGATACTATGGCAGTTCACATAATCTCAAAAAAAATAATTGTGCGTCTTGTAATGTCCTCTCTGTTAGGGCGTGAACTTTTCAGTCCTCGTACATATTGGATGTTCGCACAGTAAAGGAGCAGTCAATCCACCAAAAAAATTGCAACGATATGGAAGAAATAAGACAGATCTGTAAATGAATTATATGGCGCACAATATTTCATTTGCTGTTACTTTTTATAAAAAATATAAAAATAAGATGTTTTCGATTTAAGATTTACTTTCCGATTAGCCTATGCATTTATTTCAATCGACAAATAAAAAAGTAAAATATAAAAAAAAAATATTAGAGCGTATGCATTCTACTTACATATTAACAACAATATAGCACGATACATTACCTTTTCTACTTTTTCGTAAAGTTTTAAAATGACCTCTTCGCATTTCAGCAACGCGTCGTACCTGAGTCTGAAAAGAATATAACCATTTTTAAAACCACATAAGCAAAGTTTCAAGGTTCTAGTAAACATACAATATACGAAAACGTGTGTATAAAATTTAAATAATTTGAAAGATTAAGCCACTTTGTAATATTTGGTCTCCATGCTTATTCAATCATATTCCACTAATGCGTCCCAAACTGTGGGCATACCACTTAAAAATGGAAAGAACCCATGTGGGTTACCACTTAAAAGAGGTAAAATGTATCATACACCATCCCCTACTAAAAGTACACTTACTTTTTCTTTGCATCTGTTAAAATTTCGAGTAACGATTGCAATTTCGATATTTGGGCTTCTCTAACTTTTCCTGTCTCACTTTTAAGTCGTTTTATAGTATGTTCCAAAAACGGGATATATCTTTGAAGGTCTCGTATTCTGTTCACATATTCGTCATTGGCTTTGGCACCTAAAAATTTGTTGCTAGTCTCAACGGTCCCATAGTTCTTAATGATGGTTTAATGAATTTGCCACCTCCAACTTGTCTAAATGATTTACTATTCGTTCAAATTTTTCAATTTATTTTATTTCACTTTGTTTTAAAATTTAAACACGATGATACACGTCGGCCTTATGCCACATTTATCCACAGCGGCGATGAAATAATTTAGCCAGTTCGTGTTGTAATCTTCATGAATCAATTATCATGTAAAATAAAACTGATTCAATTTATCGAACGAATAATTCTAAGCCAATTCATCTAACCTTTTTTATTTTTCTTTGTCACATTCATTTTCCAGAATCTTATATTACTCTTGTAGTATGTCCAACGGGCTTATATCACAAATCAAACACAATACACGTCTTCGAATTTTTATGTTACAAATTTGTTTCAAACAATAGGTGTATTCCACTGCACACTCTGACTAACAAAATAGGACCCAGTTTTCTGCTTTCACTTTCAATAAAATTTGACAGTGCGCAATACGAGGTACCAACTGCACAATAAGTACCACGCCCCAAAGCATGGCGAAAAAACTGAACTATAGGTGGCAGGCCGGACGGTAGCAAGATGGTGGAGGAATAAAGAAAGTTCTCTCATTCCTTATTGCCGGCAATATGCATTTCAGAGTGCAAAGTATTTAATATGGAGAAAATTAACATAAAGTTAGGTGATATTTCTGAACACATTGCTTCTGCACGTCCTATAAAGGAAGGCGAAGCGGTTTTTAAGGCAGGACATGTATTGCTTTGTGGAAGAGAAAATGATGGATCAGGTACAATACTGGGTTCTTGTTTAAAAACCAGTCATTTGAGTGGAGATCCTCATACTATTGAAATGTTATTAAATGAGAATATAAATTACTGGACGGCAAAATTTAGTTGTAGAGCAGGATTGGGAGGCAAATGTAAACATATTGTTGTAGTTCTCTTGCATATAAACAGGTTAGTAAAATTAAAAACTATATTTATTGTTTTATAACAAAAGTTATCATTATTATTATGTTATTAATTTATGGGTTTGTGTATTACAGAGCAGAAGAAATAGAAAAATTAAGTTGTACCGATTTGGAGTAAGTAAGGGGAAAACTTGTTAAAAAGGATGATAAACAGTATAGCTTGGCTATAAAATTAGAAGAATTTTGCCATCCTGTTTTAAAAAAGAAAAAATAGAACCGACTTGAGATATCAAAGCTATATGGGAAGAAAATTTCAAGATCATATTTTGTCACTTGCACTTTTTGACTTGCAATTACTGCATTGTGGCACTGAGCAGTATCTGTGGCACTGAGCAGTATCTATGGCATTTATTGATCATTATATAAACCTGAAAATGTAATAGACACTATACAGGATGTAAATTAAATTTAACCAGTAATGTAACTCGACGAGAGCAACAATATTTCTTAACTCTTTACCTTCCGTCACCTTTAGGCACGGTGTAGTATGTATCTATAGGTGAATGCACGACGTATTCCAATCCAATGCATAACGAAGAATGGCTAACTGGGCTAGTTCATACAGTTTGCCGCTAGATGTCAGGTTTTGTTGCGACCCGATTTATACACAAAATATTTAAATTATTCATATATAACGCATAATATTGTATATTTTCAATCATTATCTTTTGTCAGTTCTATGTATGTATTTTGTACAAATTCCATACAAAAACGTTTCTATACGTTTGTACCGTATAGGGTACCTTTATAACCAGGGTATGGCCATGGGCCAAGATCGCCGCCATTGTCGGTTATTGATTTTCCTATTTATTTGTAATAAATGTGATATTATATTATAAAATAATATTAAATAATCACACTGTGAATTTAAATAGGTAATAAAAATGAATTTATTTGATATATACAATTATTATTACGACATACATTTATAGGTTATGTAGAATATATGATATGTGTTGTTATTATCACATCTAATTTAATATCACTAGTTCTTAATTACATAATAATTATATATTTCAAACTTATCTTTTAAAAATTTAAATGATTGTGCTTAATATTGGCAATTTTTAGTTGTTTTCAGTGACAGTAATCGTGGTGGGTATCTTAACAAAGTACACAAGTAAATAAGATAAAATATATTACTTACCCTTTAAATACATATTAAAATGATAATTAAATGTGTTTTTCATTAAAATAAAACAAATAGCCGCGAAAATACATAATACTTTGCGCAAGAACAACACATATAACAGATGTCCCGGTAATGGCGGACGAAACGTGAGCCACGCCATGGCCATACCCTGCTTATAAAGGTACCCTAGTACCGTATAGGGTACCTTTATAACCAGGGTATGGCCATGGGCCAGGATCGCCGCCATTGTCGGTAATTCATTTCCCTATTTATTTGTAATAAATGTGATATTATATTATAAAAGAATATTAAACTATCACAAGTGAATTTATAAAGGTAATAAAAATTAATTAATTTAAGAGATACACAATTATTATGAAGACATACATTTAGAGGTTATGTAGAATATATGACATGGGTTCTTATTATCACATCTAATTTAATATCTGTAGTTCTTATTTACATAATAATTGTATATTCTAAACTTACCTTTTAAAAATTTAAATGATTGTGCTTAATATTGGTAATTTATAGTTGTTTTCAATATGTCAGTAATCGTGGTGGGTATCTTAACAAACTACACAAATAAATAAAATATATTACTTACACTTTAAATACATATTAAAATGATAATTAAATGTGTTTTTCATTAAAATAAAACAAATAGCCACGAAAATACATAATAATTTGCGCAAGAACAACACATATAACAGACGGCCCGGTAATGGCGGACGGAACGTGAGCCACGCCATGGCCATACCCTGGTTATAAAGGTACCCTAGTACCGTAACGCTCGAGGCGACGCCAATCGGCCGAAATTACAATATTTGAGCTGATAGAAGTATATGTATTTAATAGGATTTACGTGTTATTTTAACTTTAAAAGATAATAGCCGTGTTCCTTCGGGCTGTGATTCGTGATCTAAATGATAAAAGTGATAATGATTAAGAAGAATAATGTTTTTACGTTTCCTATTCGTTATCCCCACTTTCTCATTTTGTGATCACTAGACAACACTCCCCCTTCCCTTCAGAATCAACCTTTTTAAGTGATTCACATGGATTCAGTTCAGAACAAATTGAAAATATACTATTTCGAGCGTAGAAATTTACGAACGTGGGGTTTGTGGCATCAAGGGAAATAAGATTTATCTACAAAAGCGTGTAATGAACCATATAAAGATTTGTTTGAAATAAACATACTTCATATTCCTTACCAAGAACATTATTTTTTACTTCAATATAACCCATTTTTAATTCTGAATGTAACACTAGACAGTTGATTATTTATAAAATAAAGCAGGATAATTTGCATTAGTCTGCATATGACATTGACATTTGACACTAGATTGTGTTGTTTTCTTGCTATAATTTTTAAATCCTGTTTCAAAAGGATCACGATTAAATTAATCAGGATTCACAAAATCACAATCACAACCCGAAGGAACACGGCTTTTATCATCGATAGTGATTACTTGGTTCAGTAGAAATAATTAAGATAAAAGGAAGGTGAGTATGCTGCGCTCAAAATTTCTCAAATTTTGAAAGTAACCCAGAATTCTGAACTTTGATTAGTTGCATAATATATTAATAAGTAATTTTAATACAAGAAACATTATTTCTATCACTTAAATATTTTTATAAATAAAGAAATATTTTGTAAATATACTTGAAATTATAATAATTCACTCTTATCCAGAGTTTAATTCAGACTTTTATGGGCCCAAGGCAAAAAAAAATTCAGGTCATCATCAAAACACTAGGACCTACAATTTTACAAGACAATGCAGCTGAAAATATATTATAAATTAAATTGCATTAGAATTAATGAAACATTCGTGATTAGCCATTTTTATTATTGTAATCAAAGTTCCTTTGTTGTAATTATATAAGTATTCCTTTATTGTAATCAAATCAAAATTCATGTTTTTTTTAAGAAAACAGGGGCTCTAATCAGACGTAAGTACATATATTCAGTAAATAATCTACATAGGTATTAGGTATATATCCTTGTTATACATATATGTGTAGTGATGTAGTAGCTTTCTAGATTCTAGCTTTCCCGTTTTGACATATGTAATGTTTTCATATGTTATGTTGTTATATATATCAATAAAATATGTATTGACGTTTTTAACTAATAAAAACCTTATTAGGTATCAATCTAGTTTCATTACAATTTTATTAGTTAAAATAATAATAATACTTCAAAACAAACAATTAAGCATGGAGAAATACCTAAGACCTACAAGATTTGAAACAGATCCTGATACCGCGTCTGCTGCGAAAGAATGGACCCATTGGTTGACTACATTTAATAATTTCCTTGAAATAACCGAGTTAAAAAGCGACAAAGATAAACTGAAGGTATTTATTAATTATTTATCGCATAATGTATATGACATGATTAATGACTGTTCTACATTTCAATCTGCTATTGATACTCTGAACTCTATATATATTAAAAAGAAAAATGAAATTTTTGCTCGGCACCTACTAGCTATCAGGAAACAACAACAGGGGGAAACTATAGATCAATTTATTCAAAATCTAAAAATGCTCAGCAAAGATTGCGAATTTAAACCGGTAACTGCTTCCGAATATCGAGATGAATATATACGAGACGCATTTATTAATGGTCTAGCTTCTTCACACATTCGACAGCGATTACTAGAAAATAAGACACTAGACTTAACTGAGGCAGTCAAGCAAGCTCAGGCATTAGAAATGGCTCAGATTCATTCAGAACGGTATATACATGTAAATTATGTAAATGCAGTTCAAGATTCTCAAACAGTCGAATTAAATTCTCAAGACAAAAGTGAAATAAATGTAGTCTCTGCAGCATCAAATAAGCCTAAAGGAAACTGTTATTTCTGTGGAGGTGACAGACATCTTCGCATTAAATGTCCCGCACGAGAAGCTATTTGCAATAAATGCCAAAAGAAAGGACATTATGCGAGAGTTTGTCGATCAACAATATCCACAAACAAATTTAGTTCAACAATTGCCTCGGTTGTAGCTTCTAGTAATAATGCCGGTTTACATGTACTACAAAAGGCTATAGTCAAAGCTGAAGTAAACGGAATTCAATCTAACTGCTTGGTAGATACTGGAAGTTCTATAAGTTTCATTAATTTTGATTACATTGTACGAAATAAAATTAGACTTTATAAAGAAACTGGCCAAGTTTCAATGGCTACAACCTCTTTAACATCTAAAGTAGAAGGATACGTTGTTGTAAACTTAACGCTTTTGGGATACAAATATCCAAGTTTTAAATTAACTGTACACACTACCATCTTGGCTTAATAATCCCGGTCCAGTACTTTTGAAGCGAAATGTTCGTGCAAATAAGTATGAAGATCTTGTTGAAGAAGCCGAGCTTTTAGAAGCAAATCCGCAATATGCCTTAATACGACGCAAAGACGGTACAGAGTCTACAGTATCACTAAGGCATTTAGCACCGAGGGGGGAGAAAGATCTATTATTATCGGAAAGCAAGCTAAAGCCATTGTTTGAAGAGAAAATCAATCCAGATGGAAATAGAAACACAAATGAAGATTCTACAGAAGCAAACGAAACTCACAGTGAAGAACCTTCACCGACACCAAACGATTCACGAATTAGTGAACTTTCTTCACCGACACCGAACGATTCACAAATTGAGTTGCCTACGACTACTAACGACGAAATGCAGAACGTTGAAACAGAACACTTACGTCATCGAAGAGAAAGAAAACCTCCCAGCTATTTAAATGATTATATTCTATAAATTAATGCATTATTATTCTTCCGTTTATTATTTTAATTTTATGTTTACTCCCTTGGCTTTTTATAAAGACAGGGAGAATGTAGTGATGTAGTAGCTTTCTAGATTCTAGCTTTCCCGTTTTGACATATGTAATGTTTTCATATGTTATGTTGTTATATATATCAATAAAATATGTATTGACGTTTTTAACTAATAAAAACCTTATTAGGTATCAATCTAGTTTCATTACAATATGTTCATATGCCACGATTAAATTTAAAAAAAACAGTAACGATACAATTATTATAATAATTTTTCTGTGTGATTAGTCGTTTTCTGAATCAGAGAGCCACATATTCACTATTATCTCCAGCCATATGACACACATTAGACATGTGCCCGATTAAACTATAGTTCTATAAAAACATAAAACTATTATAATAAATTTTTTGTATTATTAGTCATTTTCACTATTGAAATCAAATTTTCTTTATTGCGAAATATATATTTTGTAACAGTTATTTCGTCGATTTAAAATTAAAAAGTTTGTCTTTTGGGAAATACAGGCACTAGGTATAGTTTCCTTGGCCTAAATTAGGTCCTGGTCTTATCTCAAATTTGACAAAATTGCATTGAAGTTTCCTTCTTATCAGTCGTACATGATTCTTGCATCTTTCTTCACCTAACATATTTTAAAATTAATTATTATTTAAACTAGTAATATCTACATTATTTTACCTGAATTTCGACATTATAAAAATATTTTAATGTGCTCTATTGCCAAGAGCTCTTGAAGTTTCTTTTAAAACAGCACCTTAATTTTCGCGAATTATTTTCAATAATTTCCTTGACTCTAGAAACTTCATAGTATTCCACTAATTTTTTACCTTCACTTTTACTTTTATTTCGAAAAACATTCAAGTTTACAGCTTGAAAACCACAACTGTAACTGACATTTTCCGGACTTTGACAATGATCCGCTCAAAGATGCTTATCGCTTCCAGTAGTCGGCGCTGCCGTCGCTCAAAAAGGAACGGTACAAGCGTATACTTCCAGTAAAATTATAAAACAACATATGCACTTGACATTGACACCTTTCAATCAGAAATTTATTTTAGTACCTGTTTCTGTGATTATAGTGTAGCTGGCTGCCACTAAATTGCACCTTTTGGCACCTTAAAAAGACTATATTTCTCTTTATTTGATCCATATCCTGTTGTGCATCTTGTAGCAAAACATTTTTTGTCAAATGGTAACGGGTCGTGTTAGCGCCATTTTGTTTCCCAGTTACTTAGCTATGTCAACGCATCTCGTGCTCTCACCTATAGATACTACACCGTGCCTTTAGGGAAGGTATAGTCTTTGGTCAAAAAATTCGGTGGTGAGTTTTTAATGAATAAGCACGTTTTAAGGTCCCCAGAATGCGATTTTACTATTTTTGCGATGATGTGTGTGTGTGTGTGTGTAACAAAATTTTCGTCTACGATAACTCTAAAACTACACTGGCTTGCAAAAAAATCGCGTACACCTTAAAAATCAAGTAACCGAGTTTTTGCAATTTTTTGGCTATGTAAATAATGCAAAAATTGACAATGTTGTCACTGTCATCACTATTTAATTTTATTTGAAGAAAGTTCTTCATTGTGTTCCTACTAGACTACTTGTACCTACTGTTAAATTACAAATATATTCCAGAAAAATGAAAGACCAACCAAGTATGTATTTGAATTTCTGTTAAATTTGACATCTTAATTGACACTAGTGACATTGACAAGTTAAAAATCAAGATCGACTCAATGCATCAAAAAACAGGTGTACGCGATTTTTTTGCAAGCCAGTGTACAATTCCAAAAATTCTTTCGTATTCTTCTTCGTTATATCCATATGAAGAGCTGATTAGATTTTGGTTATAATTGGTCAACCGGAAGTACCCTCATTTGAAGATTTTAACAGTTTTTCTTGAAAAAACAATGTTAAATATCATTTTTCACATTTAATGTTATTATAAATATTAAAGAACATTGTATTCTCTATACGATTTGATTGCATTTTATACTTCATATTAAATGGGTATAGAGTCATAAAATTATAAAGAAATTAAATTTCATAAATTAGCCAGCTATGCTAGAAACAGCTACTATATTAAGAAAATTCTGATTGAAAGATGTCAGTGTCAAGTGCAATTGACATATGCGTAGTAAATTTGTGTTATAATTTGAAATATAGGACCTTCTGATCGAAACTTTCTGTATGGAAATTGTATAAAATACATACAACTGTTGAAAGGTAATGTACATACAAGAAATTTAGAATTTTTTGCAAAGAACTTTCTGTATGGATTTTATAGAAAATACATACGCATTTACGAAAATTCTACCGGTAGATACCGCATCTACCGACTGTGTTCGAAAACACGAGTGGTGAAAAATTACCGTGTTCGAAAATTGTTCAATATCTATCAGATCCATCTACCGGATTCATGAAGAATTTAATCTCAAAAAAATCTGATGTGGCCAGCACATTACCTTCCGTCAGTTCTATGTATGTTGTACAAATTTCATACGGAAAGTTCCTTGCTAAATTAAATATTCTATTTCTTGTACATTACCTTCCGGCAGTTGCATGTATTTTATGCAAATTTCATACAGAAAATTATTATTTTGTGACGTTTTCTATATACAGTGTAATGTATCTGCAGATATAAAAGATTTATTATTATTATTATTATTTCTTGTACATTACCTTAAAGCAGTTATATGTATTTTATACAAATTCCATACAGAAAGCAAAAGATCCTATATTTCCAGTAAAATTATAAGACACTATGTCAATTTCACTTGACACTGACATATTTCAATCAGAATTTTCTTAATACAGTAACTGTTTCCAGAGTTATGGCTACTTTATGAAATTTAATTTCTTTATAATTTTTTAACTCTATATCCATTTAATATTAAGTATAAAATGCAGTCAAATCGTATAGATAATAAAATATTCTTTAATATTTATAATAACATCAAATGTGAAAAAATTATATTTAACATAGTTTTTTCAAGAAAAACTGTTAAAATCTTCAAATGATGGTACTTCCGGTTGACCAATTGTAACCAAAATCTAATCAGCTCTTCATATGGATGTAACGAAGAAGTATACGAAAAAATTATAATTTTTGTAACTGTAGTATTAAAGTTATCGCAGACGAAAATTTTGTTACACACACACACACACACACACATCCACACACACACACATCCACACACACGCACATCCACACACACGCACACACACACACACACACACACACACACACACACACACACACATACAGACATCGTAAAAATAGTAAATTCGTATTCTAGGGACCCTAAAACGTGCTTATTGATTAAAAACTCATCATCGAATTTTTTGACCAAAGACAATACCTTCCTTACCTAAAGGTGACGGAAGGTAAAAAGGTAGTGATGCAAAGCGAAGCGCGCGCGTTAAATGTGGAAATGTGTTCAAAGTAGGACTCTGCTCAGTTTGTTAACTACGTAAATTTCTAACCTGTTTTAAATTTTCAAATTTTTTCATACGTTATGTATCTACCGTATTTACCACTTGCGTTCTTAAAATATCGATAAAAAGCTGTTTACCGGTAATAGAGTTCACCGGTAGAATTTTTGTAAATCCCTCATATAACTGACGGAAGATAATGTGCTGGCCACATCAGATTTTTTTCTAAGTCTTTTAGATTTTGAGTTAAAATTCTTTAAAGATTTGCTGCATATTTCGTTCCCGCCCATGGAGAATTGCCGTATTCAAGTGGGATACAAACAGCTCAAAAATTGTCGGCTATCGGTTACACTTGCAATCACAGTAATTAATAAACGAATCAACGGAAATAATATTTATTATTAATTAATTCGTAATAGTACATTTTTAAAATATAGAAATTTAAATTTTAGATAACAAAACTATAAAGTTGTGTATTAAACCAGGATTTTAATCACCTGTGAATAGAGGAAGATAAGGAAGAACGATGTAACAAGCAAAGGCATAATTATTAGGTTATGGGATGATTATTTATCGTCGACAAATCATAATAGTTTAAATACGTTATTCAAAAAATGCAAATACAAACTCTTCTGCATTTAAACAAGGTACATGAGTACCAATAATTAGTCATCCATTTATTGTTCCCGCTCAAACATTTTTCAATGAAAATTTTTACAGCATTTTCGTCTGTCGAGATGTGTATTGTGCATAATAAATACACCTTCTCAAGTAAATTCAGTCTCATTAACGAACATTATAAGCCATTTCCAAAATTGAAGTCTGTTATGTGCTGAAAACATTGAACTTTTTGCACATGGTATGGATACAACTGTTGCTTTTTTAAAAAACAACAGTACGCACCCGTCATTGATGGTTTTCAATTTCATCGATGACAAATACAGCGATTTTTTCTGTAACGCAAAAAAGTTAAGTTGGTAATAATACCAGTGAAATGTTACTATGTTTTTAAATAGAAATTTCCCGTTTATTGTTGCTGTTTGTAGATATAGGCGCTTTCTTTTTAGGGGGAAAATGAACTGATCTTACCTCGTACTGAACTGAACTAAACTACTCCTAAAAAGAACAGTATATTTTTTAAAATAAGAAGAAGAAGATAAAAACATATATAGCATTATATTTATAATATAATACTATGCTGAATTTGCTTGTGGTTATAGTCTGCTGTAAATGTGATTTGATTTTGACATATTAAATTCTTTTACCTTTTAATATTTAAATATGGATGTATTTCTTATGGTAATTAAACATAATATAACGTTTCAAACTAATTAATTTCTTCTATTCATGTCATTTTAATATCAAATACTTACAAAAGACAAAATACATAGCAGTCAGTCATATTGATGTGACATTGACATTCGAGATCAGTTTAGGATCTATATGATCCTGTTTCAAAGGTGGTGCTTCGCTAGGACGTGGACAAAGAAAATTGGTAGTAAAAGATCACTTATCCCCTTTTAAATGGAACGATTTAGGGTAGCTGTGTGCTACTCGGAATTGATCTTCTTGATAAAAAGAAAGCGGCGTTGGTTTTCAAAACACTGTTTTTAATTTGACACCTGACACTTTATTATCTGTTTTGACGTTAACGTAAAATGAGACCCAAAAGATACGTCTGAAATGAGATACGTTCGTTTCATCGATACTCTTCGATGAAAATAGCGGCGCCGTATTTTTCATCGATGACAGGTGCGTACTGTTGTTTCATCGATGAGCCTTGATGCTCATCGATAAGTGTGCCATAGGCTTAAACAAGTTTTAGACCGGGGGCTAGTGCTACGTGAAAAATGTATAATGGTATTCCAAATACTGACCCTTGGTGCTTACTTTAAATACCCTGAAGAACAATTTGCTGTCTTCCCCGGAAAAAAGACGATCTACCCAGCTGTGGGCCATGACCCAAAAATGTTAAAAAAAATGACATTTTAGAATCTAGGTATTCTGTATGGGACTTGCATAAAATTAAATTAAGTATATGTAAATGTTAGCCGATAATCAATGCCAGGCATTTTCAAACGTTACGGGGGGCGGTAAAGCCTTTTATTGCTGTGCATTTTATCTAACACAAATTGTTCATGCCATTCCATCCGGGCTTTAGTCAACTGACAATTTTTACCCTACAAGACACAAAAAATTATGGCCAGACTCCCTACTTGTACATAGGGTCACAGCACCCTTGCGATTTCGTCGGCCACTTACGGTTGGATGATAACAAACTGTCTGGGTCTAGCTTTATTTTATTAATTACCATTAAAGAAAATAAGAAAAATTGATCCCGTTCAATTTCATTGGTTACTGGCTACTCCAGTGTCCCAGACATTTAAAAAAATTATAATCGCACCCCATTGCGAAAATTTCCTTTTTTACTTCCTTGTACAAAGTAAAGGAAGTATTGTAATCGCGAAAAATTTCGGTTTTCAGATTTCAACGGAAATATCCATTTTGACCATTCCTGAATCCATTTTGACTAATTTCGTCGTGACGTCTTTACGTACGTACGTATCTCGCATAACTCAAAAACGGTAAGCCGTAGAAAGTTGAAATTTTGTATTTAGAACTGCTATAATATCTAGTTGTGCACCTCCCTTTTTGGTCATTACATAATTACCAGAAATGGTACTTTATTTGAAGCCTATAATAGATTATAATGAAAAACTATTTTAAAATATAATCCAAAACTTTTCAAGTTTGGTATTTAAGACTTTTATGTCAATTGGAATAACATAGTAGATTTTGGTTAAAACAGGCTAACCGGAAGTGATATATTACCTGAAGTTGTTAACAGTTTTTCTTGAATAAAATGGTTTCACTTTGATTTTAGAAATAAATTCTTCAAATAAAAGTTTTAGGACCGGTTTTATAAAGAAATTGAATCTTCACTTAAAATTTACTTCCATACTAAATTTAATGAAAAGAAAAAATGCAACACGATTTTTTGACAGCAATGATTTAAATGTCATAAGAACATGGAAACTGATTCGAATTTGTTTGTTTCATTAAATTTACTTGACAACTAAAGTTTAAGTGAAGATTAAATTTCTTTATAAAACTGGCCCTTAGAGAATTAAATTCTGCGTCTAGCACATCAAGTATTATTAAATTAGCCCTTTATATAAGCGAGATATGTAAATTTAAAACATATACTTTTTGATTTTTATAATGAAGCTTGCTATGGATTAGGACAAAATGTTAATGTCAAATACGTGCAATTTTATAATTGGGTCTATACTTCATATTGGTCTTGCGTACAAGGAAGTCGTGTGGTGTCCACATCAGATTTTTTATTGTAAAATTCTCTACTTATGGCGGAGTCACAACTTTCGCGGCAAAACTTTAATAATAATTAATTTAACTGTTAATAGATGAAATTTCAAGAAAAAAAATATGGTATTTCTAATTTTTAAATTCTTAATAACATACAAAAAATTCAAAAAAGTTGGAATTCAAATAACTCCAAAAGTTTAAAAATTAATTTTAAGAGAATGTTAATAAATAAATAAATAATTGTTCCTCTTCCATTTTTATTCGTATATCAGTTTGTTTTAAAATAACATATAAAAATTTAACTAATTACAGTTTTGTGTAGTTTCGGAGTAGGTACCTACTTTACCTACTATAGATTTTCTACTTTATATGAAGGTAAATAATCATAATACAAAGTTTTGAACGTAAATTAGCTATAAAACCACACTTATATGTATTCAATAGTAGGTTACAAAGTTGTAAAATTTCGTATAATTTATGACAAATCTGCTATGAAATACTTGTAAATGCCAGATGATATGAGTGCATGGTGCAATGTTTTAAACATTATTTACATATACAGTAAACGTTATAACAATATATTCATAACAGAATTGCATATTTCCATGTAATTTGCAATAAATATTTAAATAAAACTGGTTCTAGACAGAATACCATAATAGGTAAAGATGGCATCACTGTAAATGGTGCAACTTTAAACTCTTCCAATACCCCCAATATAAAACATATATGTATGGTAGTTGTGAATTATTATTTCAAATGGTAATTATAACTTGTCCCTGAAATATGAAGCGGTATACTATCAAGCACCGCCCTCACTTTAAGCGGCCGACAAAATCGCAAGGGTGTTGTGACCCTTATATATAAGTAGGGTGTCTGGCCATAATTTTTTTCTGTCTTGTAGGGTAAAAATTATCAGTTGACTAAAGCCCGGATGGAATGGCATGAACAATTTGTGTTAGATAAAATGCACAGCAATAAAAGGCTTTACCGCCCTCCGTAACGTTTGAAAATGTCTGGCATTGATTATCGGCTAACATTTACATATACTTAATTTAATTTTATGCAAGTCCCATAGAGAATACCTATATTTTAAAATGTCATTTTTTTGAACATTTTTGGGTCATGACCCACAGCTGGGTAGATCGTCTTTTTTCCGGGGAAGACAGCAAATCGTTCTTCAGGGTATTTAAAGTAATAACCAAGGGTCAGTATTTGGAATACCATTATACATTTTTCACGTAGCACTAGCCCCCGGTCTATTTATTACTAATGTCAAAATTTAATTGCAAAAGGACAGGACTGTAAGTTGCTAAAACTAAATTTTCAGAGCTATTGCTACTGCATTCAATTATTAGAAAAATACGTGGAACGATTTGTCAATATACGGGGTTGTAAAAATGTTAAAAAAATATGCGATTTCGAGAAAATGTTATTAAGAAATATTGTTGCTCTCGACGAGTTATATTACTGGTTAAATGTAATGTACTTATTTCATTTACATCCTGTATGTCACTTTCTTTTACAATAAATATAAATTAAACCTGTTTAAAATTTAATACGTTTCAATGTATGCTATCAACGTTTCCTTATTCCCCTAGTTCACAAATCTGCCACCAGACGTCACCCACTTTGAATTTTTTCGCCAATACGTTATACTAAAGTACCGCCATGGCGGCCATCTTGGTATTAAAAAGCAACAATAACGATTTTTTTCCCCGGTAGAGGCGCTTTTATTTGTATTTATCTTATTGCAGATTAATGTAATGTTAGCAATGTCAAAATATTGGTTAATTTCAAAATGTTTTTGTAATAATGGAAAATGTTAATTTCAACAACACTATTCAAATTAAAAGTTCTTCCTTAACAATGCATTGCATATTTCGATAATATATCGGCATCGGCTCTTCCAATGTTTGTAAACCACTGTTGACGCCTCTTCAACATTTGGTATGCAATAAAAATGTATTCTATTTTTATTATGATGACTGATGATGACAATTAATTGCACAGCAACAAGGCATTATCTGTGGTAAATTCTCATTTTATTTTCTTTAACACACCAAAATTAAAACTGGTGAATACCAATGTGACATTTGGAACCTGCAACTGCAGCGCTTCTAGTGACACAAAAATCATTATTGTTGCTTTTTCAGGACAAGTAGGCCGCCACGGCGCAGACAGCTAACTAAATGTATTTAAATGGCAGCGGGCAGCGCGTGTTTTTGTAGTTCTGGACAATTCTGTTTAGTAGCGCTAATATCGATTCTTACGAGAAGTTCATGGATGGGTCGAATGCGTGCCAGTCGTTATAATCGACAGTTCCGAAATGCTACGCCCCACAAATGCTATGCCTCCCGAGTGCGTGTCAGTCGTTATAATCCGACAGTTCCGAAATGCTACGCCCCACAAATGCTATGCCTCCCTAATGCTAGAAGTTATAAAGTTATCCCCACCACCAGACCCGAAGTTTCCCGATCACACAATGTTACCAGTGATAATGTGGGACGAATGACAGGATGAAGAGTATTCTGAGTATGAACCATTTATTATAGGTCGCTACATAACCGTAGCCATGTCGCATTTCTCCTATTAAAATACATTAACTTTGAAATTTGGTGATTACGTTTTAATTTTTTCCAACCATAAAAATATAAACAATTTGAAATTAACTAAATAATATGATTTATATTTTTATTTATAATAAAGCGCCCGCACGGTGCAAATATTTCATCATTACCGATTTCTGTACAAAGCAGATTGGCACACCCAGCAATGGGTAATAAGCCATGATGATATATTTAGTTATTTATTTATATAATTATAATATAAATAACAAACACGTTTCATAAATAATATTTTATTCATTTTAATAATAAATTTTCTTTTCTTAGGACTGATTCATATAATAATACTAAGAAACGAAACATTATACATTAAATATTAAATCCTAAGCTAATTTATAAACAGATCTGGTCGTATCTGCCATACTGTTAAACTATTCTGATATTTATCACATTCTTCATTTCTAAAGCTCATAATCTTAAGTCCTTGAATTTAGCTGGCAATAATTTCTATACAATTAAATTTTCTAAAATTACTTTCACGCTTCTTATACTGTTTTCTTCTCTTCATTGTCAGTTATTGTTGGATAAACAACTAAGAAGTTCCTTTATTGACTTGATGCACAAAGTTTACAATAAAAGACATTTATTACCACAGAAAAAACAAAATTGACTACTCAAAACAAAAACCTGTCAAATCCTACTGTAGGTGCGTTCGGTTATTTTGTGCTGTGCTTGAGCTGTGCTGTGCATGAGTCGTGTCACGTGATCACTGTGTACTCTGTGCACATTGGAATTAAAAGAACGAATTGTGCAGCCTGTGCGTTTGATACTTTCGTGACAGATAGATTTAGCAATTGAAAATCTGTGTAAGTGCAGATTATTATTACTAATATCGATTTTATATTAACCGTATGTGTTTGATAGAGGGCTGAATATGGATTTTCGTTTTCTTAAAAATATTTTTCGATGAGTCGGAGTAAGAAGGGGAGTATGGTATGATTCAAATAGTTTAGAATAGAAAAAGTAAATAATTATACTGAACAATACCAAATACATATCTGAAGGGCAGTTTAAAACTCATTTTCGAATGTATCCCGATACTTTAGAATAATTAGGCCCGGTTTTTTCACCTCTGGTTAAAGTGTCAATAACTTAACTGCTACACAAAACAAAAATATCTCATCGATATTAAAGCGTAAATTAACAAGATTATATACACGTTGATTATATGATGCGATATTTTTCTTTTATCTGGCAGATAAATTAAATGGCATTTTATCAAGAGGTGAAAAAACCGGGCCTAATATAAAATTACTTTTGTTCGCGAACTACATTAAATATAAAAAAAAACTTAAGGACATCAGAAAATGGCTTGAAAAACGAGGCAATGATTTTAATAGGGTGTTTAGAAAACCAAGAAAACTTTCGGCAAATATTATTTAATGTAATAGCTTATATATTTACAAAATTAGTGAAAATTTGCATACTTCTCAGATCTAAATCGATTCTCGCTTCATACTTTGCGCGCTTACTCGAACGTGCACAGTCGGCCACACGTCCAGAGCTCGGGCGAATTGGGCATGCACAATCTTCAAAGCGCAGTATTTACCGAACGCGTTCTGTGCAAACCAGAGTGCACAGAAGTGAATAACCGAACGCTTACTGTGCAAATTATTAAAAATGTGTGCACAGAACAGAATAACCGAACGCACCTTACGTACTACGTTGATAATAATAACACTACTATACTCTATCCGTTTTAACTATAGACTAGATGGCGTTTCGAGCGCGGCCGTTTTTACATGTATTAAATAAAGAAATCAAATTTGGGCGCAATTCCTGGATTTAAAAAAAATCTTTTTAATTGACATTGACATTGTTTTTATGCATACACTTAGGGGAACGTAGGGTAATGGGGCCCAGCGGGTAATGGCACCCACCATGTTATTGGACAAATTGTTTGTTTTATGGAATAACTTGCAGTGGTGACATATGTAGTATTATGTTCTAAGCTACATCTGTAAGAATGAGATCTCTACTATTGACATTAAAAATTTTGGAGCGTATTTTATAGTTTATCAGCTCGCCATCTAAGTGTGGTGTACTAATAATATTGAGGTAAGACCATTCAAAATAATGATTTAAATATATCTAGTATACACAAATACTATTTTGATATGATCTGTTTTTAAATCAACATTTACAAAAACTATGTGATGTATTTGATATTTTAAAATAATTTCTGACTTTTTCAAGACGTGTTGGGGTAATGAAGCCCTCAGTGGACGCCATTACCCCGAGTTGATTAAAAAGGCACATTTACTGAAAAACTGTTTTTTATTTTATCTAGAGGCCTTGTAAATATGTATGTACTAAGTTCCTCTGATGAAGATATTGATGAGCCTGTTTACGACGATGATGAGCTGGATAATTTGATGGTTCCCCGGCAGATCAATGCATCGTATGTGGAGAATTTGGTAAATCCAATGAGCTATGGTACAGATGCACAATGTACCATAAGTGGGCTCATGCCGAATGTTCCGGTGCCAATAAAAAAGATATATATGTGTGATTTTTGTTGCTAAACATTAAATTAATATACTGGTCCCCATTCCCCCATTAGGCAGGCAATGGGACCCATTACACTTTTTTCAGTTTTTATTTATTACAAATGTATTTTCTTTGAAATAAAGTATTTTTTTATGACAATTAGGTTTACTGACAATGAAACATTAATGTTTGCTCAAAATCATAACTACGAATGCAAAAACGTACAAGATAAAGCCCAAAATTGTTAAGGGGGCCTCATTTCCCTACCTTCCCCTACTTATAATCTCCGTACCTTTCTCTACATGTCAGCGAAAGCAGCAGGCATAAATGAAAACCACATTATTCAAATAAATTTTAAAGAAAACAACGTAAAATAAAAATATAATTCACCTTTGAAATATAAATATTTATTCTCTGAATTATATACATTATATGTATATTTTAAACAAATTTCTTTGTTCCTGCGGTGATCCGAATGACCCTTTTTCCTCGTGTTCTTTTATAGCTTTCCAAATACTACATCGTCCTATGCCCAGTTCTAATGCCACAATTTGGACAAATTCTGATTTGGAATATGGATTCGAGGCACGATATGTGCAGTATAAATTATACGGCATTTTTTGCTCGCTTCGGAAGGCCTTTCCTTTTAGATGTTGTAAAACATCGGCATAGCCAGGTTCAGGATTTTTATCCATAATAGAGAGAAGAGAACAATAACAAAATTAACCAAAAATTAAAAAAACGCGCACAACGAAAACTATGTAATATGAAATATAACGCCAAAACACTATGAAAATTAACAAACAGAACTGAACAGAAATTAATAATATGTAATAAATCGTGTACTATTGTCTTTGTTGACTTTTATTTATTTTATGTCAGACGGCTAACATAAATCAAAATAATTGATACAGTTGTCAAGTAAATTTAAATTTCACGTCAATTATTCTGCTGTGTAAATCCGGCTCACATTTGAACCAATCAGAGAGCTAGAATCTTAGGCCCTACCTCACCCAACGCTCTATAGTTAAAACGGATAGAGTATAGTGTATTTTTAATATATGTATTCCAAATAAATGTTTATTCTTACAAAACCTACAAAAAACAAGTGTTCTACAATGACATTCTGCTTTTTATTCCCTATGGGTGCCAACCTACTTTTATAACAATGGTGACAACCTTACATCCCCTTCGTTTTAATGTGAATTATATAATTTAATCATTTATTTTTTTAACAAAATTATAAATTTAACTTCACCGATTTTTAAATTTTCCTGCCGGAGCTAGAAGTGTTTCTTGTAATTTCCGTTGTTTCTGTATTTTCTACAATAGGTTCTTCTCTCGCATGCTGATTAACTTCTTCTTCCTTATTTCCAATCTCTGAATGTTTAATGAACTTCTATACTTGTTTCCATCCTTTGATTGTATAATATATGATCTTGGTTCATCTGTTGGTTTTACGATTTTTGCCTGTAACCATTCACCCTTTTTCTTTCTGTACAAGACTTCTTCATTAATATCAAATTTTTGCTGGGATACTTTATTTTTGTCCATGTAATATTTTTCCTGTAATTTAAATTTGTCTAAATTTTCTTTAACGTTATTTATTATTTCTAGTTTTAATAATTTGTTATTTGTGGTTAGTCAATTTTTGGTGCGTCTGCCCATTAATCTCTGTGCTGGAGAGCCTAAAGGACCTCTTGGCGTATTTCGATGGTGGAGAAAGTGCTAAATGAAGGTCTGATTTCTCTTCCGAACATTTTTTCAGTAATGTTTTAGCCTCTCTTACTTATCTTTCTGCTAATCCGTTTGAGCGAGGAAATTCTGGACTAGATAAACGATGCTTAAATTTCCATTCTTCAGCGAAGTTTTTGAACTCTTCACTGGTGTATTGACGTCCGTTATCCGTTAAAAAGACGTCGGGTATGCCGTGGATTGCAAACCAATATTTTATAACTTTTATTACTTCTAAACTGGTTATATTTTTAAGTTTTATAAAATCAAAGCAACCTGAATATGCATCAGCAATTATGATGTAGTGTTCGTCATTGATTTGGAATAAATCTGATGCTACCGTCGACGCAAGTTTTACATGCTTTTACATACTCAAATATATCTTCACGCATAGTAGGCCAAAAAACATGATCTCTTGCTAAACTCAGTGTTCCGTTGGGACCTTTATGACTAAGATGACAATTTTTGATCACCTCAGCTGTCATCGACTTCGGAATAAATGATCTATTATTTTTAAATATAATAATAATAATAATAATAATAATAATAATATATGTTTATTACCATCGTAGCATGAAAGTTGCTCTCTATACGACCAATATTTTTGTAAATTTGTCGAAACGTCTTCGATTTGGTTTGGCCATCCCTTCTTTATTTGTTCCTTCAGTAACTTTAAGTCTATACTATTCTCTGTCTCTTCTTTGAGTTGCTTTGTTTTCTGTGGTGAGAAGGGTACTATAACATGGACTTCAAGCTTGTTTTCATCTTCAGCTTCAACTTCTAACTCGCAGTCTCGACTAAGTGTATCTGCTACGTACAACTCAGTTCCTTTTTTATAATTTACTTTTGGATTGTATGTCATAACTTCTATCATCATCCTCTGTAATCTTGCTGGGATTTCATGAATATTTTTCTTGAAAATTATTTCTAATGGCTTGTGATTGGATTCGACTTCTTATTCTTTGTTACCCCAAACGTACTCGTGAAATTTCTTGCATGCTATTGCTATGGCTAGCATTTCTTTTTCGATTTGGCTGTAATTTTGTTGAGTTGGAGTAAGCGCTTTCGCACTGTACGCGATCGGTCTATCCTTTTGCAATAGAACCGCTCCTACAGCCTTGCTACTGGCGTCCACGGACAGTACGACTTTTTCTTTTGGGTTAAATGTAATGTACTTATTTCATTTACAGCCTGTATGTCACTTTCTTTTACAATAAATATAAATTAAACCTGTTTAAAATTTAATACGTTTCAATGGGGTGTATTCTGTAAAAAAAAATGTTAATTTTAACATGCCTTTAAAAAATTATATTTTAACATGACTGTTAACAATAAATTCGTTTTTTGGTATACGCCAACCTAACATCAGCCGGTGCGTTGCAAGCGCCGCTCTAGCGGCCACGCGCGACAACAAAGCGCTGATAGGTTTAAACGGAACGGATTGACGCGGTTTATTATGAATGCAAAATAGTGTCTTTTGTGATAAAAACTAATATGATCCCGTTGTGTAACGTCGGTTATTATAAGCAAATGTGGTTTAGACCGGTACACATTAGTATTTTTCGAAAGAAAAGTTTAAAGAAGGTAAAAAACTGTTTCTTTTTTGCTGTAGAATGAAATGTGGCCAAGTAATTTTTATTGCTTAAATAATTTAATAAGTAAATATACATTTATATTATTTATATACGTAGCGTCATGAATCTCTTCAAATGCAATATCATCAGTTTGAACAGATATTTCATAGGTCTCCTTTCCTATGGATGATGTTGACGGAAATTCAATCTCCCAAATCTAAAATAATTTATGATACATTAATTAACGGTATATTTAAAAGGACAGAAAAATAAATAAACATTTTACCATTATTAACATTATTTGTTTCCATCAGTGGTAGGTACTCTCCCTCTTTCATGCTGTTCCATTAATCTTTTTATTCGATCTGCTGATGTCGATGTTTCTGGTCTTCATGAAAAAAATTTTGGATTGTAGTTTTCATTACGAGGGTCATTGGATTTTTGTCCTCTAACAAAGTGGGTAATACAGATTGTAGTATATTTTACTGGTCATTTCTAAAAAAATAATAATAATATGATTATTTTATTTTGAGATTGTTATATAATTTTTTAGTTAAACCCTGGTAGCCATACTAGTGCAAATTTAATAATAATAATTATTCTTTATTGTATTTAACAATTGATACTGATAAGGGTGAGTCAGTTTTTACCTTACATCTTCGTAACATTTTTGCGTTGCGTTGATGGAGATGAGATGATAGGACAGTCACAAACATCCAAGCCTCTGGTGGGAATCGAACCCACGACCCCAAGACCGAGCGGTGATGGTCGCTTCGAGACGCTGCAGAAGTACGCTGCATTGACTCATTCGGCCATCGAGGCGGCTACTAGTGCAAATTTGAGAGAGACAGTAGAGTGTAGTTCATGTTTGGGACAAAGACGCTAAAAAAGTGTGTCTACCAGAGGTTAATAACTATTTTGTTATATTGTTCAACTCAAAATAAAATACACTAATAAAACGTTAAACTTGATTAGAAACTACTATCATTTAATAATACCTACGATTCTCTCTGAACACGTGCAGTCCAAAGTTATTTTCGCTCAGTTTTCCGAATCACGATTCAAAAAACTGTAAAATTTCAGTTCATGGTTGCGATATTACGTGCTAGAGCAGCCGGGAATACAACAGACTCGTCCTTCACTTTGTCTTTTCGCGGTAACACTCATTTTAATGTAGTTGTACTTTTAATTTAACACGTTTTCACACAACTCAGCATGCATCGGTTGTCAATCTGTCAGCGGTTTCTTTACGAAAATGACCGCCAGATGTCGGGCGAGTAGTTGATGGGTTGGCGTATTCTCTACGCGAAAATTTGACATGGCTGTTAAAATCATAAATTTTAACATGTCTGTTAAAAACTAAAATGAAGTGATCAGCAAGATAGAAAAAATCTGATGTGGCCAGCACATTACCTTCCGTCAGTTCTATGTATTTTGTATAAATGTCATACAGAAAGTTCCTTGCAAAAGATTATATTTCTTGTACATTACCTTAAGGCAGTTGTATGTATTTTGTACTAATTCCATACAGAAAGTTTCTAACAAAAGATCCTATATTTCCAGGAAAATAATAACATAAACATACTGTCAACTGCACTTGACACTGACACCTTTCAATCAGAATTTTCTTAATGTATCGCAGCTGTTTCCAGAGTTATAGCAAAGCTGACTAATATATATGATATTTAATTTCTTTATAATTTTTTAACTCTATATCCATTTAATATGAAGTATAAAATGCATTCAAATCGTATAGAGAATAAATAATTCTTTAATATTTATAATAACATTAAATGTAAAAAAATGATATTTAACATCGTTTTTTCAAGAAAAACTGTTAAAATCTTCAAATGATGGTACTTCCGGTTGACCAATTATAACCAAAATCTAATCAGCTCTTCACATGGATGTAACGAAGAGGAATACGAAAGAATTATAATTTTTGGAATTGTAGTATTAGAGTTATCGCATTAGAAAATTTTGTCACACACAGACACACACACACACACACACACACACACACACACACACACACACACACACACACACACACACACACATACACATACACACACACACACACATACAGACATCATCGTAAAAATAGTAAAATCGTATTCTAGAGACCCTAAAACGTGCTTATTCGTCAAAAACTCACCACCGAATTTTTTGACCAAAGACAATACCTTCCTTACCTAAAGGTGACGGAAGGTAAAAAGGCACGTCTTTACTAAAGTCATGTAGTTAGTAACCATAAAACAAATAAATAAACATGATAAAAAGAGTAAACAACTGTCAGTTTATGTGTCACTTTGAAATTTTAGAAAACGAATCTGTCTGTCACTTCGAAATTTTAGAAAAACGAATAGAAATAATGCAAGAAAATAAATAAAAATCTGCTGCATAATCATGTCTCATTTTTTAGGTTCCATATTAAAAATGAATTACATTGAAATTGTAAATTTTTAGTTATCATTAGGTATGTAAAAATTCTTCTTCTTGATTCTCAGAATTTACTATCCAAACGTTAAGTTACGTTGGTTTGGCGAACAACACAGGAATAAGCAATTTTAACTGCATTTAATACCTACTTTATAACAAAGAACTATGTGTTACGATACATCTAAATTGTGCTCTCGGTATACCATTCAAAGATTCAGTTGTGAATCTTTCTCGAATTATATTAATTAAATATTTCTACTGGCATCAAGCTGTCATATACAGACATACGATGGAACAGGTGACCGTTATTAAAAAATATACTAGGTAAAACAGTTGTATATTGTATTAAATATCACCTAGATATTTTTTATCATCATCCATGGTAATTTTCTTTCGTTTTCTATTACATTTTCATTAATTAGGAGTGCAACATATTCAAATGCTGTTATAATTTCATTGTATAAACGTATGTTAAAATATTAAAGGCATCGATTTGAATGACGTTAAAATATGCAGTTTTAACACCTAATTTTAACAAGTGTGTTCAAATTTTAACAGAATTGATAGTTACAGAATAGAAAATACATTTTAACAGCAAGTTTATTTTTAACATACTGTTTAAAATTAACAGTTTCCTTACAGAATACACCCCAATGTGTGCTATCAACGTTTCCTTATTCCCCTAGTTCACAAATCTGCCACCAGACGTCACCCACTTTGAATTTTTTCGCCAATACGTTATACTAAAGTACCGCCATGGCGGCCATCTTGGCATTAAAAAGCAACAATAACGATTTTTTTTCCCGGTAGAGGCGCTTTTATTTGTATTTATCTTATTGCAGATTAATGTAATGTTAGCAATGTCAAAATATTGGTTAATTACAAAATGTTTTTGTAATAATGGAAAATGTTAATTTCAACAACACTATTCAAATTAAAAGTTCTTCCTTAACAATGCATTGCATATTTCGATAATATATCGGCATCGGCTCTTCCAATGTTTGTAAACCACTGTTGACGCCTCTTCAACATTTGGTATGCAATAAAAATGTATTCTATTTTTATTATGATGACTGATGATGACAATTAATTGCACAGCAACAAGGCATTATCTGTGGTAAATTCTCATTTTATTTTCTTTAACACACCAAAATTAAAACTGGTGAATACCAATGTGACATTTGGAACCTGCAACTGCAGCGCTTCTAGTGACACAAAAATCATTATTGTTGCTTTTTCAGGACAAGTAGGCCGCCACGGCGCAGACAGCTAACTAAATGTATTTAAATGGCAGCGGGCAGCGCGTGTTTTTGTAGTTCTGGACAATTCTGTTTAGTAGCGCTAATATCGATTCTTACGAGAAGTTCATGGATGGGTCGAATGCGTGCCAGTCGTTATTGGCGACTAAAACTACCGATGGCGGCGCTAGTGTTGTAGCATACACGTGCTCTGAAAATTGTATTGTGCTATAAGATCGCATACAGAAACATTGTATAACCAACATTCGTTTTGAAGTATACTAACAAATTCGTTCAACTTTTTATAAATAGTGTTAGTAATAATTTTGTGTAAATTATAATGACATTCGAAGAAAATTATCTTACACTTATTTCTAAGAATAGGTTTCATTTCATTATAGAAGGGGGAGAACTGTTGAATCATGGATTGTTATTTTTATGTGGCGTTAATGAACATAGTGCTACAGATTTAAAAAAAAATTGGGCTGTGTTTAAAAAAGTGCTCTAACGTCACATCCTCATGAGATTAGAAGAACTTTAAATTTACAATTGATTATTTACAAAATGCTCTTGTATAGCTGGCCATCATAGTGGCCAGTGCAAACACATTACAGCTGTTTTAATATTTTGTAGAAGATAGTAAAATAGTACCATATATTATTCATGGATGTTAAATAAATATGTATTTACTTTACTTAATTAAGAAAATTAAAATGGAACCAATGTCAAATATCTTTCAAATTGTTTTAATTACAAGTGTAACAAATATATTGAATGATACGCATAAAGTGAAAAGTGTATTATTTTACTCATGAATTGGTCAGGAAATAATACAATACTTTTCATATTTGTTATCATCTTATGATTCGTCACTTGTTTTCCAGTTTGTATTTTCCTAATCCAGCCCTCTCTTTTGTCAATAGATTCCATTTTACCAAATTTATTTTGGATGTCACTCTTCCTCTCACTAATTTTTGGGACAAATAATTTCTTACTACCCCAAGAATGACAGCCATAAACACAGCAATTGACGTTGTTAATATTTTCTCGTTCTTTGCTCATATTGCAAAGTAATTTACATGTACCTTAAAACAAAAAGACATACAAGAAACCGGCAAGGAATCCAATGCACTACATATATTTACTGTAAAGTTGAATAACAGAATACCATTTTCAAGAGTTGCAAATATCGTCCGCTTGAGGGATTCACGTTAATTTTAGTCGCCAATAATCCGACAGTTCCGAAATGCTACGCCCCACAAATGTTATGCCTCCCGAGTGCGTGTTAGTCGTTATAATCCGACAGTTCCGAAATGCTACGCCCCACAAATGCTATGCCTCCCTAATGCTAGAAGTTATAAAGTTATCCCCACCACCAGACCCAAAGTTTCCCGATCACACAATGTTACCAGTGATAATGTGGGACGAATAAGGACAGGATGAAGAGTATTCTGAGTATGAACCATTTATTATAGGTCGCTACATAACCGTAGCCATATCGCATTTCTCCTATTAAAATACATTAACTTTGAAATTTGGTGATTACGTTTTAATTTTTTCCAACCATAAAAATATAAACAATTTGAAATTAACTAAATAATATGATTTATATTTTTATTTATAATAAAGCGCCCGCACAGTGCAAATATTTCATCATTACCGATTTCTGTACAAAGCAGATTGGCACACCCAGCAATGGGTAATAAGCCATGATGATATATTTAGTTATTTATTTATATAATTATAATATAAATAACAAACACGTTTCATAAATAATATTTTATTCATTTTAATAATAAATTTTCTTTTCTTAGGACTGATTCATATAATAATACTAAGAAACGAAACATTATACATTAAATATTAAATCCTAAGCTAATTTATAAACAGATCTGGTCGTATCTGCCATACTGTTAAACTATTCTGATATTTATCACATTCTTCATTTCTAAAGCTCATAATCTTAAGTCCTTGAATTTAGCTGGCAATAATTTCTATACAATTAAATTTTCTAAAATTACTTTCACGCTTCTTATACTGTTTTCTTCTCTTCATTGTCAGTTATTGTTGGATAAACGACTAAGAAGTTCCTTTATTGACTTGATGCACAAAGTTTACAATAAAAGACATTTATTACCACAGAAAAAACAAAATTGACTACTCAAAACAAAAACCTGTCAAATCCTACTGTAGGTGCGTTCGGTTATTTTGTGCTGTGCTTGAGCTGTGCTGTGCATGAGTCGTGTCACGTGATCACTGTGTACTCTGTGCACATTGGAATTAAAAGAACGAATTGTGCAGCCTGTGCGTTTGATACTTTCGTGACAGATAGATTTAGCAATTGAAAATCTGTGTAAGTGCAGATTATTATTACTAATATCGATTTTATATTAACCGTATGTGTTTGATAGAGGGCTGAATATGGATTTTCGTTTTCTTAAAAATATTTTTCGATGAGTCGGAGTAAGAAGGGGAGTATGGTATGATTCAAATAGTTTAGAATAGAAAAAGTAAATAATTATACTGAACAATACCAAATACATGTCTGAAGGGCAGTTTAAAACTCATTTTCGAATGTATATAATAAATCTATGTTTTTTAAAGAATCATTTTTTAAAAAAAATGTCCTAAAATTAGTAATTTGACTTTAAATAAATGTATTTTCATACTCAATTTTTCGGTGTATTATATCTCATTTTTAAAAAATAAACAATAGGAAACTTAGTTCCAACTTTCATAAAACTTTTTCTAAAATTTTGAACAAAAATTAGTACAAATAAGCCTTGTAGACGTTTTCTACAAAATGATAATTTTGGTGTTTTCATTAAATTTATACGCTGTACAGCAGCGACGCCACATAAATTGTGCGTATTTGAGTAAGCTCGTTCCATAGGCGTGCATGTTGGGCATATTTTAGCTATAGACAAGATTGTCACTTCTTAGTCACTTGTTGCTGTATATTATAGACTATTTACGTTGATTGTTTTCTACGGTTTTCATTTTGTATTTTTCTGTTTATTATTTCGTTTGCACTTTGCAGTGCTTTTGCAATAAATTATTGCTATAAAATCAGTCTTTTTCAAGACTAAAACCTTTTATTTTATATTTTTCTTTGTATTGTATTCTTATTGTGCATCCATACAAATAGATAATACTAATAGTGACGAAAAACATTATCGGCGAGGGGACAATAAACGTCTGCGATTAAATGTTAGGCGAAAGAAATGTCAAAAACTTCAAATTTGGCGAAAAATGTATTTTTAGTTAATTTAAGGTTATGTTAGGAATGAAAAATGAAATATAACCTTAGACCAGGAATAGAGGGGGAGACAGGGCATGCTATGTATTTCGCCATAAGATGACTTTCCAAATCATCCTAGCGATTTTCGACCTTATTGAACTGTCAGAATCAGCCGCAAAAGGCTAGTCGGCCAGATGTGTTACATACGTGTGCAGTCGAACGAATAAGTTTTCACTGTTAACAAGTGTCACCTATCGTTTTAGCTTGTCCGTTATTTACATTACGTTTGTTTTATTAATATTCTTTCGTATTTATTTTAGTTTTATAAAACAAAATCAAGATAATTTGTAGTTATGGATAATCAAGTATTTATTTAGATTTGGCCAACTGTAACATAACAGTATTTAACTGGTCGACTAGCCTTTTGCGGCTGATTTTGACATTTCAATAAGGTTCAAAATCGCTCAGATGATTTGAAAATATACGCGTGACTATGCCTTGTCTCCCTCTCTATTCCTGGTCTAAGAATATAACGTTATTGAGAAATCTGGTGTCACTTATATTTACATTTAGATACATGTATGAGAATTTGTTTGAGATACAAGTGTGATGAAACAAATTTCATATAAGCGCGTAAAAGTCATAATGCATGTTGAAAAATTAGAAAAAAGTGGTTGTGTTTACACTAGTAAACAATTTGTTAGATGTTCAAATTGTGTGTGATATTCAATTGTGTTCATACAGGTCAAAGTTTATGTTATTTCTTGATCACTCAAAATGTATGAGGTAATTGTACAGTTTAAGCAAAATGTGTGAGCTCTTGTATGAAGTGATGTTTCATGATTTGTTTATTTGACAAGTATCTCACATAAATTTTCATACATGTATCTGAATGTAAACATATCTTTAAAGACATGCTTACTAAGTAATATTATTTGTCTTATTTAACATCACATGAATGATTTTGCAAAGAGCTGTCTTGTACAAATTTCAAATTTGCTAGTTTTGTATCGAGTATTTGCTGCAATGAAAAATATTTAAAAATCCTGAATCGATATAATCATATAATCAATATAGGTATCCAACTACTTGCAACCTGTGTGAAAACAGCAACGGCAACGGTCAAAAGGGTGCAGCAACGAGTAAACGAACGCGCACCGTTACACAAAGTCGTGCGCAATATCACTAAACCAGCAACCTGCCAGCAACGGAAACTAGTATTGATAATACGTGTAGTACTGAAGACAAAATAATTTGTTATTTAAACGTGTGTATTGCTTTGATTTTTGAAATAAATATAAACAATAGTCTCAATTACATAACATGTTATACGTTACGAGGCGCAGGGGTAGAATTTTTGTAGGGAATTAGGTAGGTATAGTACAATTCAGAATTTTAATAAATATTTTTTCATTAATTAATACTTGCTCCCATATCAAATTTCCACAGTATAATTGGAAGGGTGTCTGTTTGTTATATTACCCAACCAGTAAGTGTTACGAGCCGTAGGGGTTGATTTATAAACCATTAACTGCAGACATAACTTCCGCAGTAAATATATTTTTTTTTTCATTAATTAGTAATTGCTTCCAATTCAAATTTCCACAGTATATTTGGAAGGATGTCTGTTTGCTATATTACCCAACCGCTAAGTGTAACGCGCCGTAGGGGTTGATTTATAAGCCATTAACTGCAGACATACCTTCCGCGGTAAATAAATATTTTTTTTTCCTTAATTAGTACCTGCTCCCATATCAAATTTCTACAATATAATTGGAAGGGTGTCTGTTTGCTATATTATCCAACCACTAAGTGTTACGCGCCGTAGGGGTTGATTTATAAGCCATTAACTGCAGACATACCTTCCGCGGTAAATAAATATTTTTTTTTCCTTAATTAGTACTTGCTCCCATATCAAATTTCTACAATATAATTGGAAGGGTGTCTGTTTGCTATATTATCCAACCACTAAGTGTTACGCGCCGTAGGGGTTGATTTATAAGCCATTAACTGCAGACATACCTTCCGCGGTAAATAAATATTTTTTTTTCCTTAATTAGTACTTGCTCCCATATCAAATTTCTACAATATAATTGGAAGGGTGTCTGTTTGCTATATTATCCAACCACTAAGTGTTACGCGCCGTAGGGGTTGATTTATAAGCCATTAACTGCAGACATACCTTCCGCGGTAAATAAATATTTTTTTTTCCTTAATTAGTACTTGCTCCCATATCAAATTTCTACAATATAATTGGAAGGGTGTCTGTTTGCTATATTATCCAACCACTAAGTGTTACGCGCCGTAGGGGTTGATTTATAAGCCATTAACTGCAGACATACCTTCCGCGGTAAATATTTTTTTTTTCATTAATTAATACTTGCTCCCATATCAAATTTATACAATATAATTGGAAGGGTGTCTGTTTGCTATATTACCCAACCGCTAAGTGTTACGCGCCGTAGGGGTTGATTTATAAGCCATTAACTACAGACATACCTTCCGCGGTAAATATATATTTTTTTTCCTTAATTAGTACTTGCTCCCATATCAAATTTCTACAATATAATTGGAAGGGTGTCTGTTTGCTATATTACCCAACCGCTAAGTGTTACGCGCCGTAGGGGTTGATTTATAAGCCATTAACTGCAGACATACTTTCCGCGGCAAATAATTTATTTTTTCATTAATTAATACTTGCTCCCATATCAAATTTCTACAATATAATTGGAAGGGTGTCTGTTTGCTATATTATCCAACCACTAAGTGTTACGCGCCGTAGGGGTTGATTTATAAGCCATTAACTGCAGACATACCTTCCGCGGTAAATAAATATTTTTTTTTCCTTAATTAGTACCTGCTCCCATATCAAATTTCTACAATATAATTGGAAGGGTGTCTGTTTGCTATATTATCCAACCACTAAGTGTTACGCGCCGTAGGGGTTGATTTATAAGCCATTAACTGCAGACATACCTTCCGCGGTAAATAAATATTTTTTTTTCCTTAATTAGTACTTGCTCCCATATCAAATTTCTACAATATAATTGGAAGGGTGTCTGTTTGCTATATTATCCAACCACTAAGTGTTACGCGCCGTAGGGGTTGATTTATAAGCCATTAACTGCAGACATACCTTCCGCGGTAAATAAATATTTTTTTTTCCTTAATTAGTACTTGCTCCCATATCAAATTTCTACAATATAATTGGAAGGGTGTCTGTTTGCTATATTATCCAACCACTAAGTGTTACGCGCCGTAGGGGTTGATTTATAAGCCATTAACTGCAGACATACCTTCCGCGGTAAATAATTTTTTTTTCATTAATTAATACTTGCTCCCATATCAAATTTATACAATATAATTGGAAGGGTGTCTGTTTGCTATATTACCCAACCGCTAAGTGTTACGCGCCGTAGGGGTTGATTTATAAGCCATTAACTACAGACATACCTTCCGCGGTAAATATATATTTTTTTTCCTTAATTAGTACTTGCTCCCATATCAAATTTCTACAATATAATTGGAAGGGTGTCTGTTTGCTATATTACCCAACCGCTAAGTGTTACGCGCCGTAGGGGTTGATTTATAAGCCATTAACTGCAGACATACTTTCCGCGGCAAATAATTTATTTTTTCATTAATTAATACTTGCTCCCATATCAAATTTCTACAATATAATTGGAAGGGTGTCTGTTTGCTATATTATCCAACCACTAAGTGTTACGCGCCGTAGGGGTTGATTTATAAGCCATTAACTGCAGACATACCTTCCGCGGTAAATAAATATTTTTTTTTCCTTAATTAGTACTTGCTCCCATATCAAATTTCTACAATATAATTGGAAGGGTGTCTGTTTGCTATATTATCCAACCACTAAGTGTTACGCGCCGTAGGGGTTGATTTATAAGCCATTAACTGCAGACATACCTTCCGCGGTAAATAAATATTTTTTTTTCCTTAATTAGTACCTGCTCCCATATCAAATTTCTACAATATAATTGGAAGGGTGTCTGTTTGCTATATTATCCAACCACTAAGTGTTACGCGCCGTAGGGGTTGATTTATAAGCCATTAACTGCAGACATACCTTCCGCGGTAAATAAATATTTTTTTTTCCTTAATTAGTACTTGCTCCCATATCAAATTTCTACAATATAATTGGAAGGGTGTCTGTTTGCTATATTATCCAACCACTAAGTGTTACGCGCCGTAGGGGTTGATTTATAAGCCATTAACTGCAGACATACCTTCCGCGGTAAATAAATATTTTTTTTTCCTTAATTAGTACCTGCTCCCATATCAAATTTCTACAATATAATTGGAAGGGTGTCTGTTTGCTATATTATCCAACCACTAAGTGTTACGCGCCGTAGGGGTTGATTTATAAGCCATTAACTGCAGACATACCTTCCGCGGTAAATAAATATTTTTTTTTCCTTAATTAGTACTTGCTCCCATATCAAATTTCTACAATATAATTGGAAGGGTGTCTGTTTGCTATATTATCCAACCACTAAGTGTTACGCGCCGTAGGGGTTGATTTATAAGCCATTAACTGCAGACATACCTTCCGCGGTAAATAAATATTTTTTTTTCCTTAATTAGTACTTGCTCCCATATCAAATTTCTACAATATAATTGGAAGGGTGTCTGTTTGCTATATTATCCAACCACTAAGTGTTACGCGCCGTAGGGGTTGATTTATAAGCCATTAACTGCAGACATACCTTCCGCGGTAAATAAATATTTTTTTTTCCTTAATTAGTACTTGCTCCCATATCAAATTTCTACAATATAATTGGAAGGGTGTCTGTTTGCTATATTATCCAACCACTAAGTGTTACGCGCCGTAGGGGTTGATTTATAAGCCATTAACTGCAGACATACCTTCCGCGGTAAATAAATATTTTTTTTTCCTTAATTAGTACTTGCTCCCATATCAAATTTCTACAATATAATTGGAAGGGTGTCTGTTTGCTATATTATCCAACCACTAAGTGTTACGCGCCGTAGGGGTTGATTTATAAGCCATTAACTGCAGACATACCTTCCGCGGTAAATAATTTTTTTTTCATTAATTAATACTTGCTCCCATATCAAATTTATACAATATAATTGGAAGGGTGTCTGTTTGCTATATTACCCAACCGCTAAGTGTTACGCGCCGTAGGGGTTGATTTATAAGCCATTAACTACAGACATACCTTCCGCGGTAAATATATATTTTTTTTCCTTAATTAGTACTTGCTCCCATATCAAATTTCTACAATATAATTGGAAGGGTGTCTGTTTGCTATATTACCCAACCGCTAAGTGTTACGCGCCGTAGGGGTTGATTTATAAGCCATTAACTGCAGACATACCTTCCGCGGTAAATAAATATTTTTTTTTCCTTAATTAGTACTTGCTCCCATATCAAATTTCTACAATATAATTGGAAGGGTGTCTGTTTGCTATATTATCCAACCACTAAGTGTTACGCGCCGTAGGGGTTGATTTATAAGCCATTAACTGCAGACATACCTTCCGCGGTAAATAAATATTTTTTTTTCCTTAATTAGTACTTGCTCCCATATCAAATTTCTACAATATAATTGGAAGGGTGTCTGTTTGCTATATTATCCAACCACTAAGTGTTACGCGCCGTAGGGGTTGATTTATAAGCCATTAACTGCAGACATACCTTCCGCGGTAAATAATTTTTTTTTCATTAATTAATACTTGCTCCCATATCAAATTTATACAATATAATTGGAAGGGTGTCTGTTTGCTATATTACCCAACCGCTAAGTGTTACGCGCCGTAGGGGTTGATTTATAAGCCATTAACTACAGACATACCTTCCGCGGTAAATATATATTTTTTTTCCTTAATTAGTACTTGCTCCCATATCAAATTTCTACAATATAATTGGAAGGGTGTCTGTTTGCTATATTACCCAACCGCTAAGTGTTACGCGCCGTAGGGGTTGATTTATAAGCCATTAACTGCAGACATACCTTCCGCGGTAAATAAATATTTTTTTTTCCTTAATTAGTACCTGCTCCCATATCAAATTTCTACAATATAATTGGAAGGGTGTCTGTTTGCTATATTATCCAACCACTAAGTGTTACGCGCCGTAGGGGTTGATTTATAAGCCATTAACTGCAGACATACCTTCCGCGGTAAATAAATATTTTTTTTTCCTTAATTAGTACTTGCTCCCATATCAAATTTCTACAATATAATTGGAAGGGTGTCTGTTTGCTATATTATCCAACCACTAAGTGTTACGCGCCGTAGGGGTTGATTTATAAGCCATTAACTGCAGACATACCTTCCGCGGTAAATAAATATTTTTTTTTCCTTAATTAGTACTTGCTCCCATATCAAATTTCTACAATATAATTGGAAGGGTGTCTGTTTGCTATATTATCCAACCACTAAGTGTTACGCGCCGTAGGGGTTGATTTATAAGCCATTAACTGCAGACATACCTTCCGCGGTAAATAAATATTTTTTTTTCCTTAATTAGTACTTGCTCCCATATCAAATTTCTACAATATAATTGGAAGGGTGTCTGTTTGCTATATTATCCAACCACTAAGTGTTACGCGCCGTAGGGGTTGATTTATAAGCCATTAACTGCAGACATACCTTCCGCGGTAAATAAATATTTTTTTTTCCTTAATTAGTACTTGCTCCCATATCAAATTTCTACAATATAATTGGAAGGGTGTCTGTTTGCTATATTATCCAACCACTAAGTGTTACGCGCCGTAGGGGTTGATTTATAAGCCATTAACTGCAGACATACCTTCCGCGGTAAATAATTTTTTTTTCATTAATTAATACTTGCTCCCATATCAAATTTATACAATATAATTGGAAGGGTGTCTGTTTGCTATATTACCCAACCGCTAAGTGTTACGCGCCGTAGGGGTTGATTTATAAGCCATTAACTACAGACATACCTTCCGCGGTAAATATATATTTTTTTTCCTTAATTAGTACTTGCTCCCATATCAAATTTCTACAATATAATTGGAAGGGTGTCTGTTTGCTATATTACCCAACCGCTAAGTGTTACGCGCCGTAGGGGTTGATTTATAAGCCATTAACTGCAGACATACCTTCCGCGGTAAATAATTTTTTTTTCATTAATTAATACTTGCTCCCATATCAAATTTATACAATATAATTGGAAGGGTGTCTGTTTGCTATATTACCCAACCGCTAAGTGTTACGCGCCGTAGGGGTTGATTTATAAGCCATTAACTACAGACATACCTTCCGCGGTAAATATATATTTTTTTTCCTTAATTAGTACTTGCTCCCATATCAAATTTCTACAATATAATTGGAAGGGTGTCTGTTTGCTATATTACCCAACCGCTAAGTGTTACGCGCCGTAGGGGTTGATTTATAAGCCATTAACTGCAGACATACCTTCCGCGGTAAATAAATATTTTTTTTTCCTTAATTAGTACTTGCTCCCATATCAAATTTCTACAATATAATTGGAAGGGTGTCTGTTTGCTATATTATCCAACCACTAAGTGTTACGCGCCGTAGGGGTTGATTTATAAGCCATTAACTGCAGACATACCTTCCGCGGTAAATAAATATTTTTTTTTCCTTAATTAGTACCTGCTCCCATATCAAATTTCTACAATATAATTGGAAGGGTGTCTGTTTGCTATATTATCCAACCACTAAGTGTTACGCGCCGTAGGGGTTGATTTATAAGCCATTAACTGCAGACATACCTTCCGCGGTAAATAAATATTTTTTTTTCCTTAATTAGTACTTGCTCCCATATCAAATTTCTACAATATAATTGGAAGGGTGTCTGTTTGCTATATTATCCAACCACTAAGTGTTACGCGCCGTAGGGGTTGATTTATAAGCCATTAACTGCAGACATACCTTCCGCGGTAAATAAATATTTTTTTTTCCTTAATTAGTACTTGCTCCCATATCAAATTTCTACAATATAATTGGAAGGGTGTCTGTTTGCTATATTATCCAACCACTAAGTGTTACGCGCCGTAGGGGTTGATTTATAAGCCATTAACTGCAGACATACCTTCCGCGGTAAATAATTTTTTTTTCATTAATTAATACTTGCTCCCATATCAAATTTATACAATATAATTGGAAGGGTGTCTGTTTGCTATATTACCCAACCGCTAAGTGTTACGCGCCGTAGGGGTTGATTTATAAGCCATTAACTACAGACATACCTTCCGCGGTAAATATATATTTTTTTTCCTTAATTAGTACTTGCTCCCATATCAAATTTCTACAATATAATTGGAAGGGTGTCTGTTTGCTATATTACCCAACCGCTAAGTGTTACGCGCCGTAGGGGTTGATTTATAAGCCATTAACTGCAGACATACTTTCCGCGGCAAATAATTTATTTTTTCATTAATTAATACTTGCTCCCATATCAAATTTCTACAATATAATTGGAAGGGTGTCTGTTTGCTATATTATCCAACCACTAAGTGTTACGCGCCGTAGGGGTTGATTTATAAGCCATTAACTGCAGACATACCTTCCGCGGTAAATAAATATTTTTTTTTCCTTAATTAGTACTTGCTCCCATATCAAATTTCTACAATATAATTGGAAGGGTGTCTGTTTGCTATATTATCCAACCACTAAGTGTTACGCGCCGTAGGGGTTGATTTATAAGCCATTAACTGCAGACATACCTTCCGCGGTAAATAAATATTTTTTTTTCCTTAATTAGTACCTGCTCCCATATCAAATTTCTACAATATAATTGGAAGGGTGTCTGTTTGCTATATTATCCAACCACTAAGTGTTACGCGCCGTAGGGGTTGATTTATAAGCCATTAACTGCAGACATACCTTCCGCGGTAAATAAATATTTTTTTTTCCTTAATTAGTACTTGCTCCCATATCAAATTTCTACAATATAATTGGAAGGGTGTCTGTTTGCTATATTATCCAACCACTAAGTGTTACGCGCCGTAGGGGTTGATTTATAAGCCATTAACTGCAGACATACCTTCCGCGGTAAATAAATATTTTTTTTTCCTTAATTAGTACTTGCTCCCATATCAAATTTCTACAATATAATTGGAAGGGTGTCTGTTTGCTATATTATCCAACCACTAAGTGTTACGCGCCGTAGGGGTTGATTTATAAGCCATTAACTGCAGACATACCTTCCGCGGTAAATAAATATTTTTTTTTCCTTAATTAGTACTTGCTCCCATATCAAATTTCTACAATATAATTGGAAGGGTGTCTGTTTGCTATATTATCCAACCACTAAGTGTTACGCGCCGTAGGGGTTGATTTATAAGCCATTAACTGCAGACATACCTTCCGCGGTAAATATTTTTTTTTTCATTAATTAATACTTGCTCCCATATCAAATTTATACAATATAATTGGAAGGGTGTCTGTTTGCTATATTACCCAACCGCTAAGTGTTACGCGCCGTAGGGGTTGATTTATAAGCCATTAACTACAGACATACCTTCCGCGGTAAATATATATTTTTTTTCCTTAATTAGTACTTGCTCCCATATCAAATTTCTACAATATAATTGGAAGGGTGTCTGTTTGCTATATTACCCAACCGCTAAGTGTTACGCGCCGTAGGGGTTGATTTATAAGCCATTAACTGCAGACATACTTTCCGCGGCAAATAATTTATTTTTTCATTAATTAATACTTGCTCCCATATCAAATTTCTACAATATAATTGGAAGGGTGTCTGTTTGCTATATTATCCAACCACTAAGTGTTACGCGCCGTAGGGGTTGATTTATAAGCCATTAACTGCAGACATACCTTCCGCGGTAAATAAATATTTTTTTTTCCTTAATTAGTACTTGCTCCCATATCAAATTTCTACAATATAATTGGAAGGGTGTCTGTTTGCTATATTATCCAACCACTAAGTGTTACGCGCCGTAGGGGTTGATTTATAAGCCATTAACTGCAGACATACCTTCCGCGGTAAATAAATATTTTTTTTTCCTTAATTAGTACTTGCTCCCATATCAAATTTCTACAATATAATTGGAAGGGTGTCTGTTTGCTATATTATCCAACCACTAAGTGTTACGCGCCGTAGGGGTTGATTTATAAGCCATTAACTGCAGACATACCTTCCGCGGTAAATATTTTTTTTTTCATTAATTAATACTTGCTCCCATATCAAATTTATACAATATAATTGGAAGGGTGTCTGTTTGCTATATTACCCAACCGCTAAGTGTTACGCGCCGTAGGGGTTGATTTATAAGCCATTAACTACAGACATACCTTCCGCGGTAAATATATATTTTTTTTCCTTAATTAGTACTTGCTCCCATATCAAATTTCTACAATATAATTGGAAGGGTGTCTGTTTGCTATATTACCCAACCGCTAAGTGTTACGCGCCGTAGGGGTTGATTTATAAGCCATTAACTGCAGACATACTTTCCGCGGCAAATAATTTATTTTTTCATTAATTAATACTTGCTCCCATATCAAATTTCTACAATATAATTGGAAGGGTGTCTGTTTGCTATATTATCCAACCACTAAGTGTTACGCGCCGTAGGGGTTGATTTATAAGCCATTAACTGCAGACATACCTTCCGCGGTAAATAAATATTTTTTTTTCCTTAATTAGTACCTGCTCCCATATCAAATTTCTACAATATAATTGGAAGGGTGTCTGTTTGCTATATTATCCAACCACTAAGTGTTACGCGCCGTAGGGGTTGATTTATAAGCCATTAACTGCAGACATACCTTCCGCGGTAAATAAATATTTTTTTTTCCTTAATTAGTACTTGCTCCCATATCAAATTTCTACAATATAATTGGAAGGGTGTCTGTTTGCTATATTATCCAACCACTAAGTGTTACGCGCCGTAGGGGTTGATTTATAAGCCATTAACTGCAGACATACCTTCCGCGGTAAATAAATATTTTTTTTTCCTTAATTAGTACTTGCTCCCATATCAAATTTCTACAATATAATTGGAAGGGTGTCTGTTTGCTATATTATCCAACCACTAAGTGTTACGCGCCGTAGGGGTTGATTTATAAGCCATTAACTGCAGACATACCTTCCGCGGTAAATAATTTTTTTTTCATTAATTAATACTTGCTCCCATATCAAATTTATACAATATAATTGGAAGGGTGTCTGTTTGCTATATTACCCAACCGCTAAGTGTTACGCGCCGTAGGGGTTGATTTATAAGCCATTAACTACAGACATACCTTCCGCGGTAAATATATATTTTTTTTCCTTAATTAGTACTTGCTCCCATATCAAATTTCTACAATATAATTGGAAGGGTGTCTGTTTGCTATATTACCCAACCGCTAAGTGTTACGCGCCGTAGGGGTTGATTTATAAGCCATTAACTGCAGACATACTTTCCGCGGCAAATAATTTATTTTTTCATTAATTAATACTTGCTCCCATATCAAATTTCTACAATATAATTGGAAGGGTGTCTGTTTGCTATATTATCCAACCACTAAGTGTTACGCGCCGTAGGGGTTGATTTATAAGCCATTAACTGCAGACATACCTTCCGCGGTAAATAAATATTTTTTTTTCCTTAATTAGTACTTGCTCCCATATCAAATTTCTACAATATAATTGGAAGGGTGTCTGTTTGCTATATTATCCAACCACTAAGTGTTACGCGCCGTAGGGGTTGATTTATAAGCCATTAACTGCAGACATACCTTCCGCGGTAAATAAATATTTTTTTTTCCTTAATTAGTACCTGCTCCCATATCAAATTTCTACAATATAATTGGAAGGGTGTCTGTTTGCTATATTATCCAACCACTAAGTGTTACGCGCCGTAGGGGTTGATTTATAAGCCATTAACTGCAGACATACCTTCCGCGGTAAATAAATATTTTTTTTTCCTTAATTAGTACTTGCTCCCATATCAAATTTCTACAATATAATTGGAAGGGTGTCTGTTTGCTATATTATCCAACCACTAAGTGTTACGCGCCGTAGGGGTTGATTTATAAGCCATTAACTGCAGACATACCTTCCGCGGTAAATAAATATTTTTTTTTCCTTAATTAGTACCTGCTCCCATATCAAATTTCTACAATATAATTGGAAGGGTGTCTGTTTGCTATATTATCCAACCACTAAGTGTTACGCGCCGTAGGGGTTGATTTATAAGCCATTAACTGCAGACATACCTTCCGCGGTAAATAAATATTTTTTTTTCCTTAATTAGTACTTGCTCCCATATCAAATTTCTACAATATAATTGGAAGGGTGTCTGTTTGCTATATTATCCAACCACTAAGTGTTACGCGCCGTAGGGGTTGATTTATAAGCCATTAACTGCAGACATACCTTCCGCGGTAAATAAATATTTTTTTTTCCTTAATTAGTACTTGCTCCCATATCAAATTTCTACAATATAATTGGAAGGGTGTCTGTTTGCTATATTATCCAACCACTAAGTGTTACGCGCCGTAGGGGTTGATTTATAAGCCATTAACTGCAGACATACCTTCCGCGGTAAATAAATATTTTTTTTTCCTTAATTAGTACTTGCTCCCATATCAAATTTCTACAATATAATTGGAAGGGTGTCTGTTTGCTATATTATCCAACCACTAAGTGTTACGCGCCGTAGGGGTTGATTTATAAGCCATTAACTGCAGACATACCTTCCGCGGTAAATAAATATTTTTTTTTCCTTAATTAGTACTTGCTCCCATATCAAATTTCTACAATATAATTGGAAGGGTGTCTGTTTGCTATATTATCCAACCACTAAGTGTTACGCGCCGTAGGGGTTGATTTATAAGCCATTAACTGCAGACATACCTTCCGCGGTAAATAATTTTTTTTTCATTAATTAATACTTGCTCCCATATCAAATTTATACAATATAATTGGAAGGGTGTCTGTTTGCTATATTACCCAACCGCTAAGTGTTACGCGCCGTAGGGGTTGATTTATAAGCCATTAACTACAGACATACCTTCCGCGGTAAATATATATTTTTTTTCCTTAATTAGTACTTGCTCCCATATCAAATTTCTACAATATAATTGGAAGGGTGTCTGTTTGCTATATTACCCAACCGCTAAGTGTTACGCGCCGTAGGGGTTGATTTATAAGCCATTAACTGCAGACATACCTTCCGCGGTAAATAAATATTTTTTTTTCCTTAATTAGTACTTGCTCCCATATCAAATTTCTACAATATAATTGGAAGGGTGTCTGTTTGCTATATTATCCAACCACTAAGTGTTACGCGCCGTAGGGGTTGATTTATAAGCCATTAACTGCAGACATACCTTCCGCGGTAAATAAATATTTTTTTTTCCTTAATTAGTACTTGCTCCCATATCAAATTTCTACAATATAATTGGAAGGGTGTCTGTTTGCTATATTATCCAACCACTAAGTGTTACGCGCCGTAGGGGTTGATTTATAAGCCATTAACTGCAGACATACCTTCCGCGGTAAATAATTTTTTTTTCATTAATTAATACTTGCTCCCATATCAAATTTATACAATATAATTGGAAGGGTGTCTGTTTGCTATATTACCCAACCGCTAAGTGTTACGCGCCGTAGGGGTTGATTTATAAGCCATTAACTACAGACATACCTTCCGCGGTAAATATATATTTTTTTTCCTTAATTAGTACTTGCTCCCATATCAAATTTCTACAATATAATTGGAAGGGTGTCTGTTTGCTATATTACCCAACCGCTAAGTGTTACGCGCCGTAGGGGTTGATTTATAAGCCATTAACTGCAGACATACCTTCCGCGGTAAATAAATATTTTTTTTTCCTTAATTAGTACCTGCTCCCATATCAAATTTCTACAATATAATTGGAAGGGTGTCTGTTTGCTATATTATCCAACCACTAAGTGTTACGCGCCGTAGGGGTTGATTTATAAGCCATTAACTGCAGACATACCTTCCGCGGTAAATAAATATTTTTTTTTCCTTAATTAGTACTTGCTCCCATATCAAATTTCTACAATATAATTGGAAGGGTGTCTGTTTGCTATATTATCCAACCACTAAGTGTTACGCGCCGTAGGGGTTGATTTATAAGCCATTAACTGCAGACATACCTTCCGCGGTAAATAAATATTTTTTTTTCCTTAATTAGTACTTGCTCCCATATCAAATTTCTACAATATAATTGGAAGGGTGTCTGTTTGCTATATTATCCAACCACTAAGTGTTACGCGCCGTAGGGGTTGATTTATAAGCCATTAACTGCAGACATACCTTCCGCGGTAAATAAATATTTTTTTTTCCTTAATTAGTACTTGCTCCCATATCAAATTTCTACAATATAATTGGAAGGGTGTCTGTTTGCTATATTATCCAACCACTAAGTGTTACGCGCCGTAGGGGTTGATTTATAAGCCATTAACTGCAGACATACCTTCCGCGGTAAATAAATATTTTTTTTTCCTTAATTAGTACTTGCTCCCATATCAAATTTCTACAATATAATTGGAAGGGTGTCTGTTTGCTATATTATCCAACCACTAAGTGTTACGCGCCGTAGGGGTTGATTTATAAGCCATTAACTGCAGACATACCTTCCGCGGTAAATAATTTTTTTTTCATTAATTAATACTTGCTCCCATATCAAATTTATACAATATAATTGGAAGGGTGTCTGTTTGCTATATTACCCAACCGCTAAGTGTTACGCGCCGTAGGGGTTGATTTATAAGCCATTAACTACAGACATACCTTCCGCGGTAAATATATATTTTTTTTCCTTAATTAGTACTTGCTCCCATATCAAATTTCTACAATATAATTGGAAGGGTGTCTGTTTGCTATATTACCCAACCGCTAAGTGTTACGCGCCGTAGGGGTTGATTTATAAGCCATTAACTGCAGACATACCTTCCGCGGTAAATAATTTTTTTTTCATTAATTAATACTTGCTCCCATATCAAATTTATACAATATAATTGGAAGGGTGTCTGTTTGCTATATTACCCAACCGCTAAGTGTTACGCGCCGTAGGGGTTGATTTATAAGCCATTAACTACAGACATACCTTCCGCGGTAAATATATATTTTTTTTCCTTAATTAGTACTTGCTCCCATATCAAATTTCTACAATATAATTGGAAGGGTGTCTGTTTGCTATATTACCCAACCGCTAAGTGTTACGCGCCGTAGGGGTTGATTTATAAGCCATTAACTGCAGACATACCTTCCGCGGTAAATAAATATTTTTTTTTCCTTAATTAGTACTTGCTCCCATATCAAATTTCTACAATATAATTGGAAGGGTGTCTGTTTGCTATATTATCCAACCACTAAGTGTTACGCGCCGTAGGGGTTGATTTATAAGCCATTAACTGCAGACATACCTTCCGCGGTAAATAAATATTTTTTTTTCCTTAATTAGTACCTGCTCCCATATCAAATTTCTACAATATAATTGGAAGGGTGTCTGTTTGCTATATTATCCAACCACTAAGTGTTACGCGCCGTAGGGGTTGATTTATAAGCCATTAACTGCAGACATACCTTCCGCGGTAAATAAATATTTTTTTTTCCTTAATTAGTACTTGCTCCCATATCAAATTTCTACAATATAATTGGAAGGGTGTCTGTTTGCTATATTATCCAACCACTAAGTGTTACGCGCCGTAGGGGTTGATTTATAAGCCATTAACTGCAGACATACCTTCCGCGGTAAATAAATATTTTTTTTTCCTTAATTAGTACTTGCTCCCATATCAAATTTCTACAATATAATTGGAAGGGTGTCTGTTTGCTATATTATCCAACCACTAAGTGTTACGCGCCGTAGGGGTTGATTTATAAGCCATTAACTGCAGACATACCTTCCGCGGTAAATAATTTTTTTTTCATTAATTAATACTTGCTCCCATATCAAATTTATACAATATAATTGGAAGGGTGTCTGTTTGCTATATTACCCAACCGCTAAGTGTTACGCGCCGTAGGGGTTGATTTATAAGCCATTAACTACAGACATACCTTCCGCGGTAAATATATATTTTTTTTCCTTAATTAGTACTTGCTCCCATATCAAATTTCTACAATATAATTGGAAGGGTGTCTGTTTGCTATATTACCCAACCGCTAAGTGTTACGCGCCGTAGGGGTTGATTTATAAGCCATTAACTGCAGACATACTTTCCGCGGCAAATAATTTATTTTTTCATTAATTAATACTTGCTCCCATATCAAATTTCTACAATATAATTGGAAGGGTGTCTGTTTGCTATATTATCCAACCACTAAGTGTTACGCGCCGTAGGGGTTGATTTATAAGCCATTAACTGCAGACATACCTTCCGCGGTAAATAAATATTTTTTTTTCCTTAATTAGTACTTGCTCCCATATCAAATTTCTACAATATAATTGGAAGGGTGTCTGTTTGCTATATTATCCAACCACTAAGTGTTACGCGCCGTAGGGGTTGATTTATAAGCCATTAACTGCAGACATACCTTCCGCGGTAAATAAATATTTTTTTTTCCTTAATTAGTACCTGCTCCCATATCAAATTTCTACAATATAATTGGAAGGGTGTCTGTTTGCTATATTATCCAACCACTAAGTGTTACGCGCCGTAGGGGTTGATTTATAAGCCATTAACTGCAGACATACCTTCCGCGGTAAATAAATATTTTTTTTTCCTTAATTAGTACTTGCTCCCATATCAAATTTCTACAATATAATTGGAAGGGTGTCTGTTTGCTATATTATCCAACCACTAAGTGTTACGCGCCGTAGGGGTTGATTTATAAGCCATTAACTGCAGACATACCTTCCGCGGTAAATAAATATTTTTTTTTCCTTAATTAGTACTTGCTCCCATATCAAATTTCTACAATATAATTGGAAGGGTGTCTGTTTGCTATATTATCCAACCACTAAGTGTTACGCGCCGTAGGGGTTGATTTATAAGCCATTAACTGCAGACATACCTTCCGCGGTAAATAAATATTTTTTTTTCCTTAATTAGTACTTGCTCCCATATCAAATTTCTACAATATAATTGGAAGGGTGTCTGTTTGCTATATTATCCAACCACTAAGTGTTACGCGCCGTAGGGGTTGATTTATAAGCCATTAACTGCAGACATACCTTCCGCGGTAAATATTTTTTTTTTCATTAATTAATACTTGCTCCCATATCAAATTTATACAATATAATTGGAAGGGTGTCTGTTTGCTATATTACCCAACCGCTAAGTGTTACGCGCCGTAGGGGTTGATTTATAAGCCATTAACTACAGACATACCTTCCGCGGTAAATATATATTTTTTTTCCTTAATTAGTACTTGCTCCCATATCAAATTTCTACAATATAATTGGAAGGGTGTCTGTTTGCTATATTACCCAACCGCTAAGTGTTACGCGCCGTAGGGGTTGATTTATAAGCCATTAACTGCAGACATACTTTCCGCGGCAAATAATTTATTTTTTCATTAATTAATACTTGCTCCCATATCAAATTTCTACAATATAATTGGAAGGGTGTCTGTTTGCTATATTATCCAACCACTAAGTGTTACGCGCCGTAGGGGTTGATTTATAAGCCATTAACTGCAGACATACCTTCCGCGGTAAATAAATATTTTTTTTTCCTTAATTAGTACCTGCTCCCATATCAAATTTCTACAATATAATTGGAAGGGTGTCTGTTTGCTATATTATCCAACCACTAAGTGTTACGCGCCGTAGGGGTTGATTTATAAGCCATTAACTGCAGACATACCTTCCGCGGTAAATAAATATTTTTTTTTCCTTAATTAGTACTTGCTCCCATATCAAATTTCTACAATATAATTGGAAGGGTGTCTGTTTGCTATATTATCCAACCACTAAGTGTTACGCGCCGTAGGGGTTGATTTATAAGCCATTAACTGCAGACATACCTTCCGCGGTAAATAAATATTTTTTTTTCCTTAATTAGTACTTGCTCCCATATCAAATTTCTACAATATAATTGGAAGGGTGTCTGTTTGCTATATTATCCAACCACTAAGTGTTACGCGCCGTAGGGGTTGATTTATAAGCCATTAACTGCAGACATACCTTCCGCGGTAAATAAATATTTTTTTTTCCTTAATTAGTATCTGCTCCCATATCAAATTTCTACAATATAATTGGAAGGGTGTCTGTTTGCTATATTATCCAACCACTAAGTGTTACGCGCCGTAGGGGTTGATTTATAAGCCATTAACTGCAGACATACCTTCCGCGGTAAATAAATATTTTTTTTTCCTTAATTAGTACTTGCTCCCATATCAAATTTCTACAATATAATTGGAAGGGTGTCTGTTTGCTATATTATCCAACCACTAAGTGTTACGCGCCGTAGGGGTTGATTTATAAGCCATTAACTGCAGACATACCTTCCGCGGTAAATAATTTTTTTTTCATTAATTAATACTTGCTCCCATATCAAATTTCTACAATATAATTGGAAGGGTGTCTGTTTGCTATATTACCCAACCGCTAAGTGTTACGCGCCGTAGGGGTTGATTTATAAGCCATTAACTGCAGACATACTTTCCGCGGCAAATAATTTATTTTTTCATTAATTAATACTTGCTCCCATATCAAATTTCTACAATATAATTGGAAGGGTGTCTGTTTGCTATATTACCCAACCGCTAAGTGTTACGCGCCGTAGGGGTTGATTTATAAGCCATTAACTGCAGACATACTTGCCGCGGTAAATATTTTTTTTTTCATTAATTAATACATGCTCCCATATCAAATTTATACAATGTAATTGGAAGGGTGTCTGTTTGCTATATTACCCAATCGCTAAGTGTTACGCGCCGTAGGGGTTGATTTATAAGCCATTAACTGCAGACATACTTTCCGCGGTAAATAATTTATTTTTTCATTAATTAATACTTGCTCCCATATCAAATTTATACAATATAATTGGAAGGGTGTCTGTTTGCTATATTACCTAACCGCTAAGTGTTACGCGCCGTAGGGGTTGATTTATAAGCCATTAACTGCAGACATACTTTCCGCGGTAAATAATTTATTTTTTCATTAATTAATACTTGCTCCCATATCAAATTTATACAATATAATTGGAAGGGTGTCTGTTTGCTATATTACCCAACCGCTAAGTGTTACGCGCCGTAGGGGTTGATTTATAAGCCATTAACTGCAGACATACTTGCCGCGGTAAATAATTTATTTTTTCATTAATTAATACTTGCTCCCATATCAAATTTATACAATATAATTGGAAGGGTGTCTGTTTGCTATATTACCTAACCGCTAAGTGTTACGCGCCGTAGGGGTTGATTTATAAGCCATTAACTGCAGACATACTTTCCGCGGTAAATAATTTATTTTTTCATTAATTAATACTTGCTCCCATATCAAATTTATACAATATAATTGGAAGGGTGTCTGTTTGCTATATTACCCAACCGCTAAGTGTTACGCGCCGTAGGGGTTGATTTATAAGCCATTAACTGCAGACATACTTGCCGCGGTAAATATTTTTTTTTCATTAATTAATACATGCTCCCATATCAAATTTATACAATGTAATTGGAAGGGTGTCTGTTTGCTATATTACCCAATCGCTAAGTGTTACGCGCCGTAGGGGTTGATTTATAAGCCATTAACTGCAGACATACTTTCCGCGGTAAATAATTTATTTTTTCATTAATTAATACTTGCTCCCATATCAAATTTATACAATATAATTGGAAGGGTGTCTGTTTGCTATATTACCTAACCGCTAAGTGTTACGCGCCGTAGGGGTTGATTTATAAGCCATTAACTGCAGACATACTTTCCGCGGTAAATAATTTATTTTTTCATTAATTAATACTTGCTCCCATATCAAATTTATACAATATAATTGGAAGGGTGTCTGTTTGCTATATTACCTAACCGCTAAGTGTTACGCGCCGTAGGGGTTGATTTATAAGCCATTAACTGCAGACATACTTTCCGCGGTAAATAATTTATTTTTTCATTAATTAATACTTGCTCCTATATCAAATTTATACAATATAATTGGAAGGGTGTCTGTTTGCTATATTACCCAACCGCTAAGTGTTACGCGCCGTAGGGGTTGATTTATAAGCCATTAACTGCAGACATACTTGCCGCGGTAAATATTTTTTTTTTCATTAATTAATACATGCTCCCATATCAAATTTATACAATGTAATTGGAAGGGTGTCTGTTTGCTATATTACCCAATCGCTAAGTGTTACGCGCCGTAGGGGTTGATTTATAAGCCATTAACTGCAGACATACTTTCCGCGGTAAATAATTTATTTTTTCATTAATTAATACTTGCTCCCATATCAAATTTATACAATATAATTGGAAGGGTGTCTGTTTGCTATATTACCTAACCGCTAAGTGTTACGCGCCGTAGGGGTTGATTTATAAGCCATTAACTGCAGACATACTTTCCGCGGTAAATAATTTATTTTTTCATTAATTAATACTTGCTCCCATATCAAATTTATACAATATAATTGGAAGGGTGTCTGTTTGCTATATTACCTAACCGCTAAGTGTTACGCGCCGTAGGGGTTGATTTATAAGCCATTAACTGCAGACATACTTTCCGCGGTAAATAATTTATTTTTTCATTAATTAATACTTGCTCCCATATCAAATTTCTACAATATAATTGGAAGGGTGTCTGTTTGCTATATTACCCAACCGCTAAGTGTTACGCGCCGTAGGGGTTGATTTATAAGCCATTAACTGCAGACATACTTGCCGCGGTAAATATTTTTTTTTTCATTAATTAATACATGCTCCCATATCAAATTTATACAATGTAATTGGAAGGGTGTCTGTTTGCTATATTACCCAATCGCTAAGTGTTACGCGCCGTAGGGGTTGATTTATAAGCCATTAACTGCAGACATACTTTCCGCGGTAAATAATTTATTTTTTCATTAATTAATACTTGCTCCCATATCAAATTTATACAATATAATTGGAAGGGTGTCTGTTTGCTATATTACCTAACCGCTAAGTGTTACGCGCCGTAGGGGTTGATTTATAAGCCATTAACTGCAGACATACTTTCCGCGGTAAATAATTTATTTTTTCATTAATTAATACTTGCTCCCATATCAAATTTATACAATATAATTGGAAGGGTGTCTGTTTGCCATATTAACTAACCGCTAAGTGTTACGCGCCGTAGGGGTTGATTTATAAGCCATTAACTGCAGACATACTTGCCGCGGTAAATAATTTTTTTTTTCATTAATTAATACTTGCTCCCATATCAAATTTACACAATATAATTGGAAGGGTGTCTGTTTGCTATATTACCCAACCGCTAAGTGTTACGCGCCGTAGGGGTTGATTTATAAGCCATTAACTGCAGACATACCTTCCGCGGTAAATAAATATTTTTTTTTCCTTAATTAGTACTTGCTCCCATATCAAATTTCTACAATATAATTGGAAGGGTGTCTGTTTGCTATATTATCCAACCACTAAGTGTTACGCGCCGTAGGGGTTGATTTATAAGCCATTAACTGCAGACATACCTTCCGCGGTAAATAATTTTTTTTTCATTAATTAATACTTGCTCCCATATCAAATTTATACAATATAATTGGAAGGGTGTCTGTTTGCTATATTACCCAACCGCTAAGTGTTACGCGCCGTAGGGGTTGATTTATAAGCCATTAACTGCAGACATACTTTCCGCGGCAAATAATTTATTTTTTCATTAATTAATACTTGCTCCCATATCAAATTTCTACAATATAATTGGAAGGGTGTCTGTTTGCCATATTAACTAACCGCTAAGTGTTACGCGCCGTAGGGGTTGATTTATAAGCCATTAACTGCAGACATACTTGCCGCGGTAAATATTTTTTTTTTCATTAATTAATACATGCTCCCATATCAAATTTATACAATGTAATTGGAAGGGTGTCTGTTTGCTATATTACCCAATCGCTAAGTGTTACGCGCCGTAGGGGTTGATTTATAAGCCATTAACTGCAGACATACTTTCCGCGGTAAATAATTTATTTTTTCATTAATTAATACTTGCTCCCATATCAAATTTATACAATATAATTGGAAGGGTGTCTGTTTGCCATATTAACTAACCGCTAAGTGTTACGCGCCGTAGGGGTTGATTTATAAGCCATTAACTGCAGACATACTTGCCGCGGTAAATAATTTTTTTTTTTTCATTAATTAATACTTGCTCCCATATCAAATTTACACAATATAATTGGAAGGGTGTCTGTTTGCCATATTAACTATCCGCTAAGTGTTACGCGCCGTAGGGGTTGATTTATAAGCCATTAACTGCAGACATACCTTCCGCGGTAAATAAATATTTTTTTTTCCTTAATTAGTACTTGCTCCCATATCAAATTTCTACAATATAATTGGAAGGGTGTCTGTTTGCTATATTATCCAACCACTAAGTGTTACGCGCCGTAGGGGTTGATTTATAAGCCATTAACTGCAGACATACCTTCCGCGGTAAATAATTTTTTTTTCATTAATTAATACTTGCTCCCATATCAAATTTATACAATATAATTGGAAGGGTGTCTGTTTGCTATATTACCCAACCGCTAAGTGTTACGCGCCGTAGGGGTTGATTTATAAGCCATTAACTACAGACATACCTTCCGCGGTAAATATATATTTTTTTTCCTTAATTAGTACTTGCTCCCATATCAAATTTCTACAATATAATTGGAAGGGTGTCTGTTTGCTATATTACCCAACCGCTAAGTGTTACGCGCCGTAGGGGTTGATTTATAAGCCATTAACTGCAGACATACCTTCCGCGGTAAATAAATATTTTTTTTTCCTTAATTAGTACTTGCTCCCATATCAAATTTCTACAATATAATTGGAAGGGTGTCTGTTTGCTATATTATCCAACCACTAAGTGTTACGCGCCGTAGGGGTTGATTTATAAGCCATTAACTGCAGACATACCTTCCGCGGTAAATAAATATTTTTTTTTCCTTAATTAGTACTTGCTCCCATATCAAATTTCTACAATATAATTGGAAGGGTGTCTGTTTGCTATATTATCCAACCACTAAGTGTTACGCGCCGTAGGGGTTGATTTATAAGCCATTAACTGCAGACATACCTTCCGCGGTAAATAATTTTTTTTTCATTAATTAATACTTGCTCCCATATCAAATTTATACAATATAATTGGAAGGGTGTCTGTTTGCTATATTACCCAACCGCTAAGTGTTACGCGCCGTAGGGGTTGATTTATAAGCCATTAACTACAGACATACCTTCCGCGGTAAATATATATTTTTTTTCCTTAATTAGTACTTGCTCCCATATCAAATTTCTACAATATAATTGGAAGGGTGTCTGTTTGCTATATTACCCAACCGCTAAGTGTTACGCGCCGTAGGGGTTGATTTATAAGCCATTAACTGCAGACATACCTTCCGCGGTAAATAAATATTTTTTTTTCCTTAATTAGTACCTGCTCCCATATCAAATTTCTACAATATAATTGGAAGGGTGTCTGTTTGCTATATTATCCAACCACTAAGTGTTACGCGCCGTAGGGGTTGATTTATAAGCCATTAACTGCAGACATACCTTCCGCGGTAAATAAATATTTTTTTTTCCTTAATTAGTACTTGCTCCCATATCAAATTTCTACAATATAATTGGAAGGGTGTCTGTTTGCTATATTATCCAACCACTAAGTGTTACGCGCCGTAGGGGTTGATTTATAAGCCATTAACTGCAGACATACCTTCCGCGGTAAATAAATATTTTTTTTTCCTTAATTAGTACTTGCTCCCATATCAAATTTCTACAATATAATTGGAAGGGTGTCTGTTTGCTATATTATCCAACCACTAAGTGTTACGCGCCGTAGGGGTTGATTTATAAGCCATTAACTGCAGACATACCTTCCGCGGTAAATAAATATTTTTTTTTCCTTAATTAGTACTTGCTCCCATATCAAATTTCTACAATATAATTGGAAGGGTGTCTGTTTGCTATATTATCCAACCACTAAGTGTTACGCGCCGTAGGGGTTGATTTATAAGCCATTAACTGCAGACATACCTTCCGCGGTAAATAAATATTTTTTTTTCCTTAATTAGTACTTGCTCCCATATCAAATTTCTACAATATAATTGGAAGGGTGTCTGTTTGCTATATTACCCAACCGCTAAGTGTTACGCGCCGTAGGGGTTGATTTATAAGCCATTAACTGCAGACATACCTTCCGCGGTATTAAAATTTTTTTTTCCTTAATTAGTACTTGCTCCCATATAAAATTTCTACAATATATTTGGAAGGGTGTCTGTTTGCTATATTACCCAACCGCTAAGTGTTACGCGCCGTAGGGGTTGATTTATAAGCCATTAACTGCAGACATAACTTCCGCGGTAAATAATTTTTTTTTTCATTAATTAATACTTGCTCCCATATCAAATTTATGCAATATAATTGGAAGGGTGTCTGTTTGCTATATTACCCAACCGCTAAGTGTTACGCGCCGTAGGGGTTGATTTATAAGCCATTAACTGCAGACATACCTTCCGCGGTAAATAATTTTTTTTTTCATTAATTAATACTTGCTCCCATATCAAATTTATACAATATAATTGGAAGGGTGTCTGTTTGCTATATTACCCAACCGCTAAGTGTTACGCGCCGTAGGGGTTGATTTATAAGCCATTAACTGCAGACATAACTTCCGCGGTAAATAATTTTTTTTTTTCATTAATTAATACTTGCTCCCATATCAAATTTATGCAATATAATTGGAAGGGTGTCTGTTTGCTATATTACCCAACCGCTAAGTGTTACGCGCCGTAGGGGTTGATTTATAAGCCATTAACTGCAGACATACCTTCCGCGGTAAATATTTTTTTTTTTTCATTAATTAATACTTGCTCCCATATCAAATTCATACAATATAATTGGAAGGGTGTCTGTTTGCTATATTACCCAACCGCTAAGTGTTACGCGCCGTAGGGGTTGATTTATAAGCCATTAACTGCAGACATAACTTCCGCGGTAAATAATTTTTTTTTTCATTAATTAATACTTGCTCCCATATCAAATTTATGCAATATAATTGGAAGGGTGTCTGTTTGCTATATTACCCAACCGCTAAGTGTTACGCGCCGTAGGGGTTGATTTATAAGCCATTAACTGCAGACATACCTTCCGCGGTAAATAATTTTTTTTTTCATTAATTAATACTTGCTCCCATATCAAATTTATACAATATAATTGGAAGGGTGTCTGTTTGCTATATTACCCAACCGCTAAGTGTTACGCGCCGTAGGGGTTGATTTATAAGCCATTAACTGCAGACATACCTTCCGCGGTAAATAATTTTTTTTTCATTAATTAATACTTGCTCCCATATCAAATTTATGCAATATAATTGGAAGGGTGTCTGTTTGCTATATTACCCAACCGCTAAGTGTTACGCGCCGTAGGGGTTGATTTATAAGCCATTAACTGCAGACATACCTTCCGCGGTAAATAATTTTTTTTTTCATTAATTAATACTTGCTCCCATATCAAATTTATACAATATAATTGGAAGGGTGTCTGTTTGCTATATTACCCAACCGCTAAGTGTTACGCGCCGTAGGGGTTGATTTATAAGCCATTAACTGCAGACATACCTTCCGCGGTAAATAATTTTTTTTTTCATTAATTAATACTTGCTCCCATATCAATTTTATACAATATAATTGGAAGGGTGTCTGTTTGCTATATTACCCAACCGCTAAGTGTTACGCGCCGTAGGGGTTGATTTATAAGCCATTAACTGCAGACATAACTTCCGCGGTAAATAATTTTTTTTTTCATTAATTAATACTTGCTCCCATATCAAATTTATGCAATATAATTGGAAGGGTGTCTGTTTGCTATATTACCCAACCGCTAAGTGTTACGCGCCGTAGGGGTTGATTTATAAGCCATTAACTGCAGACATACTTTCCGCGGCAAATAATTTATTTTTTCATTAATTAATACTTGCTCCCATATCAAATTTCTACAATATAATTGGAAGGGTGTCTGTTTGCTATATTACCCAACCGCTAAGTGTTACGCGCCGTAGGGGTTGATTTATAAGCCATTAACTGCAGACATACTTGCCGCGGTAAATATTTTTTTTTTCATTAATTAATACATGCTCCCATATCAAATTTATACAATGTAATTGGAAGGGTGTCTGTTTGCTATATTACCCAATCGCTAAGTGTTACGCGCCGTAGGGGTTGATTTATAAGCCATTAACTGCAGACATACTTTCCGCGGTAAATAATTTATTTTTTCATTAATTAATACTTGCTCCCATATCAAATTTATACAATATAATTGGAAGGGTGTCTGTTTGCTATATTACCTAACCGCTAAGTGTTACGCGCCGTAGGGGTTGATTTATAAGCCATTAACTGCAGACATACTTTCCGCGGTAAATAATTTATTTTTTCATTAATTAATACTTGCTCCCATATCAAATTTATACAATATAATTGGAAGGGTGTCTGTTTGCTATATTACCTAACCGCTAAGTGTTACGCGCCGTAGGGGTTGATTTATAAGCCATTAACTGCAGACATACTTTCCGCGGTAAATAATTTATTTTTTCATTAATTAATACTTGCTCCCATATCAAATTTCTACAATATAATTGGAAGGGTGTCTGTTTGCTATATTACCCAACCGCTAAGTGTTACGCGCCGTAGGGGTTGATTTATAAGCCATTAACTGCAGACATACTTGCCGCGGTAAATATTTTTTTTTTCATTAATTAATACATGCTCCCATATCAAATTTATACAATGTAATTGGAAGGGTGTCTGTTTGCTATATTACCCAATCGCTAAGTGTTACGCGCCGTAGGGGTTGATTTATAAGCCATTAACTGCAGACATACTTTCCGCGGTAAATAATTTATTTTTTCATTAATTAATACTTGCTCCCATATCAAATTTATACAATATAATTGGAAGGGTGTCTGTTTGCTATATTACCTAACCGCTAAGTGTTACGCGCCGTAGGGGTTGATTTATAAGCCATTAACTGCAGACATACTTTCCGCGGTAAATAATTTATTTTTTCATTAATTAATACTTGCTCCCATATCAAATTTATACAATATAATTGGAAGGGTGTCTGTTTGCCATATTAACTAACCGCTAAGTGTTACGCGCCGTAGGGGTTGATTTATAAGCCATTAACTGCAGACATACTTGCCGCGGTAAATAATTTTTTTTTTCATTAATTAATACTTGCTCCCATATCAAATTTACACAATATAATTGGAAGGGTGTCTGTTTGCTATATTACCCAACCGCTAAGTGTTACGCGCCGTAGGGGTTGATTTATAAGCCATTAACTGCAGACATACCTTCCGCGGTAAATAAATATTTTTTTTTCCTTAATTAGTACTTGCTCCCATATCAAATTTCTACAATATAATTGGAAGGGTGTCTGTTTGCTATATTATCCAACCACTAAGTGTTACGCGCCGTAGGGGTTGATTTATAAGCCATTAACTGCAGACATACCTTCCGCGGTAAATAATTTTTTTTTCATTAATTAATACTTGCTCCCATATCAAATTTATACAATATAATTGGAAGGGTGTCTGTTTGCTATATTACCCAACCGCTAAGTGTTACGCGCCGTAGGGGTTGATTTATAAGCCATTAACTGCAGACATACTTTCCGCGGCAAATAATTTATTTTTTCATTAATTAATACTTGCTCCCATATCAAATTTCTACAATATAATTGGAAGGGTGTCTGTTTGCCATATTAACTAACCGCTAAGTGTTACGCGCCGTAGGGGTTGATTTATAAGCCATTAACTGCAGACATACTTGCCGCGGTAAATATTTTTTTTTTCATTAATTAATACATGCTCCCATATCAAATTTATACAATGTAATTGGAAGGGTGTCTGTTTGCTATATTACCCAATCGCTAAGTGTTACGCGCCGTAGGGGTTGATTTATAAGCCATTAACTGCAGACATACTTTCCGCGGTAAATAATTTATTTTTTCATTAATTAATACTTGCTCCCATATCAAATTTATACAATATAATTGGAAGGGTGTCTGTTTGCTATATTACCTAACCGCTAAGTGTTACGCGCCGTAGGGGTTGATTTATAAGCCATTAACTGCAGACATACTTTCCGCGGTAAATAATTTATTTTTTCATTAATTAATACTTGCTCCCATATCAAATTTATACAATATAATTGGAAGGGTGTCTGTTTGCCATATTAACTAACCGCTAAGTGTTACGCGCCGTAGGGGTTGATTTATAAGCCATTAACTGCAGACATACTTGCCGCGGTAAATAATTTTTTTTTTTTCATTAATTAATACTTGCTCCCATATCAAATTTACACAATATAATTGGAAGGGTGTCTGTTTGCTATATTACCCAACCGCTAAGTGTTACGCGCCGTAGGGGTTGATTTATAAGCCATTAACTGCAGACATACCTTCCGCGGTATTAAAATTTTTTTTTCCTTAATTAGTACTTGCTCCCATATAAAATTTCTACAATATATTTGGAAGGGTGTCTGTTTGCTATATTACCCAACCGCTAAGTGTTACGCGCCGTAGGGGTTGATTTATAAGCCATTAACTGCAGACATAACTTCCGCGGTAAATAATTTTTTTTTTCATTAATTAATACTTGCTCCCATATCAAATTTATGCAATATAATTGGAAGGGTGTCTGTTTGCTATATTACCCAACCGCTAAGTGTTACGCGCCGTAGGGGTTGATTTATAAGCCATTAACTGCAGACATACCTTCCGCGGTAAATAATTTTTTTTTTCATTAATTAATACTTGCTCCCATATCAAATTTATACAATATAATTGGAAGGGTGTCTGTTTGCTATATTACCCAACCGCTAAGTGTTACGCGCCGTAGGGGTTGATTTATAAGCCATTAACTGCAGACATAACTTCCGCGGTAAATAATTTTTTTTTTTCATTAATTAATACTTGCTCCCATATCAAATTTATGCAATATAATTGGAAGGGTGTCTGTTTGCTATATTACCCAACCGCTAAGTGTTACGCGCCGTAGGGGTTGATTTATAAGCCATTAACTGCAGACATACCTTCCGCGGTAAATATTTTTTTTTTTTCATTAATTAATACTTGCTCCCATATCAAATTCATACAATATAATTGGAAGGGTGTCTGTTTGCTATATTACCCAACCGCTAAGTGTTACGCGCCGTAGGGGTTGATTTATAAGCCATTAACTGCAGACATAACTTCCGCGGTAAATAATTTTTTTTTTCATTAATTAATACTTGCTCCCATATCAAATTTATGCAATATAATTGGAAGGGTGTCTGTTTGCTATATTACCCAACCGCTAAGTGTTACGCGCCGTAGGGGTTGATTTATAAGCCATTAACTGCAGACATACCTTCCGCGGTAAATAATTTTTTTTTTCATTAATTAATACTTGCTCCCATATCAAATTTATACAATATAATTGGAAGGGTGTCTGTTTGCTATATTACCCAACCGCTAAGTGTTACGCGCCGTAGGGGTTGATTTATAAGCCATTAACTGCAGACATACCTTCCGCGGTAAATAATTTTTTTTTCATTAATTAATACTTGCTCCCATATCAAATTTATGCAATATAATTGGAAGGGTGTCTGTTTGCTATATTACCCAACCGCTAAGTGTTACGCGCCGTAGGGGTTGATTTATAAGCCATTAACTGCAGACATACCTTCCGCGGTAAATAATTTTTTTTTTCATTAATTAATACTTGCTCCCATATCAAATTTATACAATATAATTGGAAGGGTGTCTGTTTGCTATATTACCCAACCGCTAAGTGTTACGCGCCGTAGGGGTTGATTTATAAGCCATTAACTGCAGACATACCTTCCGCGGTAAATAATTTTTTTTTTCATTAATTAATACTTGCTCCCATATCAATTTTATACAATATAATTGGAAGGGTGTCTGTTTGCTATATTACCCAACCGCTAAGTGTTACGCGCCGTAGGGGTTGATTTATAAGCCATTAACTGCAGACATAACTTCCGCGGTAAATAATTTTTTTTTTCATTAATTAATACTTGCTCCCATATCAAATTTATGCAATATAATTGGAAGGGTGTCTGTTTGCTATATTACCCAACCGCTAAGTGTTACGCGCCGTAGGGGTTGATTTATAAGCCATTAACTGCAGACATACTTTCCGCGGCAAATAATTTATTTTTTCATTAATTAATACTTGCTCCCATATCAAATTTCTACAATATAATTGGAAGGGTGTCTGTTTGCTATATTACCCAACCGCTAAGTGTTACGCGCCGTAGGGGTTGATTTATAAGCCATTAACTGCAGACATACTTGCCGCGGTAAATATTTTTTTTTTCATTAATTAATACATGCTCCCATATCAAATTTATACAATGTAATTGGAAGGGTGTCTGTTTGCTATATTACCCAATCGCTAAGTGTTACGCGCCGTAGGGGTTGATTTATAAGCCATTAACTGCAGACATACTTTCCGCGGTAAATAATTTATTTTTTCATTAATTAATACTTGCTCCCATATCAAATTTATACAATATAATTGGAAGGGTGTCTGTTTGCTATATTACCTAACCGCTAAGTGTTACGCGCCGTAGGGGTTGATTTATAAGCCATTAACTGCAGACATACTTTCCGCGGTAAATAATTTATTTTTTCATTAATTAATACTTGCTCCCATATCAAATTTATACAATATAATTGGAAGGGTGTCTGTTTGCTATATTACCCAACCGCTAAGTGTTACGCGCCGTAGGGGTTGATTTATAAGCCATTAACTGCAGACATACTTGCCGCGGTAAATAATTTATTTTTTCATTAATTAATACTTGCTCCCATATCAAATTTATACAATATAATTGGAAGGGTGTCTGTTTGCTATATTACCTAACCGCTAAGTGTTACGCGCCGTAGGGGTTGATTTATAAGCCATTAACTGCAGACATACTTTCCGCGGTAAATAATTTATTTTTTCATTAATTAATACTTGCTCCCATATCAAATTTATACAATATAATTGGAAGGGTGTCTGTTTGCTATATTACCCAACCGCTAAGTGTTACGCGCCGTAGGGGTTGATTTATAAGCCATTAACTGCAGACATACTTGCCGCGGTAAATATTTTTTTTTTCATTAATTAATACATGCTCCCATATCAAATTTATACAATGTAATTGGAAGGGTGTCTGTTTGCTATATTACCCAATCGCTAAGTGTTACGCGCCGTAGGGGTTGATTTATAAGCCATTAACTGCAGACATACTTTCCGCGGTAAATAATTTATTTTTTCATTAATTAATACTTGCTCCCATATCAAATTTATACAATATAATTGGAAGGGTGTCTGTTTGCTATATTACCTAACCGCTAAGTGTTACGCGCCGTAGGGGTTGATTTATAAGCCATTAACTGCAGACATACTTTCCGCGGTAAATAATTTATTTTTTCATTAATTAATACTTGCTCCCATATCAAATTTATACAATATAATTGGAAGGGTGTCTGTTTGCTATATTACCTAACCGCTAAGTGTTACGCGCCGTAGGGGTTGATTTATAAGCCATTAACTGCAGACATACTTTCCGCGGTAAATAATTTATTTTTTCATTAATTAATACTTGCTCCTATATCAAATTTATACAATATAATTGGAAGGGTGTCTGTTTGCTATATTACCCAACCGCTAAGTGTTACGCGCCGTAGGGGTTGATTTATAAGCCATTAACTGCAGACATACTTGCCGCGGTAAATATTTTTTTTTTCATTAATTAATACATGCTCCCATATCAAATTTATACAATGTAATTGGAAGGGTGTCTGTTTGCTATATTACCCAATCGCTAAGTGTTACGCGCCGTAGGGGTTGATTTATAAGCCATTAACTGCAGACATACTTTCCGCGGTAAATAATTTATTTTTTCATTAATTAATACTTGCTCCCATATCAAATTTATACAATATAATTGGAAGGGTGTCTGTTTGCTATATTACCTAACCGCTAAGTGTTACGCGCCGTAGGGGTTGATTTATAAGCCATTAACTGCAGACATACTTTCCGCGGTAAATAATTTATTTTTTCATTAATTAATACTTGCTCCCATATCAAATTTATACAATATAATTGGAAGGGTGTCTGTTTGCTATATTACCTAACCGCTAAGTGTTACGCGCCGTAGGGGTTGATTTATAAGCCATTAACTGCAGACATACTTTCCGCGGTAAATAATTTATTTTTTCATTAATTAATACTTGCTCCTATATCAAATTTATACAATATAATTGGAAGGGTGTCTGTTTGCTATATTACCCAACCGCTAAGTGTTACGCGCCGTAGGGGTTGATTTATAAGCCATTAACTGCAGACATACTTTCCGCGGTAAATAATTTATTTTTTCATTAATTAATACTTGCTCCCATATCAAATTTATACAATATAATTGGAAGGGTGTCTGTTTGCTATATTACCCAACCGCTAAGTGTTACGCGCCGTAGGGGTTGATTTATAAGCCATTAACTGCAGACATACCTTCCGCGGTAAATATATATTTTTTTCATTAATTAATACTTGCTCCCATATCAAATTTATACAATATAATTGAAAGGGTGTCTGTTTGCCATATTACCCAACCGCTAAGTGTTACGCGCCGTAGGGGTTGATTTATAAGCCATTAACTGCAGACATACTTTCCGCGGTAAATAATTTATTTTTTCATTAATTAATACTTGCTCCCATATCAAATTTATACAATATAATTGGAAGGGTGTCTGTTTGCTATATTACCCAACCGCTAAGTGTTACGCGCCGTAGGGGTTGATTTATAAGCCATTAACTGCAGACATACCTTCCGCGGTAAATAATTTTTTTTTTCATTAATTAATACTTGCTCCCATATCAAATTTATACAATATAATTGGAAGGGTGTCTGTTTGCTATATTACCCAACCGCTAAGTGTTACGCGCCGTAGGGGTTGATTTATAAGCCATTAACTGCAGACATACCTTCCGCGGTAAATAATTTATTTTTTTCATTAATTAATACTTGCTCCCATGTCAAATTTATACAATATAATTGGAAGGGTGTCTGTTTGCTATATTACCCAACCGCTAAGTGTTACGCGCCGTAGGGGTTGATTTATAAGCCATTAACTACAGACTTACCTTCCGCTGTAAATAAATATTTTTTTTTCCTTAATTAGTACTTGCTCCCATATCAAATTTCCACAATATAATTGGAAGAGTGTCTGTTTGCTATATTACCCAACCACTAAGTGTTACGAACCGTAGGGGTTGATTTATAAGCCATTAACTGCAGACATACCTTCCGCGGTATTAATTTTTTTTTCCTTAATTAGTACTTGCTCCCATATCAAATTTCTACAATATAATTGGAAGGGTGTTTGTTTGCTATATTACCCAACCGCTAAGTGTTACGCGCCGTAGGGGTTGATTTATAAGCCATTAACTGCAGACATACCTTCCGCGGTAAATATTTTTTTTTTTCATTAATTAATACTTGCTCCCATATCAAATTTAAACAATATAATTGGAAGGGTGTCTGTTTGCTATATTACCCAACCGCTAAGTGTTACGCGCCGTAGGGGTTGATTTATAAGCCATTAACTGCAGACATACCTTCCGCGGTAAATAATTTATTTTTTTCATTAATTAATACTTGCTCCCATATCAAATTTAAACAATATAATTGGAAGGGTGTCTGTTTGCTATATTACCCAACCGCTAAGTGTTACGCGCCGTAGGGGTTGATTTATAAGCCATTAACTGCAGACATACCTTCCGCGGTAAATAATTTATTTTTTTCATTAATTAATACTTGCTCCCATATCAAATTTATACAATATAATTGGAAGGGTGTCTGTTTGCTATATTACCCAACCGCTAAGTGTTACGCGCCGTAGGAGTTGATTTATAAGCCATTAACTGCAGACATACCTTCCGCGGTAAATATTTTTTTTTTTCATTAATTAATACTTGCTCCCATATCAAATTTAAACAATATAATTGGAAGGGTGTCTGTTTGCTATATTACCCAACCGCTAAGTGTTACGCGCCGTAGGGGTTGATTTATAAGCCATTAACTGCAGACATACCTTCCGCGGTAAATAATTTATTTTTTTCATTAATTAATTCTTGCTCCCATATCAAATTTAAACAATATAATTGGAAGGGTGTCTGTTTGCTATATTACCCAACCGCTAAGTGTTACGCGCCGTAGGGGTTGATTTATAAGCCATTAACTGCAGACATACCTTCCGCGGTAAATAATTTATTTTTTTCATTAATTAATACTTGCTCCCATATCAAATTTATACAATATAATTGGAAGGGTGTCTGTTTGCTATATTACCCAACCGCTAAGTGTTACGCGCCGTAGGGGTTGATTTATAAGCCATTAACTGCAGACATACCTTCCGCGGTAAATATATTTTTTTTTCATTAATTAATACTTGCTCCCATATCAAATTTAAACAATATAATTGGAAGGGTGTCTGTTTGCTATATTACCCAACCGCTAAGTGTTACGCGCCGTAGGGGTTGATTTATAAGCCATTAACTGCAGACATACCTTCCGCGGTAAATAATTTTTTTTTTTCATTAATTAATACTTGCTCCCATATCAAATTTAAACAATATAATTGGAAGGGTGTCTGTTTGCTATATTACCCAACCGCTAAGTGTTACGCGCCGTAGGGGTTGATTTATAAGCCATTAACTGCAGACATACCTTCCGCGGTAAATAATTTATTTTTTCATTAATTAATACTTGCTCCCATATCAAATTTATACAATATAATTGGAAGGGTGTCTGTTTGCTATATTACCCAACCGCTAAGTGTTACGCGCCGTAGGGGTTGATTTATAAGCCATTAACTGCAGACATACCTTCCGCGGTAAATAATTTTTTTTTTTCATTAATTAATACTTGCTCCCATATCAAATTTATACAATATAATTGGAAGGGTGTCTGTTTGCTATATTACCCAACCGCTAAGTGTTACGCGCCGTAGGGGTTGATTTATAAGCCATTAACTGCAGACATACCTTCCGCGGTAAATAATTTTTTTTTTTCATTAATTAATACTTGCTCCCATATCAAATTTAAACAATATAATTGGAAGGGTGTCTGTTTGCTATATTACCCAACCGCTAAGTGTTACGCGCCGTAGGGGTTGATTTATAAGCCATTAACTGCAGACATACCTTCCGCGGTAAATAATTTTTTTTTTTCATTAATTAATACTTGCTCCCATATCAAATTTAAACAATATAATTGGAAGGGTGTCTGTTTGCTATATTACCCAACCGCTAAGTGTAACGCGCCGTAGGGGTTGATTTATAAGCCATTAACTGCAGACATACCTTCCGCGGTAAATAATTTTTTTTTTTCATTAATTAATACTTGCTCCCATATCAAATTTAAACAATATAATTGGAAGGGTGTCTGTTTGCTATATTACCCAACCGCTAAGTGTTACGAGCCGTAGGGGTTGATTTATAAGCCATTAACTGCAGAAATAGCGTCCGCGGTAAATGTATAATATTTTTCATTAATTATTAATTGCTACCCTTATAGAGTTATATGCCGTAGGGGGTGTAAAAATCAATAATTTTTTTAAGTTGTGGGCATGTGAAGTAGAAATTTGTATAACCGCGCAATCTTCATAAACATTTGTGCATTATAAGTATGAACAAGCCAAGGCATACACAGGCGAACTATATACATTATGACACAATGTGTATTGTCGTACTCCCACTTAAAAATTAGAATATATTTAAATTTGAAGTTACACAATAATTTAATTAATTTAATAGATTTTTTGTTGAGGTGTGAAATTTTACCCTGATTTATTAATTGTGTAAAATTCTAACAAAATTTATTTAGTATGTTTTTTGTATGGTTTACCCATATAATTTTCTAGTCAATATTTGTAGGTTCGCTAATATACGTAATAATCCCCACTCCCGACTCCGTTGCTACGCTGAACTGCGTCATGCGATGCGATGCGTCTCATTCTAGTTCTGGTAGTCGCAGGTGTTTATTGTTTATTAGCATTGAATACTTACCTAGTATATAATCTGCAAATACGTTTATTATTAGTTGAGATTGAATTTTCCTGATTTATTTTATCGCTTCTTGGTCAGGTTTGATCGTCGCGATCTATTATTATTATTTGCGTTAATTTCATTGCGCATCTTGTTTATTTTCTTTATCGCTTCTTTGATCAGGTCATTGATCTTAGCGATTCTTTGTATTTGTAGGTTTTTGTGTGTTCTGTTAATCCAATTACGCCCTTTATTTTCTAACAATTTGATCAGATTTGATCTTAGCGGTGCTTTTATATCTGTGTTAATTATATTTAGTAATTTATTTTTGTTTTATTACTTCTTGATCAGGTTGGATCTTAGCGATCTTTTATTATTTGCGTTAATTTCATTGTGCATCTTGTTATTTTTTTCTTTACCGCTTCTTTGATCAGGTCATTGATCTTAGCGATATTTTGTATTTGTAGGTTTTTGTTAAACAAATTACGTAGTTTATTTTCTATCACTTTGATTATATTTGATATTAGTGGTGCTTTTATATCTGCGTTAATTGTATTAAGTAATTTATTTTTGTTTTATCGCTTCTTGATAAGGTTTGATCTTAGCGATATTTTGTTATAAGCGTTAATTTCATTGCGCATCTTGTTTTTTTTTCTTTATCGCTTCTTTGATCGGGTCTTTGATCTTAGCGATTTTTTGTATTTATAAGTTTTTGTTAATCTAACTACGCAGTGTATTTTCTATCACTTTGATTATATTTGATATTAGCGGTGCTTTTATATCTGCGTTAATTGTATTAAGTAATTTATTTTTGTTTTATCGCTTCTTGATAAGGTGTGATCTTAGCGATATTTTGTTATTAGCGTTAATTTCATTGCGCATCTTGTTTTTTTTTTCTTTATCGCTTCTTTGATCGGGTTTAGCGATTTTTTGTATTTATAGGTTTTTCATCTTAGCAATGGTTTTATTTCTGTGTTAATTATATTAAGCAATTTATTTTTGTTTTATCGCTTTTTGATCAGGTTTGATCTCAGCGATCTTTAATTATTTCATTGCGCATCTTGTTTCTTTTTCTATATAGCTTCTTTGATCAGTTATTGATTTTAGGGATATTTTATTAAGTAATATAATTTTGGTTCTGTATTCATTGTTTTTATATTTGAAACCGTAATTAGTTGCACATTTGTTTATTTACTGCATATATTTTTTTCGTATATCGCTGTTTGACTATTTCGCATTAGTTTATATATTGCATTTATATAATACACAATTTATGCTACATTACTATTTTATTTATCTCTTAAGTATTATAGTTTAGATTTTTTGCTCTTTGTTTTTATATTGGGCGCTATATTTAGTTATCCAGTAGTGTATTCCTTTATTTACTTATTAGCAACATAAATAAATAATTTCGTTTTTGTATATCTAAAAATCTTAGACATTCTGTTTTCAGATATATTTTATATTACTAATTTTGTTTTTGTATTGCCCTGTAAATTTAGTTGTGCATATATATTTTTTTTATTGTTCTTATTCTGTAAAACATATAAAACATGGCTAAGCAAGATAATTTAACACTTTTATCAAATTTTTTGAAAGATAATATACCCGAAAAATCTATAGAATATATTCAGAATTTAAGCATTAATGATGAAATCGTTATATCTGCTTCGCAATATATGTATAATAACACTAGTCGCAAAGGAAAAAACCGTTTACTTCAGTTTATGAGAAGAAATGCTGCATGCATTATAAGTATCATATGTGGAGAGGAAATAAGGCGATGCGAATCATTTCATAATAATTCAAATAAATTACATGTTTTAGACCAGACTATTAAAAATAAAAATATTCCTGTAAGTGATTTATTATCATCTTCATACAAATCTTTATTCTCTATTTATGGATCTCTCTGCAAAGATTTAGGTATTAAAAATAATCAAAAGAACCGTTCGAAACTATATTATATGTGTGGGAGACACATATGTAACAGAGATATCACCAGTGATCGATCGCATATTTCCATACCAGGTAATTTAGATGCCTCTGCCTCAATTACGACATCTGTTGAAATATCGCCATTCATAACAAATTCACTAATAAATGCAGAATCTGTTTTTAATTCACCAGTAAATTTAGTACCCTTATTTTCCTCTACACCAATATGTACTACCGAGTCTGTTTCTACACCGATAATGGCAACACCGCTCAAATTTGCAGCTGTAAAAAGAAACTTATTTGCTGCTTCTGTAAAAACTAAGAACATTTCAGATTTAGGAACTGCTCCGTTAAATGTCAAAAATATTCCTGTTTTAGAAGTCACACCTCTAAATACAGTTCTGTCAACATCGCCACTGAACATGATTACCGAAAATTACCAACCTGATACAAGTTTATTAAATAAATCTAATGTGTCGAATGATAGTATAATTATACCATATTCTATTAAAAAAGCATATGAAACTAGTAACAAATTCAAGGGCAAAGTTTTGCCGGTCGGTTCGCAAAATGTTACGAAATTAGCTGTTGCAAATTATTCTATGTGTACTTACAAAGAGGGAAGTTTTTTCTTAACGAAGGAAGAGTGGGAAGATATATTCAAGAATAACAGACTTATCCCGGGATTGTATAATCTAGTTTTAAAAGAGAAATTCAAAAGCGTGAACAACACGTGCATATTAAATATAAAAAATGTGAGATATGTTTCAAATGCTATAAGAATTTATGGTTATTGCAAAAATGGAGAATGTAAGAAATTTAAATTAACGCTTTTTATTAAATCAAAAAAAGTTATTGTTTATAGCTCTTCTCAAAATTATAGCCACCACAACAAAATAACAAGATATGTAAAAGGAGTAGAAAGAAAAATTTTACAGAAATCTTTGAAATCAAAGAAACCATCTCTTGTCCGAGAATCGGTAATATTAAAATCATCCCCAAATGTCATCAAGCGAGGTAATCTCCAGAACATTAAATCTGATTGTGTTTTCCGCAAAATTAGATCTGAAGCTTTGAGTATTAATGATAGAAATGATGATGACATATTTGATATAATATTAATGCGACGTGATGGTAATGCTGGATACATTCAAAATGTGGCAGAACCTTTAAACGTTCACATTTATAGTGCAGAGCAATTAGAAATATTAAAACATGGAAACACTTCCCCTGTTATACACTTGGATGCAACAGGATCTGTAGTACGCCCTACAAAAGATTTGAAAAAACGAATTTATTATTATGCAGGCGTTATTCAATTGGAATGTAATGAAAGAGTGTGCCCAGTGTTGGAAATGATCAGCTCTAATCACGATGCTACAACAATAGGTGTATGGTTAGCAAAGTTTAAAGAATTTTGTATCAGGAGTAAATACAAATGGCCATCTTTTAATTTAATTGTTACAGATTTTAGTTTTGCTATTATCAATGCTGTAACACTGTTCTGGAATCATTTCGCAAGTTTAAAATCTTATTTGGAGTATTGTTTCAATTATAATACTGGACGCATTCAAAGGAACGTGTCGGTTGTGCCAATTGTGATCTGTTGCGCACATTTTATTAAAGTTGTCTGTAACGACGTAAACAAATTGACCAAGGAGCCTACATTAAAAAGGTTTTTAAAAGAAGTCATAGCTTCAGGTTTTGGTATAAACGATATACATATTCTTTTTAAGTGGTTTAAACTCTTGTGTAAAGTATTATTAAGTACCAAAAACTGTATACATTTGCGAGAATCATATAACGAACTTGTTACTTTATGTACCCCTTTGGTTACCCTCACAGATGTAGACAATGAAAATGAGCTTGTTTTAGATATTGAAGAAGAATCGGTAACGTACAAAGCCAGTTTATTTTATATATCATGCCTGCAAATTAAGAAAGACTGTACTACAGATATAAATTGCACCTGTCCAGAATTAGAACAAAATACTTATTTATGTCCAGAAGTGTTAGAACTAATCTTAAGAAAATATATTCCCTATTCCCCATTATGGACCTCACTTATGACAAAACATACAAATGTAGACAGACTCAGCAATGCACCAGTAGAAAATTGGTTTGGGGTTTTAAAGAACCATATAATGTGCGGAGAACGGAAACTAAAAGCTAGTAGATTCATTCGTATGACGAGAAGTCGAGTTCTGTCACTTCACAAAGAAACAATGTTAAATATTCCCAAAAAACGGTGTGCTAGGAATAAAAAACTGGTTCATGATGACGTAATTTGTGCAGAAGAGGAGTGGAAAAAAAGGGTACACGTTCCACACACATATTTTGATATGTTGTTTCTAAAGAATCTAAAATATAATATAGAAATTAATTCTTCAATACCTCCGCAAACTTTACCGACACCAGAGCCTGAAAAAAGTCAAAAGATATCAAATTCAATAAATGACAGTTTGATGCCTGCTCCGTCCAGTCTACGTACTGTTTCTGAAAATATTGAACAAAACTTACATGAAACGTACAATATACCTTTGATGGATTTATATGGAAACGGATTAGTTCGAGATGTAAGCCATTACGTTGAAATTCCCGGAAAACCTTATGTGGTGGGGATATATCAGTCTTTACCTCTGTTAGTAAAAGAAATTTTAATTTCAGATTATACCTCTTTAAGTGAAAATAGGTGGTTAACAAATTTTGCAATTGATACCTGTATAAATTTATTTATAAAATTGGATAATAAAACTCACGTGACAGAAGTACCCGCTGAAATTTCAACACATATACTGGTTAACAATATACATCACTACCACATAAAAGATCCAGCAGGTATTATAGTTATGCCTTTTTTAATCAATAATAACCACTGGTGTGTTTCAGTTATAAATTTCATGAATAACACATTTTCCTTTTTAAATCCTATGGGAACATCTGAAACAGAATGTAACAGATACTTTAATAACTTTTGCCAGTATTTGCGGTCTTTGAGGAATTTTGCATATTCAGGTAATTTAATAACAAAACAAATTGATCATCCCGTACAAACGGATACTTTCAATTGTGGTGTTTTTATCATTAATTTTATACAGAACTACATACAAAACAATAATCTTACTTCATTTAATCCAGAGACATACAGAATATATTTAATGTCATTGCTACTTCAAAATTCAGATTCTATGATAAATATATGCTTATATTGTGGACGCGAAGATCCAAAAAGAGAAAAGTGGGTACAATGTAAATGTTGTCAGAGGTGGGTTCATTATTCATGTGCTCCATCCAAAAAAAGATACAGTTTACCCGATGTTGAGTTTTATTGCTTCTTGTGCCTAAAATATAAGAAATGAACCATCATTTGCTCTTCATTATTGATTCTCTCTGCTATGATACTTGCGAATTTGTATTATTTGAATTTTAGTTTCGTCTTTTTATTTATGTCATTTGATTTATACAAATTTAACATATCTTATATATATATATATATATATATATATATATATATATATATATATATATATATATATATATATATACAGAATTTTACAAATATTACAGAGACATTTGTAGTACCTTCTGTTGGCAGCCTCGTTACATACAGAGTGACCTCTGCTGCCACTCAGACTCATCTAGGTGTGTCGATTCTTATTAAAAACTAACTCGTGCGGGATTCGATCGTTGATGGATTATAAATCAATCCTTAAAGCTCGTAAAACTTAGTGGTTGCGTATATAACAAATAGACACCCTTTCTATTATATTGTGAAAATTTAAACTGGACGCAATTACTAATTAATGAAAATAAAAAATTATATATTTACGTGATAGCTATTTCTGCAGTTGATGGCATATAAATCGACCCGTACGGCTCGTAACATTTAGTGGTTGCGTAATACAATTGACACCTTTACTATTATACTATGAATATTTTGAACTGGGAGCAAACATCTTTGCTTTGTCTTGATCTGAGTACATCATTAATAAGTGTTGGCAAAGGAGGCAAATCCGTTAAATATATTCTCTTCTAAAATGTTCTGTGAGCTGAAAATTTAGTTTTATACATGAAAAGGGAAAAACATGCAGCTTCACATCCCTTTAAAAATATGTAACTTTCAATTAAAAAGTATTTGACCTTGAATAAAAAAAAATTCGCAGCGCCTTTTGTTCTGGCTACTTTGCCTCACTCTGTTCGATAATTTTTAAAGTAGCTTAATACATTATATAGGTTGGCGACCCCTGGTTTACAGTTTATCCAGGTAAGTTAACAATTCGTTAAATATATTTTCTTTTTTAAAATGTTATGTGATTTGGAAATTTATTTTTACACATGAAAGGAAAAACATGCAGCTTCAGTTATAAGGCATTTAACCTAGAATAAAAAAAAAATTGCCTGCGGCGCATTTTTACCTCTCGCTAAGAGAGGTATTGTATTCATGCTAAAAATCGCATATCCAGATTTTAGTGAATACGCACGTTTAAGGCCCTAGAATCCGATTATAACATTTATACGATGATGTCCGTATGTGTGTGTAGATGTTGGATTCACGATTTCCCAAATACTATAAGACTTAAGACATTTTTAACTACGGATTACTTAATCTAACAATAATGGGAAGAGTTGATTAAGTTTTGGTAACAATTGGACAACCGGAAGTAGTAGTTACAAGAAAAAAATCATCTAAATATTATTTATTGAAAATTTATGTAAATACTTATATTAAAGCACGTTAAATTCTTTATTCGATAAATATAAATTCATTATTATATCTTCTATTGATTTAGAGATAAAGAAATGCATATAAAATAATTTGTATATTGTAAGTTTCATATAAGTTTTGTTCAATATTTTCAGAAACAGTACGTAGACTGGATGGAGCAGGTATCAAACTGTCATTTATTGAATTTGATATCTTTTGACTTTTTTCAGGCTCTGGTGTCGGTAAAGTTTGCGGAGGCATTGAAGAATTAATTTCTATATTATATTTTAGATTCTTTAGAAACAACATATCAAAATATGTGTGTGGAACGTGTACCCTTTTTTTCCACTCCTCTTCTGCACAAATTACGTCATCATGAACCAGTTTTTTATTCCTAGCACACCGTTTTTTGGGAATATTTAACATTGTTTCTTTGTGAAGTGACAGAACTCGACTTCTCGTCATACGAATGAATCTACTAGCTTTTAGTTTCCGTTCTCCGCACATTATATGGTTCTTTAAAACCCCAAACCAATTTTCTACTGGTGCATTGCCGAGTCTGTCTACATTTGTATGTTTTGTCATAAGTGAGGTCCATAATGGGGAATAGGGAATATATTTTCTTAAGATTAGTTCTAACACTTCTGGACATAAATAAGTATTTTGTTCTAATTCTGGACAGGTGCAATTTATATCAGTAGTACAGTCTTTCTTAATTTGCAGGCATGATATATAAAATAAACTGGCTTTGTACGTTACCGATTCTTCTTCAATATCTAAAACAAGCTCATTTTCATTGTCTACATCTGTGAGGGTAACCAAAGGGGTACATAAAGTAACAAGTTCGTTATATGATTCTCGAAAATGTATACAGTTTTTGGTACTTAATAATACTTTACACAAGAGTTTAAACCACTTAAAAAGAATATGTATATCGTTTATACCAAAACCTGAAGCTATGACTTCTTTTAAAAACCTTTTTAATGTAGGCTCCTTGGTCAATTTGTTTACGTCGTTACAGACAACTTTAATAAAATGTGCGCAACAGATCACAATTGGCACAACCGACACGTTCCTTTGAATGCGTCCAGTATTATAATTGAAACAATACTCCAAATAAGATTTTAAACTTGCGAAATGATTCCAGAACAGTGTTACAGCATTGATAATAGAAAACTAAAATCTGTAACAATTAAATTAAAAGATGGCCATTTGTATTTACTCCTGATACAAAATTCTTTAAACTTTGCTAACCATACACCTATTGTTGTAGCATCGTGATTAGAGCTGATCATTTCCAACACTGGGCACACTCTTTCATTACATTCCAATTGAATAACGCCTGCATAATAATAAATTCGTTTTTTCAAATCTTTTGTAGGGCGTACTACAGATCCTGTTGCATCCAAGTGTATAACAGGGGAAGTGTTTCCATGTTTTAATATTTCTAATTGCTCTGCACTATAAATGTGAACGTTTAAAGGTTCTGCCACATTTTGAATGTATCCAGCATTACCATCACGTCGCATTAATATTATATCAAATATGTCATCATCATTTCTATCATTAATACTCAAAGCTTCAGATCTAATTTTGCGGAAAACACAATCAGATTTAATGTTCTGGAGATTACCTCGCTTGATGACATTTGGGGATGATTTTAATATTACCGATTCTCGGACAAGAGATGGTTTCTTTGATTTCAAAGATTTCTGTAAAATTTTTCTTTCTACTCCTTTTACATATCTTGTTATTTTGTTGTGGTGGCTATAATTTTGAGAAGAGCTATAAACAATAACTTTTTTTGATTTAATAAAAAGCGTTAATTTAAATTTCTTACATTCTCCATTTTTGCAATAACCATAAATTCTTATAGCATTTGAAACATATCTCACATTTTTTATATTTAATATGCACGTGTTGTTCACGCTTTTGAATTTCTCTTTTAAAACTAGATTATACAATCCCGGGATAAGTCTGTTATTCTTGAATATATCTTCCCACTCTTCCTTCGTTAAAAAAAAACTTCCCTCTTTGTAAGTACACATAGAATAATTTGCAACAGCTAATTTCGTAACATTTTGCGAACCGACCGGCAAAACTTTGCCCTTGAATTTGTTACTAACAGTTTTGAATTTCTCTTTTAAGACTAGATTATACAATCTCGGGACAAGTCTGTTATACTTGAATATGTCCTCCCACACTTCATTGGTTAAAAATCAACCCATACTGTTCGTAACACTTAGTGGTTGCGTAATATAGCAAATAGACACCCTTCGTATTACGCTGTGAAAATTTGACCTGGGAGCAATTACTAATTAAAGAAAAAATATATATCCTCCGCGAAACATATTACTGCACAGATTGGCATATAAATCAACCCCTACGGCTTGTAAAACTTTGTGAAACTTTCAACTGGGAGCAATAACTATTAAATGAAATATATATATATATATATATATATATATATATATATATATATATATATATATATATATATATATATACATACATACATACATACATACATACATACATACATACATACATACATACATACATACATACATACATACATACATACATACATACATACATACATACATACATACATACATACATACATACATACATACATACATACATACATACATACATACATACATACATACATACATACATACATACATACATACATACATACATACATACATACATACATACATACATACATACATACATACATACATACATACATACATACATACATACATACATACATACATACATACATACATACATACATACATACATACATACATACATACATACATACATACATACATACATACATACATACATACATACATACATACATACATACATACATACATACATACATACATACATACATACATACATACATACATACATACATACATACATACATACATACATACATACATACATACATACATACATACATACATACATACATACATACATACATACATACATACATACATACATACATACATACATACATACATACATACATACATACATACATACATACATACATACATACATACATACATACATACATACATACATACATACATACATACATACATACATACATACATACATACATACATACATACATACATACATACATACATACATACATACATACATACATACATACATACATACATACATACATACATACATACATACATACATACATACATACATACATACATACATACATACATACATACATACATACATACATACATACATACATACATACATACATACATACATACATACATACATACATACATACATACATACATACATACATACATACATACATACATACATACATACATACATACATACATACATACATACATACATACATACATACATACATACATACATACATACATACATACATACATACATACATACATACATACATACATACATACATACATACATACATACATACATACATACATACATACATACATACATACATACATACATACATACATACATACATACATACATACATACATACATACATACATACATACATACATACATACATACATACATACATACATACATACATACATACATACATACATACATACATACATGTTAAGAATAATACAACCTTTTTAATTTATGTTCTGTATTTTTATTTAATACCCGACGTTTCTTCAGGCAAAAACATAAATAAATTGTAACACAACATTAACAACAACTAACCATGGTAACAAAATTACAATATATTTAAAATAGGAAGCCATGCTCGACTAAGTTCTAATCCGTCGCAATGATTGAGATTGTTATCCTTGGTTTTATAAATCTCTAAGGCTTCTCTAATTAACCTGTTGTTGAGGCGTGCAGGTCTTGCAATTATTTTTGTTTCTACGAATTTGATTTGGTGTAATTCTTCCAGGGCATGCTCTGCAACAGACGATTTTCCAGGTTGGTTTAATCTGATCGGTCGCTGGTGTTCATTCAATCTTGTAGAAATAGTTCTACTAGTCTGGCCAATGTAAACTTTCCCACAGATACTAGGAATCTGATAAATCCCTGAAGACTGAAGAGGGATTACGTCTTTCAATTGTCTCAACATATGTCGAATTTTAACTTGTGGAGAAAACGAAATCTTTATGTTCTTCTTACGGAGAATTCTATCAATCTTATCAGTGACATTTTTTACATAAGGAAGCGAAGCATACATTGCATTCCTTTTATTTGCATGGTTAGCTGATCTTTTCGGTTTCAGGTATTTTTCAAGTGACGAAATAGAAAATCCATTTATCGCAAAAATATCCTTATTTTCTTTCATTTGTTCCTTTAATTTGTCTGGATGACAAATATCTGAAGCTCTTCTCATTGGGCATTTAATAGTTCCGTACTTCTGAGATGGACGATGATGTGATATGGCATTAATGTATTGGTTGGTGTGTGTTGGATTCCTGTAGATTGAATGTAGTATAGAATCATCTTCTCTTCTTTCCAGTAATACATCCAGGATGGGAATAATGCCATTTTCTTCGACTTCTACGACGGATTTAATATTTTCATGGATGTTGTTCAAGTGGTTCTAGAAGATTGTTAAATTATGACGTCCATGGGGCCAAATAGACATCATCAACATACCGTAACCATAATGATGGTTTCAACGTAGAAGAATCCAAAGCTAATTCTTCAAAGAACTCCATACAAAAATTAGCTATGGAAAGAGACAGAGGATTACGCATTGCAACACCATTAACTTGTTTGTAGTATTTATAATTAAAAATGAAGAAACTTGATGTTAGGCAATGTCGAAAAAGTTTTACAATATCTTCTGAAAAAAGTTAATCAAGCAGCTTCAGAGTGTCTTTAATTGAGATCTTCGTAAATAAAGACGAAACGTCGAAGATCAGTGGAAGATCTTCTGAAGAGTTATGTGGGTTCTTGATCAGTTCAATAAAGTTTTTTTTTTAATTCTTGACATATGATGTTGAATTTCTAATGTATGGTCATAGGAGATTGTCCAAATATTTAGATAAATCATATGTGCATGAGTTTATGCAATTCACAATAGGGCGGTGGAGTTATTATACTGTGGAAATTTGACATGGGAGCAACACTCAGTGGTTGGGCAATATAGCAAACAGACACCCTTCCAATTATATTGTATAAATTTGATATGGGAGCAAGTACTAATTAAGGAAAAAAAATATTTATTTACCGCGGAAGTTATGTCTGCAGTTAATGGCTTATAAATCAACCCCTACGGCGCGTAACACTTAGCGGTTGGGTAATATAGCAAACAGACACCCTTCCAATTATATTGCATAAATTTGATATGGGAGCAAGTATTAATTAATGAAAAAAAAAATTATTTACGGCGGAAGGTATGTCTGCAGTTAATGGCTTATAAATCAACCCCTACGGCGCGTAACACTTAGCGGTTGGGTAATATAGCAAACAGACACCCTTCCAATTATATTGCATAAATTTGATATGGGAGCAAGTATTAATTAATGAAAAAAAAAATTATTTACCGCGGAAGGTATGTCTGCAGTTAATGGCTTATAAATCAACCCCTACGGCGCGTAACACTTAGCGGTTGGGAAATATAGCAAACAGACACCCTTCCAATTATATTGCATAAATTTGATATGGGAGCAAGTATTAATTAATGAAAAAAAAATTATTTACCGCGGAAGTTATGTCTGCAGTTAATGGCTTATAAATCAACCCCTACGGCGCGTAACACTTAGCGGTTGGGAAATATAGCAAACAGACACCCTTCCAATTATATTGCATAAATTTGATATGGGAGCAAGTATTAATTAATGAAAAAAAAAATTATTTACCGCGGAAGTTATGTCTGCAGTTAATGGCTTATAAATCAACCCCTACGGCGCGTAACACTTAGCGGTTGTGTAATATAGCAAACAGACACCCTTCCAATTATATTGTATAAATTTGATATGGGAGCAAGTATTAATAAATGAAAAAAAAAATATTTACCGCGGAAGTTATGTCTGCGGTTAATGGCTTATAAATCAACCCCTACGGCGCGTAACACTTAGCGGTTGGGTAATATAGCAAACAGACACCCTTCCAATTATATTGCATAAATTTGATATGGGAGCAAGTATTAATTAATGAAAAAAAAATTATTTACGGCGGAAGGTATGTCTGCAGTTAATGGCTTATAAATCAACCCCTACGGCGCGTAACACTTAGCGGTTGGGTAATATAGCAAACAGACACCCTTCCAATTATATTGCATAAATTTGATATGGGAGCAAGTATTAATTAATGAAAAAAAAAATTATTTACCGCGGAAGGTATGTCTGCAGTTAATGGCTTATAAATCAACCCCTACGGCGCGTAACACTTAGCGGTTGGGAAATATAGCAAACAGACACCCTTCCAATTATATTGCATAAATTTGATATGGGAGCAAGTATTAATTAATGAAAAAAAAAATTATTTACCGCGGAAGTTATGTCTGCAGTTAATGGCTTATAAATGAACCCCTACGGCGCGTAACACTTAGCGGTTGGGAAATATAGCAAACAGACACCCTTCCAATTATATTGCATAAATTTGATATGGGAGCAAGTATTAATTAATGAAAAAAAAAATTATTTACCGCGGAAGTTATGTCTGCAGTTAATGGCTTATAAATCAACCCCTACGGCGCGTAACACTTAGCGGTTGGGTAATATAGCAAACAGACACCCTTCCAATTATATTGTATAAATTTGATATGGGAGCAAGTATTAATTAATGAAAAAAAAAATTATTTACCGCGGAAGGTATGTCTGCAGTTAATGGCTTATAAATCAACCCCTACGGCGCGTAACACTTAGCGGTTGGGTAATATAGCAAACAGACACCCTTCCAATTATATTGCATAAATTTGATATGGGAGCAAGTATTAATTAATGAAAAAAAAAATTATTTACCGCGGAAGTTATGTCTGCAGTTAATGGCTTATAAATCAACCCCTACGGCGCGTAACACTTAGCGGTTGGGTAATATAGCAAACAGACACCCTTCCAATTATATTGTATGAATTTGATATGGGAGCAAGTATTAATTAATGAAAAAAAAAAATTATTTACCGCGGAAGGTATGTCTGCAGTTAATGGCTTATAAATCAACCCCTACGGCGCGTAACACTTAGCGGTTGGGTAATATAGCAAACAGACACCCTTCCAATTATATTGCATAAATTTGATATGGGAGCAAGTATTAATTAATGAAAAAAAAAAATTATTTACCGCGGAAGTTATGTCTGCAGTTAATGGCTTATAAATCAACCCCTACGGCGCGTAACACTTAGCGGTTGGGTAATATAGCAAACAGACACCCTTCCAATTATATTGTATAAATTTGATATGGGAGCAAGTATTAATTAATGAAAAAAAAAATTATTTACCGCGGAAGGTATGTCTGCAGTTAATGGCTTATAAATCAACCCCTACAGCGCGTAACACTTAGCGGTTGGGTAATATAGCAAACAGACACCCTTCCAATTATATTGCATAAATTTGATATGGGAGCAAGTATTAATTAATGAAAAAAAAAATTATTTACCGCGGAAGTTATGTCTGCAGTTAATGGCTTATAAATCAACCCCTACGGCGCGTAACACTTAGCGGTTGGGTAATATAGCAAACAGACACCCTTCCAAATATATTGTAGAAATTTTATATGGGAGCAAGTACTAATTAAGGAAAAAAAAATTTTAATACCGCGGAAGGTATGTCTGCAGTTAATGGCTTATAAATCAACCCCTACGGCGCGTAACACTTAGCGGTTGGGTAATATAGCAAACAGACACCCTTCCAATTATATTGTGTAAATTTGATATGGGAGCAAGTATTAATTAATGAAAAAAAAAAATTATTTACCGCGGCAAGTATGTCTGCAGTTAATGGCTTATAAATCAACCCCTACGGCGCGTAACACTTAGCGGTTAGTTAATATGGCAAACAGACACCCTTCCAATTATATTGTATAAATTTGATATGGGAGCAAGTATTAATTAATGAAAAAATAAATTATTTACCGCGGAAAGTATGTCTGCAGTTAATGGCTTATAAATCAACCCCTACGGCGCGTAACACTTAGCGGTTAGGTAATATAGCAAACAGACACCCTTCCAATTATATTGTATAAATTTGATATGGGAGCAAGTATTAATTAATGAAAAAATAAATTATTTACCGCGGAAAGTATGTCTGCAGTTAATGGCTTATAAATCAACCCCTACGGCGCGTAACACTTAGCGATTGGGTAATATAGCAAACAGACACCCTTCCAATTACATTGTATAAATTTGATATGGGAGCATGTATTAATTAATGAAAAAAAAAATATTTACCGCGGCAAGTATGTCTGCAGTTAATGGCTTATAAATCAACCCCTACGGCGCGTAACACTTAGCGGTTAGTTAATATGGCAAACAGACACCCTTCCAATTATATTGTAGAAATTTGATATGGGAGCAAGTATTAATTAATGAAAAAATAAATTATTTGCCGCGGAAAGTATGTCTGCAGTTAATGGCTTATAAATCAACCCCTACGGCGCGTAACACTTAGCGGTTGGGTAATATAGCAAACAGACACCCTTCCAATTATATTGTATAAATTTGATATGGGAGCAAGTATTAATTAATGAAAAAAAAATTATTTACCGCGGAAGGTATGTCTGCAGTTAATGGCTTATAAATCAACCCCTACGGCGCGTAACACTTAGTGGTTGGATAATATAGCAAACAGACACCCTTCCAATTATATTGTAGAAATTTGATATGGGAGCAAGTACTAATTAAGGAAAAAAAAATATTTATTTACCGCGGAAGGTATGTCTGCAGTTAATGGCTTATAAATCAACCCCTACGGCGCGTAACACTTAGCGGTTGGGTAATATAGCAAACAGACACCCTTCCAATTATATTGTGTAAATTTGATATGGGAGCAAGTATTAATTAATGAAAAAAAAAATTATTTACCGCGGCAAGTATGTCTGCAGTTAATGGCTTATAAATCAACCCCTACGGCGCGTAACACTTAGCGATTGGGTAATATAGCAAACAGACACCCTTCCAATTACATTGTATAAATTTGATATGGGAGCATGTATTAATTAATGAAAAAAAAAATATTTACCGCGGCAAGTATGTCTGCAGTTAATGGCTTATAAATCAACCCCTACGGCGCGTAACACTTAGCGGTTGGGTAATATAGCAAACAGACACCCTTCCAATTATATTGTAGAAATTTGATATGGGAGCAAGTATTAATTAATGAAAAAATAAATTATTTACCGCGGAAAGTATGTCTGCAGTTAATGGCTTATAAATCAACCCCTACGGCGCGTAACACTTAGCGGTTAGGTAATATAGCAAACAGACACCCTTCCAATTATATTGTATAAATTTGATATGGGAGCAAGTATTAATTAATGAAAAAATAAATTATTTACCGCGGAAAGTATGTCTGCAGTTAATGGCTTATAAATCAACCCCTACGGCGCGTAACACTTAGCGGTTAGGTAATATAGCAAACAGACACCCTTCCAATTATATTGTATAAATTTGATATGGGAGCAAGTATTAATTAATGAAAAAATAAATTATTTACCGCGGAAAGTATGTCTGCAGTTAATGGCTTATAAATCAACCCCTACGGCGCGTAACACTTAGCGATTGGGTAATATAGCAAACAGACACCCTTCCAATTACATTGTATAAATTTGATATGGGAGCATGTATTAATTAATGAAAAAAAAAATATTTACCGCGGCAAGTATGTCTGCAGTTAATGGCTTATAAATCAACCCCTACGGCGCGTAACACTTAGCGGTTGGGTAATATAGCAAACAGACACCCTTCCAATTATATTGTATAAATTTGATATAGGAGCAAGTATTAATTAATGAAAAAATAAATTATTTACCGCGGAAAGTATGTCTGCAGTTAATGGCTTATAAATCAACCCCTACGGCGCGTAACACTTAGCGGTTAGGTAATATAGCAAACAGACACCCTTCCAATTATATTGTATAAATTTGATATGGGAGCAAGTATTAATTAATGAAAAAATAAATTATTTACCGCGGAAAGTATGTCTGCAGTTAATGGCTTATAAATCAACCCCTACGGCGCGTAACACTTAGCGGTTAGGTAATATAGCAAACAGACACCCTTCCAATTATATTGTATAAATTTGATATGGGAGCAAGTATTAATTAATGAAAAAATAAATTATTTACCGCGGAAAGTATGTCTGCAGTTAATGGCTTATAAATCAACCCCTACGGCGCGTAACACTTAGCGATTGGGTAATATAGCAAACAGACACCCTTCCAATTACATTGTATAAATTTGATATGGGAGCATGTATTAATTAATGAAAAAAAAAATATTTACCGCGGCAAGTATGTCTGCAGTTAATGGCTTATAAATCAACCCCTACGGCGCGTAACACTTAGCGGTTGGGTAATATAGCAAACAGACACCCTTCCAATTATATTGTATAAATTTGATATGGGAGCAAGTATTAATTAATGAAAAAATAAATTATTTACCGCGGAAAGTATGTCTGCAGTTAATGGCTTATAAATCAACCCCTACGGCGCGTAACACTTAGCGGTTAGGTAATATAGCAAACAGACACCCTTCCAATTATATTGTATAAATTTGATATGGGAGCAAGTATTAATTAATGAAAAAATAAATTATTTACCGCGGCAAGTATGTCTGCAGTTAATGGCTTATAAATCAACCCCTACGGCGCGTAACACTTAGCGGTTGGGTAATATAGCAAACAGACACCCTTCCAATTATATTGTATAAATTTGATATGGGAGCAAGTATTAATTAATGAAAAAATAAATTATTTACCGCGGAAAGTATGTCTGCAGTTAATGGCTTATAAATCAACCCCTACGGCGCGTAACACTTAGCGGTTAGGTAATATAGCAAACAGACACCCTTCCAATTATATTGTATAAATTTGATATGGGAGCAAGTATTAATTAATGAAAAAATAAATTATTTACCGCGGAAAGTATGTCTGCAGTTAATGGCTTATAAATCAACCCCTACGGCGCGTAACACTTAGCGATTGGGTAATATAGCAAACAGACACCCTTCCAATTACATTGTATAAATTTGATATGGGAGCATGTATTAATTAATGAAAAAAAAAATATTTACCGCGGCAAGTATGTCTGCAGTTAATGGCTTATAAATCAACCCCTACGGCGCGTAACACTTAGCGGTTGGGTAATATAGCAAACAGACACCCTTCCAATTATATTGTAGAAATTTGATATGGGAGCAAGTATTAATTAATGAAAAAATAAATTATTTGCCGCGGAAAGTATGTCTGCAGTTAATGGCTTATAAATCAACCCCTACGGCGCGTAACACTTAGCGGTTGGGTAATATAGCAAACAGACACCCTTCCAATTATATTGTAGAAATTTGATATGGGAGCAAGTACTAATTAAGGAAAAAAAATATATATTTACCGCGGAAGGTATGTCTGTAGTTAATGGCTTATAAATCAACCCCTACGGCGCGTAACACTTAGCGGTTGGGTAATATAGCAAACAGACACCCTTCCAATTATATTGTATAAATTTGATATGGGAGCAAGTATTAATTAATGAAAAAAAAATTATTTACCGCGGAAGGTATGTCTGCAGTTAATGGCTTATAAATCAACCCCTACGGCGCGTAACACTTAGTGGTTGGATAATATAGCAAACAGACACCCTTCCAATTATATTGTAGAAATTTGATATGGGAGCAAGTACTAATTAAGGAAAAAAAAATATTTATTTACCGCGGAAGGTATGTCTGCAGTTAATGGCTTATAAATCAACCCCTACGGCGCGTAACACTTAGTGGTTGGATAATATAGCAAACAGACACCCTTCCAATTATATTGTAGAAATTTGATATGGGAGCAAGTACTAATTAAGGAAAAAAAAATATTTATTTACCGCGGAAGGTATGTCTGCAGTTAATGGCTTATAAATCAACCCCTACGGCGCGTAACACTTAGTGGTTGGATAATATAGCAAACAGACACCCTTCCAATTATATTGTAGAAATTTGATATGGGAGCAGGTACTAATTAAGGAAAAAAAAATATTTATTTACCGCGGAAGGTATGTCTGCAGTTAATGGCTTATAAATCAACCCCTACGGCGCGTAACACTTAGTGGTTGGATAATATAGCAAACAGACACCCTTCCAATTATATTGTAGAAATTTGATATGGGAGCAAGTATTAATTAATGAAAAAATAAATTATTTGCCGCGGAAAGTATGTCTGCAGTTAATGGCTTATAAATCAACCCCTACGGCGCGTAACACTTAGCGGTTGGGTAATATAGCAAACAGACACCCTTCCAATTATATTGTAGAAATTTGATATGGGAGCAAGTACTAATTAAGGAAAAAAAATATATATTTACCGCGGAAGGTATGTCTGTAGTTAATGGCTTATAAATCAACCCCTACGGCGCGTAACACTTAGCGGTTGGGTAATATAGCAAACAGACACCCTTCCAATTATATTGTATAAATTTGATATGGGAGCAAGTATTAATTAATGAAAAAAAAAATATTTACCGCGGAAGGTATGTCTGCAGTTAATGGCTTATAAATCAACCCCTACGGCGCGTAACACTTAGTGGTTGGATAATATAGCAAACAGACACCCTTCCAATTATATTGTAGAAATTTGATATGGGAGCAAGTACTAATTAAGGAAAAAAAAATATTTATTTACCGCGGAAGGTATGTCTGCAGTTAATGGCTTATAAATCAACCCCTACGGCGCGTAACACTTAGTGGTTGGATAATATAGCAAACAGACACCCTTCCAATTATATTGTAGAAATTTGATATGGGAGCAAGTACTAATTAAGGAAAAAAAATATTTATTTACCGCGGAAGGTATGTCTGCAGTTAATGGCTTATAAATCAACCCCTACGGCGCGTAACACTTAGTGGTTGGATAATATAGCAAACAGACACCCTTCCAATTATATTGTAGAAATTTGATATGGGAGCAAGTACTAATTAAGGAAAAAAAAATATTTATTTACCGCGGAAGGTATGTCTGCAGTTAATGGCTTATAAATCAACCCCTACGGCGCGTAACACTTAGTGGTTGGATAATATAGCAAACAGACACCCTTCCAATTATATTGTAGAAATTTGATATGGGAGCAGGTACTAATTAAGGAAAAAAAAATATTTATTTACCGCGGAAGGTATGTCTGCAGTTAATGGCTTATAAATCAACCCCTACGGCGCGTTACACTTAGCGGTTGGGTAATATAGCAAACAGACATCCTTCCAAATATACTGTGGAAATTTGAATTGGAAGCAATTACTAATTAATGAAAAAAAAAAATATATTTACTGCGGAAGTTATGTCTGCAGTTAATGGTTTATAAATCAACCCCTACGGCTCGTAACACTTACTGGTTGGGTAATATAACAAACAGACACCCTTCCAATTATACTGTGGAAATTTGATATGGGAGCAAGTATTAATTAATGAAAAAATATTTATTAAAATTCTGAATTGTACTATACCTACCTAATTCCCTACAAAAATTCTACCCCTGCGCCTCGTAACGTATAACATGTTATGTAATTGAGACTATTGTTTATATTTATTTCAAAAATCAAAGCAATACACACGTTTAAATAACAAATTATTTTGTCTTCAGTACTACACGTATTATCAATACTAGTTTCCGTTGCTGGCAGGTTGCTGGTTTAGTGATATTGCGCACGACTTTGTGTAACGGTGCGCGTTCGTTTACTCGTTGCTGCACCCTTTTGACCGTTGCCGTTGCTGTTTTCACACAGGTCTACTTGCAGCCTATGCCTGAATTAGAGTAAAAACATGTACTTATGTAATAGGTAACAAATATAATCTATTTATTGTGTGGTTAGTACTTTTGTTACGACACGAGCAGTCATGTGATTTTGTTGACCCTGGCAATTAATATTTTTTTGCTGTAATAAAAAGACTTCTAACTAGAGGGATCAGGGACAAATATACTCAATTTTTGTGTCATTTTTATTAAATTAATTATTAAATTATTAAGTTAATACATACAGTAACAAAAACAATTATAATTTAATTTAATAATAAGAAGAAGGTATTATAAGTAAAAAAAATAAATTTTGGATAATAGACAAAGAAAATTTTCTTGTAAATAAAAAACATTACTGATACTATCAAATTCAGGGTCAGCTATACATATAACCAAACGCAAATACTGCTTGCTTTGGTTTGGACACCATTAGGAATCAAGTTCGAAAAGATTTTTCGGAATGATATTTTTTGGAAGCAAGAAATGGAAGCAAAATTAAATAGGTTTTATGAACACCGTATATTACAGAGGCACAACAGAATAGAAAAAGAAACGTTGAAATCTAATTTCACAAATTAAACAGCTTTCACAAATAAAAATATGTTTACGTTTTCACTTCAAGTTTACAATTTAATGTTGTGTTCATTTCAAATTTTATTTATCCTCAAGTCAAATATTTTTATCTTATATCTATGTGATTTAAACATAATTTCTCAATTTTTTATATAATATAATTTAAATCGATTATTGTCATACGTTATGCAAACTTTTCACTCTAATTATATACATAAAAGTTTAACAATACATTGTATTGTAATCTTAATTAGTATAACTTACATAGAATTGCAATGTAGGTATATTTAATGTTTTATATTTGTTTGTTAATAAACGAAAATAGAAATTAATTTGTTTTATAATTTTAATTTATTGTTTTCATCATATGGTAAGGCTTTTCATTTCGTATAAGTCGGATGACCCCAAAGCAAAACGTTATACGCTGCCAATGAAAAATAGCATGGAGAGACGTAAGAGGGGAATATTCAGCCCCGCCTTCTAGACGGTCAGATTCTACCTCACCCTTTACACCCCAAATGCAGCAGAAACTGTTCGTCAACATCACCTACAGCCTTTTTTTCAATAAGCCTACTGAAAGCTTTTTTTCTGTTAAATCTGAGTAATTTTCTATGAATTTGGAAAGATAAGTTGACATACCTAATAACCGTTGTAACTCTTTCACGTTGGTTGGAGCTTTTAATTTAGACACTGTTTCTATTTTCTCCGGATCTGGATTGATACCTTTATTTGTCAACATGTGACCTAAAAGCTTCACTTCGTTTTTTACGAATTGGCACTTGTTTTCATTTAATTTTAAGCCAGCTGATTTTAATCTTTCCATTACTTTCTCTGTTTTTAACATTAATTCTTCCTTTGTTTTTGCATGAATTAATATATCATCCATAGAGCACTCTACTCCTGGCATGTTTTCTATTATTTTACTCATAATTTGTTGAAAAATTTCTGGGGCCGACGCTAACCCAAATGGTAGGCGTTTAAATTTATATCTTCCCCACGGAGTTGCAAATGTTAGGTACTTTGACGTTCGTTGAGTCACTTGTATTTGCCAAAACCCTTTCTTGCAATCAAGTATCGTGAACCACTTTGATTCGTTGATGTTTGCTGCAATCTCTTCTATCGTTTTTAATGGGTAGTGTCTTCTCTTTAATATTGCATTTACGCTTGATGGATCAATACAGATTCGTATTTTCCCGTCCTGCCTTACTATTACCATTGATTATATATACGTTTACGTAGTATATATAATCAATGCTATTACCATCGGAGATACAACTGGCGTCGGTTCTAACACAGGCTCGATTACATCCAATTTGACCATCCTATCAAGTTCTTCCTTTACTTGATCTCTTATTGCATACGGAATTCTTCTCGGAGGGTATATTTCTAACTTCGGATTATCTATCAAATCTATTTCATATACAAAACCTTTTAAACAACCCATACCTTCAAATATTTCTCTATTTATCGTTTCAACTCTTTGTAACTATTAAACCTAACCTGACACATGTATCTTTTCCTAATATAGGTTAGGTACACCTCCCTGATAACGTCTAGAAACGTAATTTTCTCAATTTTATCTCTAAATTTTAACTGCACCGTACTTTCACCCTTAACTTTCAGCTCATGATTGGAAAATGAAATTAGTTTCTTTGTTTTGGATCTATTTATTGTTAGCTTTGCATCTCTTGCTGTTTTTCCGAAATCACGTTGCACTGCGCTCCGAAATCGAGCTTGAACTTAACTTTGACGTCTTGAGACAAGCTCAATGTTTCTTACCAGTCCGGATTGCTTGAATCTTCCTTTTCTACTGATGAAACGTACAAGGTGTTGATGAACGTTTCGCTATTTACTTCGTCGTCTTCTCGTCTTCCACATGCGTTTACTAATCTTAGTTTGCAACATTTTGCGAAATGCCCTAATTTTTTACATTTGTTGCACTTCTTGTTATACGCTGGACAGTTCCTCTTAGCGTGCATAGTATTGCACCTGGGACACTTAAGTTTCTTCCTTTCTTCTTTGATCATTCTTGTTTTGATTCTTCTTTGGATATTTATTAATTGCATCAACTTGTGGTTCAGCTTTTGCTCTCACTTCTTGTATCTGCTTTCTTGCTAGCTCGCTGGCTTTATAAATACTTATAGCAGTGTCTAGCGTTAATTTATCTTCTGCTAGTAACCGCTCTCTTACTGTATCGTTTTTAATTCTCACGACCTGAAAATGAATAAGCAGAAGACTCACGTCATCAATAAATATTACTAAATAATGACGTCACTTGTTACTACGTTTAAATGGGGTCCTAATTTATTCTAGAAAATGCAATGCGTGTTGCATAACTTACTGTATACAATACATGCATGTAAGTAATTAAAATAATTAATAACAAAACTAAACTATTTTTGAAAATAATCATTTTCTTTTATATATTTATTTTTATTTATTTATTAATTTATTTGTTTATTACATATTGTTACGAGAGACGGCGTTGAAAATTAAAATAAATATTTTTTGTTTAAATAAAAATAGTAGTGTCACAGATTGTTGTTGAATCCTTTTTAGACGAATCTCATAGCATAATCTTTATTTATAATATATTTTACAATGTGTGACTTAACAATGACAGCGCCACAAATTAGTAAATATGATAATGACCATAAGACCATAAGCTTTAAGATTTTTAGTCTTTTTCTTCTTCTTTAATCAGAATTCAACCACTTTTATTTTGACAAATTTTGTCTTCAATCTTTTTTAAAAAAATGAAGTCTCGGCCAACTTAAAGTGTTGATAAAGTTATGTTTCCATATTTACGAATCTGTTTCGCCGTCTGCCGTAACATTCTCCCCCCCGTAAGGCTGGTGATGTTCACCAGTTTTACTTTTATTTTCAAGGTCCAGTACGGCGAGTTTAGTTACAGGTCTCCGAAGAAATTTATTTCCTATTTGAACTTCTGCCTGACGAACTCTTCCATCACGTCCCATAATTATCTTTACTACTTTTCCTCGTAACCATTCGTGTCTAGTATTTGAGTCAATTACGAATACTAAATCACCAACTTCTATTGACTTCGTTTCATTGAACCATTTTGTTCTTTTTGTTATTACCGGTAAATATTCTTTTATCCATCGAGTCCAAAATTCATGAATGATTTGTTGTATTAAATTCCAATCTTTTCTTAAATTCATTTTCTGTCCGGCTGTCTCTTCCGGTGTCTTTCTTATTCCGTTAGAATTCCCTAATAAAAAGTGATTAGGAGTTAAAGCTTCTTGGTTCTCCGATTCTAAGGGAATATAAGTAAGGGGTCTTGAATTAATAATATGTTCTGCTTCTATTATTATCGTTTGTAGCGTTTCTTCGGATGGAGTTCTGGTGGTAAGCAGAACTTTAAATGCTGTTTTTACCGACCGTACCATCCTTTCCCATGCCCCTCCCATATGTGGAGCTGCTGGTGGATTGAACAACCATTTTGTATGGCTGCCAGTAAAGGTTCTCTCTAATTCCTGATTTAATATTTTCTTTTCTATTTCCAGCTGTTTATTCGCACCTTGGAAATTTGTTCCATTATCTGAATATATTTCTAATGGAGATCCTCTTCGTGAGATGAAACGTCGAATTGCCATAATACATGATTCTGTTGATAAACTGTGAACGATTTCCATATGAATTGCTCTTATCGTTAAACATGTAAATATAGCTACCCATCTTTTACTTGTACTACGTCTTATTTTCACCGATAAGGGACCAAAGTAATCAACGCCCACATAAGTAAAAGGTCGTGTGAATGGCATTAATCTTGCTTTATGTAATGGTGCCATCCGTGGATAAGTAGGCAATGCTTTATATACTCTGCACCATTGACATTTCTTCGTGACAGTTTTTATAGTGGTCCTAAGATTTGGAATATAAAATCGTTGTCTTATTTCATTCACTATTGTTTCGCTATTACAATGTAGAAATCTTCTGTGATACCAGTCTAAGAGAAGAAAAGTAATTCTATGTTGTCTTGGAAGAATAATTGGATATTTAGTGTCGTAATCAACATGTAAAGAATTCTCAATACGACTTTCCATTCGGATAACACTAAATTCATCCATAAATGGCGACAATTTACAAAGTGTACTGTTGTTTTCTAATTTTCTTCTTTTTTCTTTCGGGTAATTTTTATTTTCTTGTAATATTTTTATTTCATTTAGATAATATTCCTTTTGTGCTAAAGTCCACAAAGTATTTTCTGACTTTAACAATTCTTCTTGTTTTAAGTTTCCCGTAACCACTTGTTCCTGTTTTATGCGATGCCGACAGTTATTGATAAACCTGTTTATAAATCCTACAGTTCTTAAAATTCTTTCCCATTTTGAGAATCGTAAAAATTCAATAAAGGTTTTAATTTCTGTGTGTACATGATATGATGAGCGGAGTTCTTCAGTTGTGTTAGTAATGTTTCGGTTTTGATTTGGCCAAGTATCTTCTTGAAGATATAAAAATTCTGGTCCTCTAAACCATCGACTGTTTATATTAAAACATGGTCCTTTTCCCCACTTTGTTGCTTCATCTGCTACATTATACTTCGTCGGTACCCATCTCCATTCTTCTACATTAGTCTCTGTTAAAATTTCTCCTATTCTTAACGCAACGAATTGTCCATATTTTCGTGGATCAGATCTTATCCAACTTAACACTGTAGTTGAGTCCGTATGTAGATAACGTTTTGATATTGGAAGTGTATGACTACTGCATATTACTTTCATCAGTCGAGTTCCTATTAAGGCAGCTTGAAGTTCTAGTCGCGGAATTGATATGGGTTTTAAGGGTGCAACTTTACTTTTTGCAGATACCAATGAGCAGTGTGGATTTTGATTTTTATCCACTGCTCTGAAGTAGGCTACGCAGGCATAAGCTGATTCGCTGGCATCAACAAATACATGTAGCTGAAGTGAATTTAGTTGAGAAATTTTAAATTCAGGAAAGTAACAGCGTGGAATCTTAATTTCATTTAAATAATTAAATAAAGTTGTCCATCGATTCCATTGTTCTAGACATTGTGAACCTATTTCTTCATCCCACGTTATCGCTTTACGCCATATATCTTGGATCAATATTTTCCCATGTATCGTAAAAAATGATAGCAAACCTAAAGGGTCATACATACTCATTACGCATTTTAAGACTTGACGTTTTGTAGGAATACTATTCCCGGATAAAAGTGTTTTCATTTCCTCTTTAACAAGAGTTGAAAATGTAAATATATCTTTTTCAGGTATCCATATCAACCCAAGAACTTTTTCAGTTGTACTAGTTTTCATTCCATCCAATTTTTTCTTAATTAATGAATTCTTCTCGGCAAGACATTGTAAAACTTCAGATGAATTCGATATCCAATTTCTAATTTCGTATCCTCCTTGTGAATGAATGAATTTTACTTCTCTTGCTAGTTCTACGGCTTCTTCTATAGTATTCATGCTGTCGAGATAGTCGTCGACATAATGATTTTCTAAAATTGCTTTGGATCCATTTGGGTTGGATGATGAAAATTCTTTTGCATTTAAATTTTTTACAAATTGCGCTGAACAAAGTGAACAAGTTGCTCCAAAGGTGGCTACATCCATTATATATATTTCTGGATCTTGTTTCGAGTCGTTGCGTCATATAAATCGTTGGGATTGTTTATCTTCTTCTATTATTCTTACTTGGTGAAACATTTCTCTTATATCACCACAGACTGCAATTGGTTTCTGTCGAAAACGACATAGTACAGAAGGTAATGACTGAAGTTGGTCCGGTCCTTTTAATAACATTGAATTGAATGAAATACCATCTACTTTTGCTGCTGCATCCCAGATAAGCCTGACCTTACCAGGTTTTTTTTGGATTTATTACTACGCCTAGTGGTAAATACCAAACTCTTCTTGGATCTGCGGCTTGTATTTCTCGTTCTGTAGCTTTATGTGCGTATCCTTTGACTTGATATTCTTCAATTTGTTTTCTTACATTTTCATATAATTCGGGTGTGGCTTGTAATTTTCTTTCGAGACAATGTAGTCTTCGTATTGCCATTGGATAACTATCAGGGAATTCAAAATAGTCGTACTTCCACAGAAGACCAGTTTCAAATCTGTTATTGAGACGCCGTGTTGTATTTTCAAGGATATTTAGAGCTCTAATTTCTTCATCGGATATCAGTATAGTTTTAGAAGATATCCCATTATTTTCCAAGTGAAAATATTCCTTTACCATATCATGAAGTTTAATGTCAGGTTGACATTGACACTGACATATGTGACATGTGTAATTAGAGATCTTTTTCTGGCTGTCATTACTACAGCTTCCAAAAACGCACCATCCTAATCTTGTTTTTGAAGCAACTGGTTCATTTCTGTTTCCTTCTCTAGTTTTAAGTGAAGTTATAAGTTTTACATTGTCTAAACCAATAAGTACTCTTGGTTTAACATTTTCGTAGTTTTCTATAGGTAGTCCTTTGAGATGTGGATACATATTTTGCATTTCATCAAATTTCAATGACTGTTCAGGTAAATCTTGAGATGTTACAGTTCTAGCATTTATTAAGGTGAACTTCTTTCTTGTTTGAACTCCTGATATTTGCAAATTTATTTTCTGTGAATTTGTTTCTGATCTTGTTATGTTATTTGTCCACTTTAAACATAATGATTCTTTTTTCCCATTTATTTCTAATTCAGAAGCCAGGTTTTCTTCAATTAATGTAAGAGATGAGCCATCGTCCAGAAATGCATATGTGTTTAATGAAGAATTCTTCCCATATAGAGTCACTGGTATTATTCTAAATAATATGGACGAATCATGGTGATGAAAGGCATTAGTTCCTTCTTCTAAATTCTTTTTCTTTGTTACGTCCACGTTTATCTTGGAAGAATGAAGCATGGGATGATGTTTCATTTCGCATCCGTTGATCTGACATTGCTTTGATAGTTTGCATGGCCATTTACCGTGATAATTTAGACAACATCTGCACCGATGATTTTTTTCTATAAATTTCCATCTTTCTTCAATCGTCATGTTCTTGAATTTTTGACATTCATTAATCTTATGTTTTATATCCTTACATAAGATGCAGAACTTATAGTTTTTGTTATTTGGAGAGGAACTATTATGATAGTATAATGTCCCTTTTTCTTTATTTTTATATTCTTTGTTGTATGTTGATTTATTGGATTGATTAGAATCAACAAATAATGTAACATCGCTCGCCGCTGAAACAATTTGTGCCATGTATTTTCCAAACGTTCTTAATGTCACATTTTCGTGTCTTTTCTTGAATATTGCCCAGTCCAATTTAATATGTGCTGGCAATTTGTCAACTAGTTCTTGAAGAAGAGCAGGGTTTGTCATATGGTTTTCTTGTTGCGCAGCTTCAAGATGATCACATAAATTTTGAACTGATAAGCCAAACTGAATCAAAGATTCTAATTTTTCACTTTTAGGTGGGGTAATTTGGCGAATCTTGTTTATTAATATATGTATTAGGATTTCGGGGCGTCCATACATAATTTGCAATGTTGAAATTATTTGTGGTACAGATGCAGGTAGAAGTAATCTGCTGCGTACTGCTTCTAGAGCATTTCCTTTTAAGCATCGTTGCAGTCTTATTAAATTTTCAGCATTAGAATAGCCACATGTTCTCGTTGAATTAACATAACTACTAAAAAATATTGGCCAATCTTCTGGATCTCCAGAAAATATTGGTAATTCCTTTGGCATAACTTGACGTGCCATCATTTGATTTCTATTCAAAGTTTGTGATTTGGGTATTGAATCTTTAACAGTCTTATTATAAATAGTCTTGTGTTCTTCGTTAGGGAATTTATATCCTATATTTTGCAATGACTTTTCTTTCTCATTACGTATTGTTGATGACGATTTCGAAGATTGCCGAGAAGAATGATGTACTGATTGGTTTGAAAATTGAGAAAATGATACTTGAGATGACTGGTGTGATTTAGCTGAGACTCTATCAGGTTCGTTATTTAATTCTTGAATATTAGAGATTGACGTGGTAACCTTTTCTTTATTTTCATTAGAATTCTTTGGTTCCAGAGTCTGATTCCTTTCTATCCAATTTTGTACTTTTGTAATACTATCCTGATAGCAGCTTTTTGATTTCACACTTATTTCATCGTTTATTTTTTCATTTAGTATTTTATATTTCTTCTCTAAGTAGAGCTTTTCTAATTTAAGTTCTTCAATTTTCTTCAGTTCGAGCTCTCGAATTGCCAATTTCTTACTTGCAGTGCTTGAAACTGATTTTATTGTATTTCTTTCTTCTCTCTGGCAGGTACAGTACTTGCATTGCCATGGGGTATCCTTTATCTCTTCATTTACCCCAACGCACGAGTAATGGAACCATTTGTTGCACTTGTCGCAAGCTACCATGTCTTCGGCGTCGTTTGGACGTTCACATTCTGTACAATTTGTGTTCGACATCTTTTTTATATTTCTTTTTACGTAAAAATCTTAAAGAATGTTGTTGAATCCTTTTTAGACGAATCTCATAGCATAATCTTTATTTATAATATATTTTACAATGTGTGACTTAACAATATGTAATGATATAACAATGACAGCGCCACAAATTAGTAAATATGATAATGACCATAAGACCATAAGCTTTAAGATTTTTAGTCTTTTTCTTCTTCTTTAATCAGAATTCAACCACTTTTATTTTGACAAATTTTGTCTTCAATCTTTTTTAAAAAATGAAGTCTCGGCCAACTTAAAGTGTTGATAAAGTTATGTTTCCATATTTACGAATCTGTTTCGCCGTCACAGATATTATTTTGCGTAAGATTATTTTTATTAAATTTATTATGTTTTGTCTCTAATTATCTATTTAGGTACGTAACCGATGCTGTTGGATAAGAGCTACATTTAATGATACTGGTATTCGGGTATTTTATTTCAGTTTATTTCTAGATTTCAGTGTGAGAACATCAATATTATAGTGATTCAGGTGAGAGAGTTAATCTAGCATGTGTATGATTGTGAGTATGCGTGTGAGCAGTACTGGGTACTGTAGTGGCCGCATCGTGTGAACCCGAGGGTCGCCAGCGTAGCAGCAGGGAAGGCTGTAGTGAGCCACATCTGGTGTCGCCAACGGCAGCAGCAGTTAGGGCTGTAGTGATCTGATCCAGTTGGTTAAGAGGAATGTCTCCGGATCACCACCGAAGCGGCAGTGGTTCCGTAGTGGCCGCTCGTGTGAACCCGAGGGTCGCCAGCGTAGCAGCAGGGAAGGCTGTAGTGAGCCACATCTGGTGTCGCCAACGGCAGCAGCAGTTAGGGCTGTAGTGATCTGATCCAGTTGGTTAAGAGGAATGTCTCCGAATCACCACCGAAGCGGCAGTGGTTCCGTAGTGGCCGCTCGTGTGAACCCGAGGGTCGCCAGCGTAGCAGCAGGGAAGGCTGTAGTGACCCACATCTGGTGTTGCCAACGGCAGCAGCAGTTAGGGCTGTAGTGATCTGATCCAGTTGGTTAAGAGGAATGTCTCCGGATCACCACCGAAGCGGCAGTGGTTCCGTAGTGGCCGCTCGTGTGAACCCGAGGGTCGCCAGCGTAGCAGCAGGGAAGGCTGTAGTGACCCACATTCTGTGGTCGCCAGCGTAGCAGCAGTTAGGGCTGTAGTGATCTGATCCAGTTGGTTAAGAGGATTGTCTCCGGATCACCACCGAAGCGGCAGAGGGTCCGTAGTAACTAGCGGCACTGCCCGTAGTTGCCAACATGTGTGTACGGTGTGTGAATGCCTGAACCTTTTGTAAATGATTGCCTCCTCACTGAGTATTTCTCATGTGTTAATTCTTTTACAGAAATAATCACGGCGTGAAGGAGAATTCCGCGTGACCGGGTTCGGCCAGGCGACGGTCATCTAGATTTGTTAATATTTTTGTATTAATACTGTATATACCGGTTTGGATGATAAATGTGTTTTAATATTCTTATTTTCAGCGCGAACATTTAATCGTCATTTATAACATTTCAGAAGTGGGATCAGATCGTTTTTAACTTTCAGCTTTTGGGATCACACCAACAAAGCTTTTGGAACAGTGCCGATATTGATTACGTTTATGTTTAGCTGGATTACGAAACTGGAACAACATGGCGTTACATAACAACAGTCCTCAATTTCAGTATGTACGTTCACTGTACGCGCTATGCATAAATTGGGCGAAATAATTACCATCATGTACGTGACATCTCACTGGAGAGGGTATGTAGAAATATGGTATAAAGCGCTGCAAGGAATAAATCATTCTTGGGAGTCATAGAAGGCTATGTTGTTGAAGGCATTTCCGTCACAGGAAAATTATTTTCAGTTGCTTCAAGAAATGGCGCTACTCAACACTTGCCCTTATCAGAGAATGCAAGAAGCCGTAGTCTCTTTTATTATTTTTGAAGACGATCGAAGATAAATTAGCGACACGAAACCTTTCTACTCCCCTTAAACGCGATTTACATCGTACTTTTCAGAAGAACAAGTGGCCTTACTATACTACGCAGCAGCACGACGATGGAATGGAGAACATTTGTTGTTTTATTTGTGGAAAATTGGGACATACACGCTCACATTATAATAAAAAAAACGGCAACGAGTATCGATTTGTGCAGAACGAAATGGAGACGAATTCAGTGCAAGTAGGAACCAGCGACCACAACAACGTCAACATCAGCATATTCAACGTCAACAAGAGCCACAACCACAACTGCCAGAAAGGAACATCTTAACAACTTCTGCGGAGGTAAGCGGTAATTGTCTAAAGCGTACGTCGATATGGGGCCCACTTGCATAACCATGAAGGAAACGAGCACGTATTCCCGCGAACAATGTAGTAGCAGACAAAGATATAGAATATCGCCCAAGAGTACGAATGTATCACGTCGATGCGCTAAGTCGAAACCCCGTGTCAGGAGAAGGACTTTCTGCAGAGTTTTAAATTTTTCATATAACAAGCTGACTGGATACTCGCCGGACAAATGTCAAATTTAAAATTATCAAGAACATTTTAAGAAAACCACCGGAAACTAACTACGAAAGGAATATTTATAAAAATCACTGGTTACGAGACAAACGGGTTTACCGAATCACCGCGTCTGGAATCTGGTGGGTTGTACCTAGAGGACAACGGCTGCAGATAGTACGTTCCTGTCTTGATGAGTTTGGACATTTTGGAAATTACTGGTTTCCTGGAATGAGAAAATTCGCGAAGTACACTGACTTGTGTATCATATGTTTTTACCATAAACAACAGATAAGAAAGCAGCCAGAACTATTAAATCCAATTGAGAAACTATCAATTCGATTTCACACCATCCATATGAAGGACCATTCCAAATAAAGAAAGTTCTACTGAACGATAGATTTTCAGTAGAAGATTTGCCTGGTACAAATCGAAGTAGAAGAGGAGAATATAGTAACGTAGTGGCGATTGACAGGATGAAACCATATTTAAGTACACGTGAACTGTCGGAAGACAACAGCGCTTCGGATGTTGATGCTGATGCTACAGGAATTTGGGATTGATTCCTCGAGGACGAGGAACTTTTCCGGATGGGCAAACTGTCACAGATATTATTTTGCGTAAGATTATTTTTATTAAATTTATTATGTTTTGTCTCTAATTATCTATTTAGGTACGTAACCGATGCTGTTGGATAAGAGCTACATTTAATGATACTGGTATTCACGTATTTTATTTCAGTTTATTTCTAGATTTCAGTGTGAGAACATCAATATTATAGTGATTCAGGTGAGAGAGTTAATCTAGCATGTGTATGATTGTGAGTATGCGTGTGAGCAGTAATGGGTACTGTAGTGGCCGCATCGTGTGAACCCGAAAGTCGCCAGCGTAGCAGCAGGGAAGGCTGTAGTGAGCCACATCTGGTGTCGCCAACGGCAGCAGCAGTTAGGGCTGTAGTGATCTGATCCAGTTGGTTAAGAGGAATGTCTCCGGATCACCACCGAAGCGGCAGTGGTTCCGTAGTGGCCGCTCGTGTGAACCCGAGGGTCGCCAGCGTAGCAGCAGGGAAGGCTGTAGTGACCCACATCTGGTGTCGCCAACGGCAGCAGCAGTTAGGGCTGTAGTGATCTGATCCAGTTGGTTAAGAGGAATGTCTCCGGATCACCACCGAAGCGGCAGTGGTTCCGTAGTGGCCGCTCGTGTGAACCCGAGGGTCGCCAGCGTAGCAGCAGGGAAGGCTGTAGTGACCCACATCTGGTGTCGCCAACGGCAGCAGCAGTTAGGGCTGTAGTGATCTGATCCAGTTGGTTAAGAGGAATGTCTCTGGATCACCACCGAAGCGGCAGTGGTTCCGTAGTGGCCGCTCGTGTGAACCCGAGGGTCGCCAGCGTAGCAGCAGGGAAGGCTGTAGTGACCCACATTCTGTGGTCGCCAGCGTAGCAGCAGTTAGGGCTGTAGTGATCTGATCCAGTTGGTTAAGAGGATTGTCTCCGGATCACCACCGAAGCGGCAGAGGGTCCGTAGTAACCAGCGGTACTGCCCGTAGTTGCCAACATGTGTGTACGGTGTGTGAATGCCTGAACCTTTTGTAAATGATTGCCTCCTCACTGAGTATTTCTCATGTGTTAATTCTTTTACAGAAATAATCACGGCGTGAAGGAGGATTCCGCGTGACCGGGTTCGGCCAGGCGACGGTCATCTAGATTTGTTAATATTTTTGTATTAATACTGTATATACCGGTTTGGATGATAAATGTGTTTTAATATTCTTATTTTCAACGCGAACATTTAATCGTCATTTATAACAGTAGGCAGATAAAAAATAAAAAAGATCTGAAAAAGTGTCAAAAATATGTTAAGATTTATCTAAAAATAAGTAAAAGACTGAAAATGTAAGTTATTATATATAATACTATGTAATTAATTAATTAACATTTAATTTGTATTTGTAGCTTCAAAGCAATTGTAATTAAAATTCCAATTCAATTACAATTCTAATTCCAATTTCAACTTCGACAATTGTAATAATTAATAAAATAAATAAATAAATTGCTAAAAAGAACAGTCTACAAGTTATCTTAACAAAAATCTTTAAAGATTTTCATAGTAAAATCTAATAAAATGGCAGATTCAAATTGTAATGAGTGCGAAAGACCTGATGCTGAAGAAGACACTACAATGTGACAAATGCAAAAAATGGTTTCATTTCTCTTGCGTCGGTGTAGACAACAGCGTAATTAATAGAGATTGGGAATGTAGATATTGCATAACACTAAATGATGAAATTAGTACTGCCAATTCTAGTATTCGTTTAGCTCGTTTAAATCTTGAACTTCAAAAATTAGAAGAAGAACATGAACTACAAAAACAATATATTAAGCGGAAATATGAAATATTAGATAAATTAAGTGAAGAAAAATACGATATGTGTTAAAAGTAAACAATTGAGCCAGCATAGCAGTCTAAGAAAAGTACATGAATGGATAGAAAAAGGTCAGAACACAGAAGCTAGTTCTAAAAATACAGACGTAACGGTTTCTGCATCGATCATGAATCCAAAATTAAAACTTGTATCTGCAGCAGCGATCAGTGAAGATAATATAACACAAAGGTCAAATGTGAAACGAAAACAGATGTCGAATTATAATTTAACAAAGGAAAATTTGGATTCAAATTATAACGGAAGAAAATTGAAGAGTGAACAATTACTCGCCCGACAAGTAATTCCGAAAGAACTACCATATTTTAGTGGAGATCCAGAAGATTGGCCCATATTCATAAGCAATTTTAATCACTCTACAAATGCATGCGGATATTCAGATGCTGAAAATTTAATAAGATTACAAAGATGTCTTAAAGGCAACGCATTAGAAGCAGTCCGAAGTAGATTACTTCTACCGTCTTCCGTATCAAATGTAATTTCGACTCTAGAACTTCTGTACGGAAGACCAGAAATTCTTATACATTCATTACTGAAGAAAATTCGTAATATTCCTGAACCAAAAATTGAAAAATTAGAAACCCTTATAAAATTTGGATTAGCTGTACAGAATTTGTGTGATCACCTAGAAGCAGCTGGTCAAGAAAATCATCTATTAAACCCACTTCTTCTTCAAGAATTAGTAGGAAAATTACCTCCTCAGATAAAATTAGAATGGTCGATGTTCAAGAAGAAAAATTATAAAGATGTGTCACTTCTGACATTTAGAAAATAAATGTCACAAATTATTTCAGCAGCAAGTGACGTAACTACAGTTATTGACGCAGGAACAAGCAGAGAAAAATCATGGAAGCAGAAGGAAAAGAATGCAGTAAATTATCATAACAAGACGCAATGTGAAAAATTAAAAAAATTAAATATAGAAGAACGCTGGAAAGTTATACATTCAAAAAATATTTGTCGTTGTTTAAATTATCATGGAAGATGGCCTTGTAAATTTTCAAGACCTTGTAGATTGGAAGGATGTGAAAAGAAACATCATCATCTATTACACTCATTCCGTTCAGAAGATAATAAATTAGAATCTTCAGATCCAGAAATATCATCGAAGGGAATCAATGCGTATCACAATTCGAATTTACCAGTTTTATTTCGAATTTTACCTGTAACCTTATATGGTAAGAATAAATCTATAGAAACGTTTGCTTTTCTTGATGATGGATCGTCGGTCACTCTTATAGAAAATAGTTTAGCAAGAGAACTTGACATTAAAGGAAAGTCTGATCCATTATGCTTAAAATGGACAAATAATGTAAAGAGAACTGAACCCGAATCTCAAATAATACAAATTGAAATCTCTGGGTATGGAAAAGGAAATAGATTCACATTAAAAAATGTCCGAACCGTTAATAGCCATGAACTTCCAACTCAAACACTTCCATTTAATGAATTAAAGAATATATATATATATATATATATATATATATATATATATATATATATATATATATATATATATATATATATATATATATATATCAAAGGACTTCCAGTACAAAGTTATACCGAAGCAGTACCTAGAATATTAATTGGTTTAGATAATTCAAAACTAATAAATTCATTAAAAACACGAGAAGGAAATCTATATGAACCGATAGCATCGAAAACAAGACTTGGTTGGTGTATATATGGAAATTGTGAACTAAGCAAGAACGCAAATAATTATTCTTTTCATATTTGCGATTGTAAATCTGACGATATACTTCATGAAAAAATTAAAGAATATTTTACAGTTGAAGACACAGGAATAACAAATCTAATCTTAGAATCAGAAGAAGATAAAAGAGCTAGAAAAATATTAGAAATCACAACTCTAAGAATTACAAATGGATTTGAAACTGGGCTTTTATGGAAATACGATTATTTTGAATTTCCAGATAGTTATCAACAGGCCATACGAAGAATGAAATGTCTAGAAAGAAGAATCCACGGAAATCAGGTATTATACACGAACATAAATAAACAGATTGAAGAATACCAGATAAAGGGGTATGCACATAAAGCCACAGAAGATGAAATTAAATCTGCAGATCCAAGAAGAATATGGTATTTACCCCTCAATATTGTCATAAATCCGAAGAAACCAAATAAAATTCGATTAGTAGGGGATGCTGCAGCCCAAGTGGAAGGAGTTTCATTAAATTCAATGCTATTAAAAGGCCCTGATCAACTTACATCTTTACCATCCGTTTTATTCCGTTTCCGTCAACGTCAAATTGCAATTTGTGGAGATATACGCGAAATGTTCCACCAAATAAAAATCAGAAGTGAAGACAAACAATCGCAGAGATTCTTATGGCGAGAAAATTCGTCGAAGGAACCGACAACTTATGTAATGGACGTAGCCACATTTGGTGCGACGTGTTCTCCTTGCTCAGCACAGTACGTCAAAAATCTAAATGCAAAGGAATATTCATTCCAATTTCCAGAAGCAGCTAGAGCAATTTTAGAAAATCACTATGTGGATGACTATCTTGACAGTTTAGATACAGTTGAAGAAACTATAAAGCTTGCTAAAGAAGTTAAATTTGTTCACTCTGTAAACTCACAAAACTCAAACACCGTATTTTAATAAAAATAAAAATGTTTATTCTTATCAAAAATACAAGTTCGTCATACTTTCTTTCTAACACGCTCAACTTCCCTCCAAATTCTCTAACCTCTCCCTCCGTATTACAAAAATTCCCTACATATCAATGTTACTAAAATTTACGCGGGTAATTCAAACTTTTAAATTGTGACTATAACTATTCCTTTACACTCGGCCATTCCTGATAAGAAATCGGCCTCGATTTCAGTTTTACTACAAAAGTTAAATTATTTATACAACATATAGTCTCTATATTTAGGTGGTGTCTTCCTTATTCTTCGTGGGCGTTCACTTTCCTTTTCCTCATTAAAATCTTCTCCTCGGTCGTCCATCTCTTTAGGTGCTTGTTCTTCATCATCTTCTTCGACTTCTTGGACTTCTGGTGTCTTGTCCTCATCATCTTCACTTATGTTTTCTTCTTCATCGGCATTCGTATACAGTTTCAACTGTGAAATGTGCGCCGTCGTTGTAAAGAATCTCCCTGGCGTTTCTTCTCGTAGTTGGGATACTTGGTATGTATCACTTGGATAAATCTTGGTTATCACCAATGGTCCTCTATACTTTTGTTGTGTTTTTGTACTCATTCCAGTTGAAATGGGTTTTCTCTTCATGAATACAATTTGTCCTATTGTGAGCTTTTCACCTTTCGTACGTTTTGCGTCATATGCTTTTTTCATTTTCTCTTGTTGTTGCTTTATATGTTCACGCAAGTTTTCATGCATAGCTTCTGGTTCTGTCCACTGTTGCCCTTCAATTGCTATTCGTCGTATTATGCCATCATGAAAGTGAGGTGTATACCCGTGTAATGCTTGAAATGGGGTTTTTCCAATACTATTATTGATAGCATTATTTACGTTGCGTTCGACTACTTTTATATTTCTATCCCAATCTGTTTGTTCTAACTCATTCTTCATTTCTGCCATTATAATCGGGACAATGGTTCGGTTCAGGCGCTCAACTTGTCCATTTGCCTGTGGATGACTAGTTGAATTTAATGTATGTCGGATACCATTCTCTTGACAATACTTTTCGAACTCTTTTGCTGTGAAGCATGTGCCTCGGTCTGTAATCACGTGTTCGGGTAAACCATATTCGTTCACAAAGCTTCGTATCGCCGTCAGCACATGTTTTACTGTTGTCGTACGCATTGGGTAGAGCTTGGCAAATTTCGTCAAATTATCCACTACAATCATAAGATAAATATTCTTCTTGTTGCTCGTTACAAAAGGTCCCAGATGATCGATATGTGTTATCGCAAATGGTCTTCTTCCGGGGTTTATGGGATTTAAGAAACCCTGCTTTCGGCCACCTGGTGTCTTACTGATTGCACACTCCAAACACATACGTATATGCTGTTTGACATAACGTCTCATCTTCATAAACCAATAGCGTTGTCGTATTTTGGCAATCGTTCGGTCTACTGAATAATGTCCTTCCAAATTATGAAATTTATGTGTGATACTTTTCCTCATTGACTTTGGCATTACAAATAATTTCCGCGTTTCGTTTTCTGCTTTATAAATCCGGTATAACAGACCTTTATTGATTTCATAATCTTTTACGGTATTTTTCTCATCTATTGTTCTTTCATTTTCTTCCTTCTTCAATACTTCCACTATTTTTCTCAATTCTGGATCGCTTCTCTGTATAATTGCCACATGATCGTGTTCTGTAACAGTTAACATTACTTCAAAATTTGTTTCTATTACCTCTTCCATGGTATCGCTGGCTGATCCTTCTGGTGCTCTTGATAAAGCATCTACGTGTTGCATCTTCACACCTGGCTTATGTTTTATTTCAAAATTAAACTCTTGTAACAACATTGCCCAACGTGCTATCTGCGGATTCTTTGTTTTATTTGAATTTAGGTAAACGAGTGCTTGACAATCGGTTACTACTATAAAATGTATACCTATTAGTAGTGATCTCAACCGTTGTATACTCCATACAATAGCCATTAATTCAAGTCTACTGGAGTGGTATTCTGACTCTTGACCTGTAGTCTTCTTACTTACGCAATATACCAAATGTAATTTGCAGTCTTCTGTTCTTTGTAGCAACATACCTGCAAGACCTTCACTACTCGCATCCGTATGTAACTCAGTTGCCAATTTCGGATCGAACAGTTTCAAAACAGGTTCATCTGTGAGAATACTCTTTAACTTCTCGAAAGCTGTCTGCTGGTCTTTCCCCCATACAAAATTTGTTTTCTTTTGCAACAAGTTCGTTATTGGTTTTGCTAACTCAGCGTATCTTGGAACAAATCTTCTAAAGAAACTTGTCAGTCCAATGAATCTTCGTACCTCGTGAATATTTTTAGGTTCTCTAAATTCACTTATAGCCTGCACTTTTCTCTTCCCTGGTTTTATTCCGTCTTCGCTTAAAATGTACCCTAAAAATTCTACAGACTTCTTTCCAAATTCACACTTACGTAACTTTAAAGTTAACTTTTCTCGTCGGAATGCTTCAAATACTAACTCTAATCTTTTCAGCATATCTTCCCAATCTGTAGCTGGCACAAGGACATCATCAAGGAAACATTTTACGACTTTATCACGTAATGGTCCCAAAGTTAAATTCATTAAGCGTGAAAATTCAAATGGTGCGTTTGTTAGGCCAAATATCATTCGTTGAAATTCACCGGTCTCATCTGGGGTGATGAACGCAGTCTTCGGCTTTGATTCTTCCGCTAGTGGCACCTGTAAATAACCATGCGCAAGATCTAGAGTCGTAAATATTTTACAATTACTCAGATTTTCAAAAAATTCATGTACATCGGGAATTGGAAAGTTTTTCTTCTTTGTTTGCTGGTTTAATTTACGAAAGTCTATGACTAACCGTGATTCACCTGTCTTTTTCGGTACTAATAACACCGGGCTTGCGTACTCGGAGTCTGTTTCACGCACTATTCCAGTTTTCTTCCATTCACCCACAATTTCAGCAATTTTTCGTCTATCATCAACACTTGTTTTATACGGTTTCGCTCTCACTGGTATATTATTATCTTCAATTGTCATAGTCATTAAATTAGTACACCCAAGTTCATTAATGTTCATCGCGAAACACTCTCGATATTTATTTATTAAGTCTACCAGTTTATTGGCATCTGTTTCGATCACTTGTTCGTCAATGTTCACCATTTCGCGAGTTAATTCACTGTACTTCACGCTTTCGGTTTCAAACTCTACATTTGCACTACCAATTAGTTCGTTTTTCTTCACTAATATATCATTCGAACTGTTGTTCCAAGCCGGAATTTCGATCTCGTTCTCTCCATATTTCGCTTTTATCAGGTTTATACATTGGCTTTTCAGTACACTCTCTTCACTTGTTCTTACTGCGGCTGTCTTCAGTTCTTCTATTTCAATATCTTTAAATGGCTGTTCATCCTTGTATCCAAATTTTAAAATATTATCAATTCGAATATAAGCGATATCAGGTGATTCTGTGTATGTTCTTCCAACAATAACACTCGGGGCTTGTGAATTATCTGGAACTACAATAAATTCTATTTCATCGATTCGGACTCCATCAACAGCTAGACTCGTTTTGATCCTTTTTGTACATATAATTTGGTTGGCTTCACTTCCAAATCCGGTTAGAGTAACTGCTTTCTCTAGACTTTCTTCTTCCACTTGGATTTCTTTCGTTGCTGACTGTTTAATGGTACATACACTTGATCCACTGTCAATCAACCCTATCATTTTATGATTATCTGCTACTTCGATCTCTTTCAAAAACTTTAAGTCTCCGTCATCTTTGTTGTTAATCACACTTACTGACTTTTCCTCTTTCTTCGTCTTCGTGCAATTCTTTGCTATGTGTCCATCTTGTCTACATGCATAACATTTCGGTACTGGCTTTGTCTGTTGACAGTCTCTCGCTATGTGGCCATACTTTTGGCAATTAAAGCATTTTACTTCATCTTTCTCGTTTCTCAGTGGTGAACTCTTAGGGTATTGCTTATTATTATTGTTACCTGATTGCTCGCTTGCTTTTGTTGTCCCCGCAACCGTTTGTACATTCTTTTCAATTCTTGGCTTGTCCTGGCTTTTAAATCTCTCACTACGTGTATGGTAAACCCTATCAGCTTGCAACAGGTCATGTAATAGATCATCTTCATCCTCGTGTTGCTTGGCAATTACCATGGCGCATAAATCCTTGGAATACAACCCTGTCAATACTTGTTCTCTCGTATCATCGAATTGCAGACCCACATCGTAACATAACTTCACCTTTTCATGAAAGTACTGGCTTAATGTTTCATCTCTAATCTGGACTCGCTGTATCATTCGTTGCCACTTAACAGTTTTGCTAACCTTACCTCCGAATGTTTTCTTGAATTCCTCTTTGAATTCGTCCCAAGATTTTATTCTATTTCTGCGGGACGCATACCAGTGTTGTGCACTGTGGTATTTTATAGGTAAAAATGTAATTATTGATATGATGTACATAATATAATGTAAGAAGGTTGGGAACACTGATATTAGGAATAAGAAAAAGATGGCCATGAGCTGGAAAATAAAAGCGTGCAATTTTGTTCATTAACTGGTGTTTTATTTAATTAGAAACCAAATAGTAGAACCATTACATTACAACTGGCGACGAGAAAAAGTGGCAGAAGAAAAAATTAAATTTGAGAGTACGAGATATTGACCAAAAAAAAAAAAATGAGTAACGACAAAACAGGTTTGGTTATGTTTAATCCCCATGGGGACGAAAGTTCAGTTTCACAGAGATGGGAACGATGGATTAGATCTTTTGAAATATATGTCGAAGCAAATGATATAAAAAACAAATCGAGGAAAAAAGCTTCATTACTACACCAAGCTGGGACTGCGGTGCAAGAAATATGGTTTACATTACCGGAATCTAGTGCTCAAATTACCGAAAATACAGATGTGTATAAGGTTTGTAAAGATGCATTAACTAAATATTTTTCGCCTAAAAGAAGTTATACATATGAACGATATATGTTGCGAATAATGTCACAACAAGACGAATCTGTTGCTCAGTTTTTGACAAGGTTAAGGGCTCAAAGTTGCAACTGTAACTTTGGAGATAAAGAAGATGATATGCTGTTAGATCAGATAATAGAAAAATGTAGCTCATCTGAGTTAAGACGCGCATTTTTGAAGGAGGGAGATAGACTGACATTAGAAAAAGCAATAGAAATAGGTAGGGCATTTGAAACTGCGGAAAAACAGGCAGTAAATATGGAAAGCAGTAGGAAAACTGACATGGTTGCTAGACTTAGAGATAAGAAAGAAGATTTAAACAGGAAAAAGTTACGATGTTACAGATGCGACGGAAGCGATCATCTTGCCAAGGATGACAAGTGTCCAGCCAGAGGAAAAATATGTAAAAAATGCAACAAGGAAGGGCACTACGCACGGTGTTGTAAGACAGGGGAAATGAGTAAAAGAGGAAAAATAGGAAAAAATACTGTTAGACAAGTAAACAGGGAGGAGGAAGAAGAAGAAAGCATATATGCATTTGCCATAAACACGGTAAGAAAAGACACGCCAATAATTGATATGATTCTAGGTGGAGTCCGATTAGAAGCTTTAATAGATTCAGGAGCGGGCTGCAATGTAATGGACAAAGAGACATGGGAAAAATGTAAGAGCAGTAAAATACAATGCATCTCCGAGAGAACAAACAAGAAATTATATTCGTACGGATCCTCAGAACCATTACGGGTTTTGGGAAAGTTTTCTGCCAACGTGGAGGTAGGAAAAAGGCGAACTCGAGCAGACTTCTACGTAATTGAAGAAAAAGGAGTTACTCTACTTGGAAAGGAGACTGCAATGGAAGTAGGTATTTTAAAAATACAAATAAATCAGCTAACTTCACAGGTAAAGGCGAATGATATACTACGAAAATATGAAAAAGTATTTACGGGAACTGGTAAATTAAAAAATTATCAGTTAGAGCTGTCCATTGATACAACAATGCGACCTGTAGTTCAACCTGTGCGGAGAATTCCGTTTCAACTAAGGGAAAAAGTAAATGAGAGGTTAATTCAGCTAAAAGAAGAAGATATAATTGAAGAAGCGACAGGGCCAACATCATGGGTATCACCATTGGTAATCACATGTAAGAGAAACGGAGAGATACGAATGTGTGTGGATATGCGACAAGCAAATAAAGCAATCGCAAGAGAACGGCATCCAATTCCGACGCTACAGGATATAACCCATGAAATAGGAGGCAGTGTTATATTTAGTAGCCTAGATCTTAATTCAGCATATCACCAGGTAGAGCTGAAGGAAGAGAGCCGAGCGATTACTACTTTCGCAACACACCAGGGACTTTTTAGGTTCAAAAGACTGTTTTTCGGATTAAATTGCGCTCCCGAGATGTTCCAAAGGATTTTAGAAAATATTTTAGGTAACATGGAAGGAGTAAAAGTTTTTATAGATGATATTTTGATCTATGGAAAAACTGAAGATGAGCACAACGCTAGACTGAACCAAGTTTTAGGAAAATTAGAGGAAAACGGTTTATCGTTAAATCAGAAAAAGTGCAAAATCGGGAAAACACAACTCGAATTTATGGGACATTTATTGACGGAAAAAGGAATAAAACCGTTACGAAGTAAAATAGAAGACGTGATGAATACCAGGCGACCTGAAAATAAAGAAGAAATAAAAAGTTTTTTGGGGCTGGTAGGATATAGTTCCAAGTTCATAAAAAACTACTCATCAAGAACGGAACCACTTAGAAGGTTGTTACAAAAGAATGCTATGTTTCGCTGGGGGGAAGAGCAGGACAAGGCGTTCTTGGATCTAAAAGAAGAATTAAGTAAATCTCCAGTATTGGGATATTATGATCCTTATGCGATGACTACGATTATAGCCGACGCTAGTCCATATGGCTTAGGGGCAGTGCTTGTACAAGAGAAGGACAATGAAAAGCGGATAATCGAGTATGCAAGTAGGAGTCTTACTCAAGCCGAAATCAAATACAGCCAGATAGAAAAGGAGGCATTGGCGCTGGTATGGGCCTGTGAACGGTTTCACGATTTAATCTATGGTAGAACATTCCAATTAATCACTGATCACAAGCCTCTTCAATTTATATTTGCACCAAGGGGTAAGTCAAATGCAAGAGTAGAACGGTGGATGTTAAGGCTACAAGGTTATGACTATGAGGTGAAGTACGAACCGGGTAAAACCAACATAGCCGACCCATTGTCAAGGCTCAGGAATGAGAAAGAAGTAAATTTAAAAAGTGAAACGAAAATTGAAGAAGAAACATTATGCGCATGGATAAAAGAAGTAGTACCATGTGCTATGGATAAAAGGCAAATAGAATTAGAGACGAAAAAAGATCCGATACTACAAGAACTACGAAGGGCGTTAGAGTCAGGACATTGGAAAGAATCGGTTAGAAGATATAGAACATACGAATTAGAATTAGGGGTAGTAGCAGGATTATTAACAAGAGGAACACGGATCATTATACCAACAAGTCTTCAAGAGACGGTACTAAAACTAGCCCACGAGGGACATCCAGGTGTTAGCAAAATGAAACAAAGGCTACGTTCAAAAGTATGGTGGGTCTCTATTGATAAAGATGCGGAGAGATTCTGTAAAACTTGCCATGCATGTCAACTGGTGAGTCAACCAAGTAGACCGGAGCCTGTGAGTATGACGGAGCTGCCAAAGAAACCGTGGCAAGTAGTGGCTGCAGATTTTATGGGTCCTTTGCCCGATGGTAATTACATTTTGGTACTAGTAGACTACTACAGTCGTTTTGTGGAAGCCGAAATGACGAAACAGACTACAACTGATAAAACCATAAAGATACTAGACAAAATATTTGCGAGATTCGGATTTCCAGAAGTCTTGGTGACCGATAACGGCAGACAATTTATCAGCACCGAATTTGAGGAATATTGCAAAATAGTAGGAATGAAACATCGGAAAATTACACCGTTGTGGCCTCAAGCGAATGGGGAAGTAGAGCGGCAAAATAGAAGTTTATTAAAAAGACTTCGAATAGCAGCTGCAGAAAACAAAGATTTAGAAAGGGAACTATTAACATACCTATTGTCATATAGAACTACGCCACATTGCGGAACGGGAGTTAGCCCAGCCCGATTACTATTTGGAAGAGAAATTCGCGACAAATTACCAACAATGGAAGATGTAGTTCTGAATGATGAGGAAGTGAGAGACAGGGACAGAGAAAACAAGGTAAAGATCAAAGAGAGTTCAGATCGATCTAGACACGCCGTATACAATGATCTGAATGTAGGAGATACGGTGTTAATCCGCCAAGAGAAACAAGATAAACTGTCGACTACATTTCGAGATGAGAAGTTTAAGGTGATAGAAAGAAAAGGCAACGCAGTGGTAATAGAATCACCGAAGGGGGTTCGATATCAGCGAAATACCACAGTGGTTAAGAAATACAATGAAGCGAATGATCCATTACAAGAAGAAGACCAAGTGGATAGTCCAGAGAAGAAAACAACCGAAGAAGTTCCCGAAAAGGACTCTACAACAAATCCGATCGATACTCCAATCGAACCGGATCGACCCATGAGAGAACGACGTTTACCAAGAAAACTACAAGACTACGTTTTGTTTAAAAAAGGGCAGTGATGTGGTATTTTATAGGTAAAAATGTAATTATTGATATGATGTACATAATATAATGTAAGAAGGTTGGGAACACTGATATTAGGAATAAGAAAAAGATGGCCATGAGCTGGAAAATAAAAGCGTGCAATTTTGTTCATTAACTGGTGTTTTATTTAATTAGAAACCAAATAGTAGAACCATTACATTACATGCACCCTTTTCTAAATGCGTTCTGGCAGTCTCAAGTGCGAATGCATCGGGCCATGCATGCAAAGTTTGCATTCCATCAATATTCGCCAGCCAATCTTGAGCCTTTGTCGCATCTCCTTCGCCATCAAAAGTTTTTATGTTTTTCGTAAGGTCGGGCATAACATGAAAAGATTTATCTTGTACTAATGTTGAGTTAACTTGTGAATCCGTTACCTTTTGCACCAGCTTCATCATTTGGTCATTACGACGTTGGTTTTCTTCTATCATTACTTTTAACAAATCTTCCATGGTCATTCTCGTTGTTGTTGGTGAATTATCACCATTTTCTTCTGCTACGTTTAAACTATCGACACTGTTCTCGTCGTCACTCATTTTTCGTCCACTTTTTCTGGTTAGCTTTTCTTGTTTCCCTTGATCACGTTCACAATCTCACTTCTGATTTGTAAACTCACAAAACTCAAACACCGTATTTTAATAAAATAAAAATGTTTATTCTTATCAAAAATACAAGTTCGTCATACTTTCTTTCTAACACGCTCAACTTCCCTCCAAATTCTCTAACCTCTCCCTCCGTATTACAAAAATTCCCTACATATCAATGTTACTAAAATTTACGCGGGTAATTCAAACTTTTAAATTGTGACTATAACTATTCCTTTACAACTCTATGGGAGCAGGGTTGCCAGATTGGGCTACTTTTCGCAAATTGGGCTATCTTTTTATTGTATTCGCTACTGAAAGTTAAGAGCTAACGCCCGGTTACTGATTTGGGCTACTAGAGAAAAGAACTGGTTACTATTTTCTATTTTTTAATATTGTCAACTTTTGCCAGTACTGAAACGTGTAAGTAGCAAATTATCACACTGTTGTCTACCCTGTTTGCAGTCAGTGGCATTCGGGTGCTGTGTATTATCTGCTTTTGAACTTTTACGCGGGAATGGTCTGATGGTCGCTGGCTTAACGCGCAGCATGACGGTCGGGCGGAAGAAGGAACACGCGCAGAACGAAACATACAAAAGTTATTGTGAAGATAATTTTAGTGATTTAGAAAATTAAAGGAGTAATGAGAAATCTTGTAACTGTAGAATGGAGTGTTGCTTCAGGTAATGGGGAAATACCAAATGATACAGTGAAATTTTGGTCTTTAGTGTCAAATTATAAAAATGCTGTGAAGGAAAGGTGTTTCGAAACACTAGGTCGTTATGTTCTGAATTCATTGTGTGTTCCTATTAGTAACGCAGCCGTCGAACGGGTATTTTCGGTTCTTAATTCTATAAAAACAAAGCCTAGAAATCGTATGAATCTGAGTATGTTAGATGCAATGTTACGAATAAGACTATATTGTTATACAAGAAACAAATGTTGTAAAATTTTTGAAATAACGCAAACAATGTTTGATTTATTTACATCACAAATGTATTTAAATTTAAGTTCAAGTACTGACACCGATGATGAGACTGATATAGAATGTTTGATTGAAGTAATTATTAATTGTACTTTCTGAACATTTTCCGTTGATTAATTTAACTAATTTGTTACCTATTTAATTTAATACGGGCAATACATTCATATTTATTTTTGATATTAATATTTAACTTTTGTATACTTTATTTTTATAAGTATTAACCATGTTATGTTCCATGTACATGTCATACAAATAAATTATAATAATTATGGTATTTTTTTCCTAAAAATAAAAAAACAACTCGCTACTTTGGGCTACTTTTTGTTTGGTTGTTGGCTACATTAAGAAATTAAAATCTGGCAACCCTGTATGGGAGGATTTGAGATACGTAATTGGCTGTCAAACTCACCACAAGTACTCAAAGAAATGGAGGAAACAAATTTAGCAGATTTAAGAAAAATTTGTGATCAGAATAATATCGAAAGAGTACTAGGAATGATTTGGATACCAAAAGAAGATATGTTCATATTTTCTACGAAGATTAAAGAAGAATTACAACCAATTATTTATAAGAATGTCATACCAACAAAACGTCAAGTACTTAAATGTATAATGAGTATGTTTGATCCACTAGGTGTATTATCATTTTTCACCATTCATGGAAAAATATTAATTCAAGAAATATGGCGCTCATCAGTAGAATGGGATGAAGAAATACCACAGAATCTTTTCGAAAAATGGACACAGTGGGTGAAATCATTTTCAGAGATCGACAAAATAAAAATTCCACGATGCTATTTTAACAAATATTCAACAGATAGTTTGAAATCAGTTCAACTCCATATATTTGTTGATGCGAGTGAATCTGCATATGCCTGTGTAGCCTAGTTTAGAATTATTGAAAAGGGTAATCCTCGCTGTGCATTAGTATCAGCGAAATCTAAAGTAGCACCACTTAAACCAATATCCATTCCAAGATTGGAGTTACAAGCTGCGGTAATTGGGACGCGCTTAATGAAGACTATTTGTTCCAGTCACAATTTAATTATTTCTAAGAGATTTCTTCACACAGATTCAAGTACAGTACTACAGTGGATACGATCTGATCCGAGAAAATATAGGCAATTTGTAGCACTCAGAATAGGAGAAATCCTAACAGAAACAAATATAAATGAATGGAAATGGGTTCCTACGAAACTTAATATCGCTGATGAAGCTACAAAATGGGGAAAAGGACCATGTTTCAACCCAAATAACCGCTGGTTCACTGGACCTGAGTTTTTATATCAACACGAAGAATATTGGCCAAAACAAAATATGTCTTCTAATATTACTGAAGAAGAACTTAGACATAGTAACGTTCATCAAGAAATCAAGACGGAAGAACTAATTAAATACAGTAATTTTTCAAAATGGGAACGTCTAGTTAGAGCTATTGGTTACGTACTGCGATTTATTGAAAATTGCAGAAGAAACAATGTAAAATCTACTGGAAGGTTGAAACAAGAAGAATTAATTAAGGCCGAAAATATTTTGTTTCAAATGACACAAAACGAAACTTATAAAAAGGAAATATCAATGTTAACAAACAAAAATCCGATTGACAAAAAAAGCACAATTTACAAACTGTCACCATTTGTAGATGAATTTGGAATAATCAGAGTCGACAGTAGAATTCAAGCACCTCCTAATGTAACGTATGACACTAAATACCCAATTATTTTACCAAAACACCACAAAATTACCTACCTTATTGTACATTGGTATCATCGGAAAATTTATCATGCTAATCAGGAAACTGTAGTCAATGAAATAAGACAAAAATTCTATATCCCAACTTTGAGAGTAATAGTCAAGAATATGATAAATTTGTGTCAATGGTGTAAAGTGTACAAAGCGGTTCCTGTAGCACCAAGAATGGCTCCGCTTCCTAAATCAAGACTGATGTCATTTGTACGTCCGTTTCCGTACGTAGGTCTGATTATTTTGGTCCCATAATGATTAATGTTAAAAGAAGTAGAGAGAAAAGATGGGTAGCTCTTTTCACATGTCTTACTATACGAGCAATTCATATGGAAATAGTACATAGTTTGACGACTGAAGCTTGTATTATGACAATACGACGTTTTGTTGCAAGAAGAGGCTCTCCATCAGAAATATACTCCGACAATGGGACGAACTTCCAAGGTGCTAGCAAACAATTAACAGCTGAAATACAAAGAATTAATAACAATCTGGCTGAAACATTTACGAATGCTCATATTAATTGGATATTCAATCCTCCAGCAACTCCTCACATGGGAGGAGCCTGGGAAAGAATGATTAGATCTGTAAAAGAAGCTATGAAAGTAATGATAACAAGAACTCCAAATGAAGAAACCTTTAAAACTATAATTGCGGAAGTAGAAAATTTAATAAATACAAGGCCTTTAACTTACATACCACTAGAGCATGACAATCAAGAGACACACCGAATCATTTCCTTTTAGGATGTTCTAATGGTATACATCAGCCTACCAAACCGAATGCTTTACAAAACAATCATTTAAGAAGCAGTTGGAATTTAATTCAAGAATCAACCAATCAATTTTGGCATCGATGGATAAAGGAATATTTACCAATGATTATACGAAGGACAAAATGGTTTGCAGAAACAAAACCTATTAACACAGGCGATATAGTCTTTATTGTTGATAGTAAAGTTAGAAACAACTGGATGCGTGGACGAGTCGTCAAAGTGATAAAAGGACAAGATGGAAGAATTCGACAAGCTATAGTTCAAGCTGGAAATAAATTCCTTAGAAAATCAGTTGTAAATCTCGCCGTACTGGATCTTCAAGTAAATGGTAAAACTGAATTAGAAAACCAGTTTTACGAAGGGAAGAATGTTACGAGAGACGGCGTTGAAAATTAAAATAAATAGTAGGCAGATAAAAAATAAAAAAGATCTGAAAAAGTGTCAAAAATATGTTAAGATTTATCTAAAAATAAGTAAAAGACTGAAAATGTAAGTTATTAAATATAATACTATGTAATTAATTAATTAACATTTAATTTGTATTTGTAGCTTTAAAGCAATTGTAATTAAAATTCCAATTCAATTACAATTCTAATTTCAACTTCGACAATTGTAATAATTAATAAAATAAATAAATAAATTGCTAAAAAGAACAGTCTACAAGTTATCTTAACACATCTATTTGGATTTAATTATGTACAATTTAAAGTACATATATGTATGTACTCAACATATTTCACCATAATCAATACAATACATAATTATATTGCTAGATGCTGCCTTCCCAATACCCGACGATTGGTCGTCCTCTCTTCTTCTTCCCTGGTGGTATCCACTGAAACATACGCTTTGGCCAGCTATTTTCCTCCATCTTCATTAAGTGACCGAACCATTTTAGAGATCTCGTCTCTATTCTGTCTATTATAGTTAGTGAAGTTTAATTACAACAGTTTCTTCTGCGTTAAGTATTTGCTGTCTATAAAATATATTTTAAAAAACCGTTTTAGTTTCTTCTGAATTTAGTATTTTGTGAGTTGTGTTTTGTGTTTACGCTACAGTATTACTGCAGTGCCCAATTACCGGACAGGCTGACTATGCTGCAGCCTTGGGCGCACAGATTTTGGGGGCGCACAATTTTCTCGTCTCATTATAGTTTTTGGGGTGCTTTCATTTGATTAGAACTAAGACGACCTAAACCAGGCCCTGAATATTATTGGTTTGTTTTAATAAATATTACAAAATAATCCATCTGCAGTCATGCCAAAAGCTTTAACAAAGCAATCGCAGAAGCAAATAACGAATGTCGTGAACTACTTCGAACGGGAACTGGCCAACGGTGGGCCTTTGATTCCGTTAAAACCCGTTCGAGAGGTAATTTTTTTCAAACATTTCTTTTGTTATCAAACTTTAATTGAATTATGTATTTTTAGAGAGCAGCAGATGCCCTACAAATAAGCAAATCTGCTGTGTGCAAGATTTCGGGAAAAGTTAGAAGAGGCGAACCTTTAACATCACCGAAAAAGCCCAAACAACGGAAAAGACGGGTGACTGAAATTGATAGTTTTACAGAAACTGCAATTCGAAATGTGATTTATGAGATGTACGCAAAAAGTAAGTTTATTATTACAAATATGTATATTAAATACTTCCTTTTGCAATAATAATTATGGATTTCTAGAATCACACGTGACTTGCAAATCCTTGCTCGATATTTTAAAGTTACGAGGCATATTCAATGGTGGAATTTCAAGCCTTATAACACTACTACACAATATTGGTTTTTCGTGGAAGCAGGATTGTAACAGGCGGGCCTACCACATGTCGTTACAAAAAGAATAAATTTTCTCTACAAATTTATGAGAAATCTTAATGCAGATATTCCGCATAAAATGGTTTTCATGAATGAAACCTGGATATTCCAGAAGGGTTCCGCTCACCGAAGTCTGAGGGTCACACTATGTTAAATAATTTTTTTCATACCTTTCTACGGGGGACGCTATGTTAAAATATATATTAAATAATTTGATATAATGCATACTATTTATTTCTAATAATTTTAAAGCGGCACGCGGACTTATAAAGGAGATATCTAAAAATATATTCACATAGGATATAACGTAAACTTTATTAATTATTTACAAATACCTTACTGGTGGCGCTATTACAAAATATATATGAGTATATTTGTTATAATACATACTAATTATTTATAAAAATTTCGAACCGGCACTCTTAAGATATGTAGGGAAATATCTAAGATTACACATTGTGATGGGTCACACCGGTCACACTATGTTTATGAATTTTTTTCATACCTTTCTACGGGGGACGCTATGTTGAAATATATATTAAATAATTTGATATAATGCATACTATTTATTTATAATAATTTTAAAGCGGCATGCGGACTTATAAAGGAGATATCTAAAAATATATTCACATAGGATATATAGGGAACAAACAAATTTGTTTATTATCTGCTACCATTGACCATAACCTGTAAAATTTGAGATTAGTAGAATCATCAAAATTTATATATCCATCACTTACCTGCGTCTGATAATTTTTATTTATACTTTCTTTTAATGTATATTTTATTGTCATTTATTTGTAAATATCTATAATAATAACCATCGTTATAGCTCATAGCTGGTTACGTCAAAAGAAGTGGCCGCTAGAATCATTCTGGTATAAATAAATCTATTTTTGAAGATCATATAAAATTTATTATTTCACTACTTATTTATCCTTTCATCAAGTTTATTATAATTGTATTGCAAAATATTGGATGCCCTTCTTTTACATATTCCTTAAAACCTTTTTAATTGTTTTACCATACAATGTTTTTTAAATTCAACAGGTTGTTAATGTTAACTGATATTCTTTTATTTTATATATTATATTAATTATTGTTAAGTAGATATATTTATATCAATTATTAATAATTCATTTTCAAAATTATAATTTTTCACTTTTGAAAATAATAAAAGTTACTAGACAGGATCAAAATGAAATCTTCAGGACCAAACGAACGAACCATTACAGATTGTCAGCCATCTTTGTCGAACGGTGCATGTCAAGATTTGAGCATTTCGGTACGCGCCAACTTCATGGACTAGATTTGCGGAGTCGATATATGCATAAGTCGTGATTTGAAGAGGGCTATGTAAAAGTATTCGTGTCTTGAGACCCTAGCCTTGAAAAACTGATAAATACATGTACAATATACATGTTTATTACCTTCCGTCACCTTTAGGTAAGGAAGGTTTTCTCTTTGGTCAAAAAATTGGGTGGTGAGTTTTTGATGAATAAGCACGTTTTAGGGTCCCTAGAATACGATTTTACTATTTTTACGATGATGTATGTGTGTGTGTGTAACAAAATTTTCGTCTACGATAACTTCCATACTACAATTCTAAAAATTATAATTCTTTCGTATTTCTCTTCGTTACATCCATGTGAAGAGCTGATTAGATTTTGGTTAGAATTGGACAACCGGAAGTACCCTCATTTAAAGATTTTAACAGTTTTTCTTGAAAATCTATGTAAAATATCATTTTTTCACATTTAATGTTACTATAAATATTAAAGAATATTTTATTCTCTATACGATTTGACTGCATTTTATACTTAATATTAAATGGATATAGAGTTAAAAAATTATAAAGAAATTAAATTTCATAAAGTAGCCATAGCTATGGAAACAGCTACTATATTAAGAAAATTTTGATTGAAAGATATCAGTGTCAAGTGAAATTGACATAGTGTGTTTGTTTTATAATTTTACTGCAAATATAGGATCTTTTGCTATAAATTTTCTGTATGGAATTTTCTTAAAATACATGCAACTGCCGGAAGGTAAAGTACAAGAAATATAATCTTTAGCAAGGAACTTTCTGTATGAAATTTGTACAAAATACATAGAACTGACGGAAGGTAATGTGCTGGCCACATCAATTTTTAAATTTTATTTTTAAGTATTTATATACTTTGCTGTGAGACTGATATTAAATGTGTGCATATATACTGGTATCTAAAATAATTTATATTTTGCAATACAATAATAAATATTTTTTGTGTATATTTTGTTTGATAATGATTTGCTAATCCTTTATTTTTCTTAAGACCAGGCAGTGAATTCTAAATTTTTAAATAAAATTGTACATTTTATATCAATTCTCAAGAAAGAAGTACCTAGTTTGAAATAAAGTTCATGCCCAATTATTCAATAATTGTTATTATTATTACATATTTCAATACAAATAGAACGGAAGAATTCGATCACTCTTAACAAATAAACTAGAAATATGCATAGGCTATTTTGATTGATTTTATAAAGGCTTTACACTCTTGTCTTAATCTTTTATTTATCGCTTATAAAACCTTATTTTAGAAATACAAGCAAGACGAGTATAGAAAGAAAAATGAGATAACTGTTTTGTTTGTTCTTCTTCTGTACTTTATTTTAATAAAACACTTTACTATTGTTAACTTTTTATTAGTTTTCTGTTACAACATCCAGTCATGACTTTCTTGGCGGCAATGAATAATAATAATATTGCCAACCTCAGGTACACACAATACAAAAATAACTATATTTCAAATATCACTACACCTTCCCTGTTACAAAATCTTTATACTTGGAGGGGCACTTAATTACTCTACCATATCTTGTTTTTATAACAGAAGAGTCTGATAGATTTGCACAACCCGTAGTAGACCTACTAGGACTCATTGAACTAATATTCTCATTTATATTATTACTATTATTGCAAGTAATATCATTATTGGTAGTACTGTCTAATATGTTTGTATAATTGCTGGTATTTGCATCAGTAAGAATATCAGTCTCTTCTGTATTTCTAAAAATAGGTTCATTAGCTGTTTTCCTTAAATAACTAGAATTACGCCTATAACTATTATTGCTTTGGTCTTTTACAATATATGACCTTGGTGTCTCACATTTGGATTCAACCTGAGCATGCTGCCAAGCTTTATCTTTTAATAAAAGTACATTTTCTCCCGGAACAAAATCAGGTCTGCGTTTAGCATTTTTATCATAGTTTACTTTGTTTTGAACTTGTACATGCTCAAGTTGCTCTCTTACATCCGTTTTAACACCTGGTTCTAATAGTGATGTTTTTACAGGTAACTTAGTTCTAGTGAGCCTGCTCATTAACATTTGTGTTGGTGAATATTTTAATCCCGCAACAGGCATGTTTCTATACTCTTAAGAGTGCACTATATATATCGTCTGATTTTTTGAGCAATCGTTTGTAATAATATAATTCAGATTTGATTCTTTAAGATCATTTTACCAAAGTAGTATTTGTTTTATTATAACCGTTGCTAAGTTTCACCGGAACCAAATATGACAGTTAATTAAGTTAATAAATATATGACATGTATGTTTTTTCTTTTGCAATAAATAAATTAAAATAAGTACGACTCTATTCTACAAAAACTATTAAATTGGTAGCAGAGCGTAGTTCATAGAGTTGAAATATCTATTGGATTAACACCCATAGCGTAGTTCATAAGAGCTGAACAGGCTGAACTGTCTATTGGATTAACACCCATTGGACTGAATTGGATAATTTATTGAATGAGTTAAAAGGTGAGATATTTAACAATTTCTCATCATGGATATTAATTCAGCCAGAATAGAACAATTAACTGAAAAAAAATTATAATGTTTGGAGTATGAAAATCGAAGCTTTGCTTGAAGCAAAACAGCTATACGAAGATGTGATAGAAAACGATGAACCCAAGAAAGATGAAAGTAAGGAAAATATTATGAAAATATATAAAGAGTGGAATAAGAAAAATAAAGAAGCTTTAGGAATTATAATTCTATCGTTATCTAATGAACAGGCCATTGTATATAAAGGTATCAAGAATGCAAAGACAATTTGGAATGCAATTAAGACAAGATATGAGGGAGCCCTTGAAGACAGTAAACTGGATTTAATGCTTGAGTTGACAAAGCTAAAAAAATCTAACCGTGAAAGTATGGAGGAATATCTAACAAGAGCACAAGGAATTTCACGCCAGCTAACTGAACTTGGAAAACAAATAACTGAACGTGAACTTGTCAGATATATCATTGAAGGACTAACTGAGAAATATGAATCAATTGTGCTTGCCCTATCAATAAATAGAAGTATCAGTTTTACAGACATGAGACAAACTTTGCTACATTTTGAGAAGGAAATAGAAACAAAAACCGAAATGAGAGCTTTCCGAGTTACAGATAAACGAAGAAATATGTATAACCAGAGATTATGCTTTGTATGTAACAAACCAGGGCATATTGAAAAAGATTGTTGGTTCAAAGACAAGAACAAAACCTTTAGGAGGGACAACTCCAAGACAAAAATACCAACTAAACAATTTAAAAAATTGAATATTCATAAAGACAACAGGAGGGAACATGCAACATTCGTAAGAGAAAATTCATGTAAAGAAAAAATAGAGATATGCAAAGAAAAGACAGAACACGCTATGATAATTACAGATAAATTGGTAGAACCAGAAGAAATGAAATGGATTTTAGAC